>VDFB02270651.1:40279924-40329314 GCA_007258455.2 Sequoia sempervirens | reverse complement strand
CTTACCAATTTTAAAAAAAAAAAAACCTGCGATTTATTTAAAATAAAATTATCGTACGGATTTCTTCAGACTGTATTTTTAATATAATTTTTTTTTAAAAGGATTCCTACAGGGATTTTTAAATAACATATGTAAAGATATACATACATACATACATACACACACATATATATATATATATATGTATATGTTGTATATGTATATGTATATTCATTAACATGAATATTCTAGTTGGGAAAATTATTTTCACAAAAGCTTTCTACAGGAAGTATTTACAAATTTTTACAGAGGCTTTCAATTTTCTAGCCAAATAAAACTAATTGAGAAAACAAAACAAAACAATAATCTTCTATAGGAAGATTTTTTCCCATACAAATAAGATTTTCCACAAATTTTGATAGGAAGATTTTAAATCCATTCCTACAGAGATTGCAAATCTTCTATTGTTTTCCTTTTCCAAACACAACAATCTTTCAAATTTACAAAATAAATTGAAGCTTCTACACAGATAACATATTCTTCTTGTACAGACAATCTTTCCAATTTGCATAAAAATAATAACAATTAAGGAACCTATTTCCAGATGCTTGAGGAAATGATGTTTGAAGTAGAGTTTAACCTTCAGATTCCAATTTACCAAAGCTTCTTCCAAATTATCCACTTTTCCAGAAAAAGGAAAATAAAACCAAACCCAAAATTTCCCGAGAGCTTCTTCCCCAATTTTCAATAATCAATATTAACAACCTCTTCCATAAAATATTTTCTCATTTGATGAAGTAGCCTCTTTCCTCTTTTAGTTAATGCAAATATTCTCTAGAGAATTAATTCCCAACAATGGTGTTTGTTTTTTTCTAACACATGTCAGAATTAAAATATCTTTTTCAACCAAATCATAGATATTTCCTCTAAGAGATATTACAAGATATTTGTGCATTAATAATTCAAAATCACATATTAATTTCTAATAAAATTTAATCTAATTAATTTAATCACTTTATAAAATAAATTTAATCACAAAGATTAAATCTCTTTACAAAATAAAATAAATTTAATTAATTAAATCAAATATAAAACTTCTAACAATATTAATCAAAATTAATCAAATAATCACTTAAAAACCATTATAAGCATTAATTTCCCACAGAACATACCTTGTAAAATAAATAAACGACAAGGTAAATGTCGACAACATAACAACAAAGCATACCGAAACAAGGACTGACGACACACTGTGACTAGGGTTGTGGCTTGACAAGGAAACCCCGTTACTATCTCCCAATCAACTATACCGTTGGGCAATGGACACGCTCAAACTTGTGAATCCAGGTGGAGTCGATGTCCTGTACTTGCAATCCTGCAATAAAAACATATGTCGTACATGTATATAGATCATGAATCAAACACACCATGAAGAGGAATTCACGGAGTCGTAGGGTACTCGTAAACAATTGATGTAATCTCATTCCCTTCACCATTACAGTGTCACATCAAAATTGAAGAAACTAAAAAATCAATTATCTACAAATGAGCATATATCAATATCAACTCAAATAATCAACTATGCTAACCAGAAAGCATGTCATAATCAATAGTCATCCATTTAGTGTACCATCACATCACAATATAAAAAACATCATCGCTCTAATGTCAGCGATCAAATAACAACATAGTATCATGGTCTATCAAAATAAAAGCATTGTCTAAAAATATAAGCTAATAAGAGGGGTACTGCATTCTTACAATAAAATTTCCACTTACTTTCTCAAGGTTTTAAACCACTTGAGGATTTTTATACTTATGAGCAAGAGCCATGATGGTTAATGTATCATACTTTAGACAAATTAGAGTCAAATTAAAAGTATTTTGCTTTCTCTTCATCTTCAAACACATCAATATATCCCATCTAGGAAAGAAAAAAGAAACCACTTTCCTTTACTATATTTTTTCCTTATTTTGGAGTGATATTAGCAATATCAATTTACAATCACTTCCCCATGCTTTGGGCCATGTTCTCTTGATTAGATCCTTCTTTTTATTGACCATCATTCATTTTTCTTTGTAGGCTAGCTTGAATTTTTATCTTGATGACCAACATATTCAATTCCTCAAATTTGACAATATCATCATCTGATAGGAATCTCTCGCATGCAAGGGCTATTACATCCTACATTGTTTGTACACCCTTATAAAAACTAATTAATGTTCTACCCTGTGGGGGAATAGATTCCACATCTCTTCTAGGCAAATTAATTACTTATTTTCATTTTACTTGAGGACATGTTCTCCACTCTCTTATGTTTTTGTATATCCAACAAGGGGCCAAAGGAGATTCTAGTATTGGTCTTTCTATGGGTACTTGGCCACCATAAACTGATGCCGAAGAATAACCTTGAATTGGGATAACAAGTCTCTTAATTTCTTGAAAAATCATCTCTTATTCTTAATTCATCATTTTCATTAGGGTTGGCCTTGTGATTATCTTCAACAACATAATCTTAAGAGTATCTGCATTATCCATCATAACCCTAATCCTTTCAATGGGTCCTTAATGTTAAGATAGGTTACCATATAATTTTTTCATTAAATGCTCTCCTTCTCTTGGCCAAATAAATATGAATACATATTTTTCTTCTAGATTCTTTCTACTCTTTTGCAAGGTAGCTTTTGATTATGCCATACTTCATCAAATTGGTGCTTATATCCAGACCTATTCATAGCTTTTCACACAAAACCAATGAAATACTTAGTGTGGATGATGAAAATGTGAATTATTGATCTGATTAACGGATCTAAGATGTTTGCTTCAAGAATGCATTACAATTACGGTTTCAATTCCAACTTACAAAATGAAATTAACACACAACATAATTGAATTAACGAAATAACGAAAAGAGGGAATTCAAAATGAGAGACAAGAAAGAGAGAATGCAAATAGCTTGATAACAGAGTTCTTCGTAAGAACGACTACTTCTCTGGGCCCCTCTCCAAAGAGTAGACCGATCTGATTAAAATCTCCAGAAATTCAACATTACAACTGTTACAAAGCTTTCCCTTCAAGCACGATGGAATTCCAACATTCTCCCAACGTACAAGATCAACAATTCGTCTCTCCAAAATTATCTTAAGTCTTCACACCTGAATGTATGTCCTCAAGCTTCTAAACCCCCCTTTTTATACAAAAAAATTAATCAATTTGGTTATTAACCAATTGATTTACAAAATCAACCTTATATGTCCATTTTTACATAAAATCTTCAATAATCCCCCTTATTTACATATTAGGATTATAATTAATCCCTTATAATTATTTGGAGCCCTTCAAATTGTCTTATTTTCGGGCTTTGTTATTTCATTTTAAGGGGTTATTAGTTTAAATCTAAATTTGGGTTAACCGACCTCCAATTATTTGTCAAAAGAAACCGACCTCCCTATAATATCAAATGATATTGGCTGGCGTACCAGTGCACTAACCTATTGTTAGGCCGACAGTTGGAGGTTCCAACCCGGCCGTTGGCTTTTTAACAACCAATTTGCAATTGTTAAATAAATAAACCACCAGTAGATTACAGTTAGGAACGGATTTGTAGCCAGATTGGTAAGTTGCTGGCATGGTATTTGTGAGGTGGGGGGATCGAATCCCCCCAACAAATATTTTTAACAAACCAATTGAAAAACTGCCCTACCGGAGGAGAGATTGTGATGAGTGCCACGTGGCAGCATTGAGGAGGTGCCATGTGGCACCCTCTGATTCACCCACATAGACTGTTGACTCGTCGCCCACCCCAGCTGCCTAGTCATCATACGAAAGCCACGTGTCCACCGCAGGGAGGTGCCACATCATTGCCACACAGGATGTATGGAATGCCATGTCACTTGTATGGTCGAGTGTACAGAAAAACATGTGTCAGCCTGAGATTGGTCCATTTCATCATCTGTACCATACGGACTGAAAAGTCAACATGCCAACGTCAGCATTCGTATGGTCAAAGGTCAACCTTCTCTGTGAACTTTGACTGGCTGTAGCTGATGCAAACAGACTCTGATTCGCATGAAATGAACATCGTTAGAAAGCTCTCGATGAGCTCTTCATGATGATGCCAACTTCGACCACTTTTGACAACATCAATTTTTGCCCTTTTTTTCTCTGTCTTGGGCCCTGAGTTGACCAAGGTTTGACTGGGCCTATCTTGGGCTCCGTAGCTCTGTTTGACTCCGTTCGAGTTGCGTTGGAGTCAAAATTTTGAACTCTTCCCGATGACGCCGATTATGGAGATAAAGGAGAAACTTCAATTTTTGATGAATATCCTCTGGATCAGTCCTCCCCACTGGAGAGATTTTGGACCTCCAAAATCTTGATTACTTGGAAAGTAAGTGAGGGTAAAGTTCCCTCACTTTACCAATCTCCATCCACTTTTCCTTTCTTGGATTCATCCCCTTCAATCCCACTCTAAGGTACTCAAATGCTCTTCTTCGTGAAGTCTTGACGTTCCTATCGAGGATGATGTCTTCAAGCAACTCTGACATGTACTTTGGTGAAAGATCATCAACTGATGGAACCTGAATGTCTGTGTCTTCGTCCAGTATCATTGGAGGCTCGTACAACTTCAGATTCTCAACATTGACAACTGAATAGATGTGCATGTATGGAGGAATATTAAGGAGGAAGGCGTTGGTTATGATTTTTTCCAAGATCTCAAAGGGACCATACTGAATTGGCTTGAGCTTCCTTCCTTCGCCTTACATTCTTTCCTTGCTGATATGTAACCAAAATTTGTTTCCAACCTGAAAATGGTGATCACTGTGATGCTTATCATGTCGAGCCTTGTATTTGGCTTGACTCTTCTCCAACTGTGCTTCCACTGCTTGATGAATTGCTTGGGCTTTCTGGATGAACTTTAAATCCTTCTCTGAATCATGGCATCCATCTTCAACATCATCTTTCCAAAAAGAAAAATCCATCGGTGTTTTGGGCACATAACCAAAGCAAGTCTCAAAAGGAGACCTCTTTGTAGAAGAGTATGCCACATGGTTGTAAGCATGCTACACATAATGAAGACTCTCATCCAACAACTTGGGATGTTTGCTGCAGTAACCTCTAAGAAAATGCACAACTGTCTTGTTTACTACCTTTGTTTGTCTGTCCGTCTACTACCTCTGTTTGTTTGTCGGTCTGTGGATGGAAGGCTGTACTTTTCTTTAGTTTGGTATCCATATGTCCCCACAAAATTGACCAAAATTCCCCTAGGAATCGAGAATCTCGATCCGATACAATGGAAGTGGGTAACCCGAAATGAACCCATACAAATTGAAAATACATATGAGTTGTCAGTTCAGCAGTGACTTTCTTTTTACATGGCATTAAGATACACATCTTGCTGAACCGATCAACTACTACATAAAGATAGTCATGACCCTTCCTAGACATAGGTAAACCCCCAACAAAATCCATAAACATACTTTCCCATGGACGAAATGGAACAGGTAATGGTGTGTACAACCCCAATTTTCTGTTACTAGGTTTACTAGTTGCACACATGATACATCCTTTAATATATTTGGTGACAGTTTCCTACAGTTTAGGCTAGTAACAATATTTATGCAACTGAGTAACTATTTTACTTACCCCAAAATGTCCTACAATCAAAGAGGTGTGAGCTTCACATATTACATGTGCTTGTTCATCTTTCAGAACACATAACTTTCCCAAATGATACAAAAGTTTATCCTGCACATAATAATCTTTCTCTTCTATTTGTTTGCTTGCAATTAAAGCTGAATAAATATCCTTAAAGTTTTCATCGTTAACATACTGTTCTTGAAAGCTTTCATGCACCATGGAACTACCTTTAAGGATAATCAATGAGTTCTTAACAAGAGGCCTAGAAAGCATATCAACTACTTTGTTATGGGTACCTTTCTTATACTTAATTACCAAGTGAAACTGTTGTAAAAATCCCATCCATCTGAAATGCCTACTTTGCTGCAGTTTAGATTGTGAGTGCAAGTATTGTAGTGGCTGGTGATCAGTGTGGATTACAGTTTCTTTCCCCATTATGTAATGTTTCCATTTTTTAACACTCTGGACTAAAGCATAAAGTTCCTTATCATAAGTAGGATAGTTACTTACTGCTCCTGAAAAGGTTTCAGAGTGGTAGCAGATTGGTTTACCTCCTTGCGTGAGAACAACTCCCATGGAAAACCCGCTTGCATCAGTCTCGATCTCAAATGGCTGATGTAGATCTGGTAAATCCAGAACTAGTGCAGTGCTTAACTTTTCCTTCAAAGTGTTGAAGGCCTTTTGCTGTGGAACTCCCCACTGAAAATTTTTCTTCGTACTTGTCAACGCATGCAATGGTGATGCAATATAGGATAAGTTTGCAATGAAATTTATCCAGTACTGGACTGCACCTAAGAAAATTTTGACTTTTGTGATAGTACTTGGCTTAGGCCAGTTTACAATAGCTTCAACCTTCACAGGGTCTACTTTCAATTGAACATTCCCTATGACATAGCCTAAGCACACTAGAGATGTCCTTGCAAATTCACATTTAGACATCTTTACATAGAGTTTTTCTTTTCTCAAAACATAAAAAAATTTCTTTACATGACTTACATGATCATCCCAAGACTTGCTAAATACAAGAATATCATCTAGAGAGACAATGAAAAAATCATCAATGAAAGGACAAAAGACATCGTTCATGATTCTCATGAGCGTGGCGGGTGCATTACAAAGCCCAAAGGGCATAACCAACAATTTGAAAAGTCCCTGTTTTGTCTTGAAAGCAGTTTTCCAAATGTCATCTTCTGAAATTCTAATATGAGGATAACCACTTAGAAAATCTAATTTAGTGAAGTAAACCGCATGTTTTAACTGATCAAGTAAATCATCAATTCTTGGAAGAGGATACCTATTTTTTACCATTATTTTGTTCAAGGCACGGTAGTCAATGCACATTCTCCAAGTTCCATCTTTCTTTGGAACCAACACAATTGGAGAACCACAAGGAGATGTGCTAGGACAAATGGCTCCTTTCTCCACTAACTCCTGAACCTATTTTTTATTTTCTCATTCTGCATAATAGACAAACGGTACAAGCCAATGTTAGGCAATGGCACATCCTGCTGCAACTGGATTTCATGTTGTATTTCCCCCTTGGGTGGCAACCCCTTTGGTTCCTGAAACAAGTCATCGTAAGCGAATTTTTTTTGGACCATTTCAACCTTATGTTTTGGGTCGTACCCCTTAAATGCCTCAGAGTTATCTTCTTCTTTGTCCTTTACAAGCATTAACACAAAGTTCTTACTGGAGTTGTCTAATCTTTTCATTTGACCAACATTAACTAGTGTGAGATTAGTCTTGACCTTGTGTGCACGTATAATATGTTGTATCCCATCTTTAAAAAGATGATACTTGTTCTCTCCCCTATAAAATATTTCCTTTCTATCATACAAATAAGGACTCCCTAACACAAGCCCACAAATATCCAGAGGTACAACATCTACTTCTACTTCATCAATGAAATTAGCAGTGACGGAAAAACACAATTTGCACTATTTTGTCACCTACAACTGTGCATCATTACATACCCATCCAAGTGGATAGGGCTTAGGATGAGGAGTAGTAGTTAGATTTAATTTCTTAACAACCTCTTCAGAAATCAAGTTGACTTGAGAGCCCAAATCAAATAGTGTATCAATCTTTGTGTGTTTAGTTACCACACAAATGTGAAATAGTTCATTCCGTTGTTTATCAACTTTAGGGGTGGGTACTTTACTTGCACTACTTGTACTTGCATTAGAAATAATTGCATTAGAAGAAAGAATTATACCTTTCCCTTTACCTTGGATCCCGACAACAATGATCTTTGACTCATCTCCGGAATCAAATCCAAGATCCCGTTGAATGATAACAACATTATTCTTTTGTTTGCCTTTATTGCCTCCAAATATTTTCAGCCTTGACTCCGAATGCAATTTCTAGCACGTCAATTCATCATGCCCCTCTTTCTTACAGTGTGAGCATGTGGTTTTTTTAGCCTCTTTCTTCCCCGTAGTTGTCTTCTTTCCTTTACCTTTACCTTTACCTTTACCTTGGTCTTTACCCTTAGGTTTCCCCTTAGACTTAGATGGTTTTTTTATCAAACTTATCAATGAATGATACCTTACCTCTAGACTCTAAGTGGGTAGCTTGGACATAAACTTCGTCTAGGTTATTGGGATTCAAAACCAAAATTGATTGTCTAAGGTAGGAATGAAGACCTCCTATGTACTTCAACAAAGTATCCTGGGTGTACAAAGGAACATCTAATGCAATAACCCTTTTACGAAATTAATTAGTGTACTCCTGAATGGATTGACCTTTCCCTTGCCTAAACATCTGCCAGTTCATCATTAATTGCTGGATGTAGCCGAAGGGATAAAATTTCTTTTTAAGAGCACTTACAAATTATGTCTAGGACAAGTTGACTTTACCATGTTGGGAAACTTCTGCCCTAGTCCTACTCTCCCACCAAGTTAGAGTTGTACCCCCTAAATAAAGAGTAGCAAGTTGGATCCTATCAGCATCATCTGAGAGGTTTTGGACTCTACAATAGACTTCAACCTATTGAATCCAATCATCTAGTTTTTCAACATTTAATTCACTACAATATTTTGGTAAGTCAAATTTTACATCTAATTTAATTCTGGGCTTATGTGCACCCTTAAAAGGATTAAAATGTATGAATGAGTAGAAGGAGAAGACAAAGATGAGGGAGGAGAAGGAGAAGAGGGAGGTGTCTTTAGAGGCTCAGGATCATCTCCTAATTTCTTTCCTTTGCCTGCACGAGCTTCATGTCTCTGCATCCTTTCTTGCCTCTCCTGGAATAAGACTTCGACCATGGCCTTCATGTCAAGAAAAACCTTCTGAAAAGCCTTCTCATCAAGCTCCGAACTTTGTCCATCTTTTGGATCTGCCATTTATGTTCATGGATGAGCTATTCATCTTCCAATCTCAGGATTATATTCTTCAAGTTTTCCTTTGCCTTGTTGAAGCTTCAAGCGTGTAAACATTCAATTCTGCAATACTAGTCAAAACACAGCTCTGATACCAATTTGATCTGATTAACGGATCTAAGATGTTTTCTTCAAAAATGCATTACAATTACAGTTTCAATTCCAACTTACAAAATGAAATTAACACACAACATAATTGAATTAACGAAATAACGAAAAGAGGGAATTCAGAATGAGAGACAAGAAAGAGAGAATGCAAACAGCTTGATAACGGAGTTCGTCATAAGAACAACTACGTCTCTGGGCCCCTCTCCAAAGAGTAGACCGATCCAATTAAAATCCCCAGAAATTCAACATTACAATTGTTACAAAGCTTTTCCTTTCAAGCACAACAAAATTCCAGCATTCTCCCGATGTACAGGATCAACAATTCATCTCTCCAAAATTATCTTAAGTCTTCACACCTGAATGTATGTCCTCAAGCTTCTAAACCCCCCCTTTTTATACAAAAATAATAATCAATTTGGTTATTAACCAATTGATTTACAAAATCAACCTTATCTCTCCATTTTTACATAAAATCTTCAATAATCCCCCTTATTTACATATTAGGATTATAATTAATCCCTTACAATTATTTGGAGCCCTTCAAATTGTCTTATTTTTGGGCTTTGTTATTTCATTTTAAGGGGTTATTAGTTTAAATTTAAATTTGGGTTAACCGACCTCCAATTATTTGTCAAAAGAAACTGACCTCCCTATAATATCAAATGATATTGGCTGGCGTACCAGCGCACTAGCCTTTTGTTAGGCCAGCGGTTGGAGGTTCCAACCCAGTCGTTGGCTTTTTAACAACCAATTTGCAATTTTTAAATAACAAAATAAACCATCAGTAGATTACGGTTAGGCATGGATTTGTAGCCAGATTGGTAGGCTGCTGGCAACAAATATTTTTAACAAACCAACTGACAAACTGCCTTGCCGGAGGAAAGATTGTGACGAGTGTCACATGGCGCACCGAGGAGGTGCCACATGGCAGCCTCTAATTCATCCACATAGACTGCTGACTCATCGCCCACACCAGCTGCCTAGTCATCATATGGAAGCCACGTGTTTGCCGCAAGGAGGTGCCACATCATTGCCACATAGGATGTACCAAATGCCATGTCACTTGTACGGTCGAGTCTACAGATAGACACGTGTTAGCCTGAGATTGGTCCATTTTTTCATCCGTACCGTATGGATTGACAAGTCAACATGCTGACGTCAACGTCCGTATGATCAAAGGTCAACTTTCTCTGTGAACTTTGACTAGCTGTAGTCGATGCAAACAGACTCCGATTTGCGCAAAATGAACGTCATCGGAAAGCTCTCGATGAGCTCTTCACAATGATGCCAACTTTGACCACTTTTGATGACGTCAATTTTTTCCCTTTTTTTCTCTGTCCAGGGACTTGAGTTGACCAAGGTTTGACTGGGCCTATCTTGGGTTCCGTAGCTCCGTTTGACTTCGTTCGAGTTGCGTTGGAGTTAGAATTCTGAACTCTTCCTAATGATGCCAATTCTGGAGATAAAGGAGAAACTTCAATTTTTGACGAAGATCCTCCAAATCAATTATGAATAATATTAATAATATATTCAATGAAAATACCAAATTCACACTCAAGAATCACTCAATAAAACTCAAGATCCATGCACAAAAAATAATAATAAACAATTATACCATAGCAAAGACCTTGATTTGATCTATTGTTTCTTTGATAGTAGCTTGAATACTTGATATATGGGCTGCTCTTCAAAATATCATAACCATGATATCACAATGATAGTATGATAGCATAAAATTGTAATGATCAAAGCTAGATATATAAGATAGCCAAGATGATTAAAGATAGCTATATCAACTTGCCAAGATAATGATAATGCTTGCTTGCTTGTGATCTTGATAATGTACTCTTGCTTGATAATGGTAGCTGATGGATAATAATAATGCTCTAGCTCTAGGCAATAATATGTGAATGAGGATATTTATACGCTTCACTTGATATTTGGTCAATGGTGGAGATTAATTAGAAAGATCAATGGATAGGAAAAAATTAGATACGGTAGGAACTATAATTTGAATTAGTGGAGTGGGGTAGTTGAAAGAATTAAACATATTTATTTAATTCATAAAAAGATAGTTGGAGAAATAAATAAAATATTGATTTTATCTATTTATATTGGAGGGAAAGATAATTTAAATTTAAATAAATTATTTAATTATAATGGACCAAAGATAATTTGAATTTAATTCTAATTAATGTTGAAGGGAAAATGATAAATAATGAATTAATTCAATTATAAAAATATTTTAATATGGATATGATAAAAATATTAAGATATTTAAATAAATAAAAAATATTTAATTATTATGGATTAAAAGAGAGGATATTAGCTTAATTAATTAAATAAAAATATTTAATTAATATAGATAGAATAATTTATGAGGAAATGATAAAATTATTTGATTAATATAGATAGAAGAATTGATGAGGAAATAATTTAATATATATAAAAGAATTGAAGAGGGAATGATAAAATGTAAGATGAGAATGCATTAGTCATTTTTAGGTGTCTATACTTAGGATCATGCCTTCTACTCGTGGAAAGATGAATCTTATAGACTAACAGTTTAGCATCTTAAAGGTCTAAACCTTCATTGGCTATAATATGATAGTCTGAGAATTTAAATGTAGAAGGGAAAAATGATCCCTTTTTATGTTGCCTTAGGTGAGTCCTATTTGAATTTTCTGGCTACCAAATGGCTTCAAGGAATGCTACCCTTTTTGGTATCCAAAATAGTAATATGTTAAGGGTCACCTAAGCACCATATACCTTGATTGTTGTATGATCATTGAGGTAGGACCAATCTTCCCGATTGTGATCAAATTGATCCTCATAATTCATATCTTTTGGCCTTAATATTTTAATGAATATTTTAGAAAGCCTTCCCATGTGGTGGCCCAACATTGTCATGATTTGTATCATAATTTGATCCTCAAATATGCAATAATTTATTTTTTGTAGTAGAGATCCAATTGAAATGTGCATCCTTAGATAGGTAGAGGCTTTCCCTCTAGTGATATGAGATTTAATATAAGAGAAGGATCACAATGGTCTTTACCAAATATAATAGAATGTGGAAAAAAAGAGAAGACCATCTAAATGATGGTATTTTATTATCACATTTTAATGACATAATTTATTTGTGGATGTTGTCAGCTTGAAAATAAGCAAAATAAAATAGTTTGTTTACATGCTTATGTTGGATATCAATTGTTAACACCATTAATGTTATAGGAATTTGGAGCTTGTAGTCCATCCAAATACTTCACATATTGCTATATAGGTCATTCTAAAGTAATCATCAAAAGTATTTTCTCTAAAGGTTATAATTCTCTTATTTATAATACAAGAGCCATTTCACCCTACATAAATTTTTGTCCCTTTTGTACTCTTTGCACAACTCATGTAGGTCTATGCACTAATTGACCATGAGATTTAAATTAAATACAATCCTAATCAACTCTTTGTTCAATGTAGACACTTACTTTCCTTCTCTATTATTCAATTGCCTATTATTGGGGTCATAGTTCACACAAATGGCATACAAGAGGTCAAGGATAACAAAGAAAATTGACACTAATAATTTTCCTTAGTCAAACCTCCACAAGTTGTAGAGAGATATTGGCTTCTTTGCATGATTGTAGTAATATGAGAATAAATCCTACTTGGTAGAAGGGATGAATACATCTCTAACACATTCATTCCTATCCTACAATCTGTTTGACAAGACACTAATTCCTTGGGTATGTTTTAACCTTTTGGATGAACTAGACAATTGATCCATTAAATCTTTGGTCTAGACATGTTTTAAATTGAGCTAACTAGGAAGACAATTTTCTCATTTTGAAGACACCTAGTTTCTTATGGTTTCTCAAATATAGACTTGAAAATAATAGAATAATAAATTTTTCTTTTAATAAAAAACAACCTCTAGAAATATGAAACCACACCTCCAACAAATGTTAATCTTATAAAACACTAGACAATTTTGAAGTATAGAAAACTCCCCAGATCTAAAGAAATGTAACCATTTACCAGTTGCTTCAATTATAGTAACCCAAACTTGTAAAATACTGATGTTGATAGAATCAATGTCAAGCTTCTTCTTTGTCACAACATTTATATCTCCTAGTCAAGCACTTGCCCCTTCCCAAGCTCTGCATTGAATGCTCACACACAATTTAAAAATATTAATGTCACTTTAGCTTACATCTTCAATTCTGTTTAAAATTCAATCGTCAATATTACTTCTGAGAAATCTCAGTGATTATAACACATCATAATTACAAATATGATGTGAAAAGTCATGGCGATGTGAAGAGACCTCATCTTTTTCCTCCACTTCCCATTTGGAATTTTCAAAGAAATTTATATACCATTTTAAGCAATGAGAGTGAATTGGACAACACAACAACTTGCAATACGCCCCAACAAATAAAGTGTTTTTTGGGTAGGGGACCTTCGATTGAGAAGTTAATGTTTACTAGCATCACATATCATAAATGCAAGAGAGGGGAGCACTTCAAAGAGCTTATGTGATGCAATGAAATCCCACCACATGTTCATCCTATTGGACCTTGTTATGCCACCAAATTGGACCTCGCCACCCCTTATACCAGTAAAGATAAGGCCATTACAATTGGAACACACCCAAGGTTATGATGAGAAGAGCCATTGTAATTCATTGAGATTTTGTCATTAGTCATAAAGCTACTAGTTTTCAATAATCACCATAGATAATGGTGATGTGGGAAATTACTACCCAATGAAGGATTGTTAGAGGTGGCAACCATGAAGGAACATGACATGTATAGGCTGAAAGATGAGCGAGAGCTCTTGGGCGTAATGTCTAGGCTAAACAATAATACAAGGATAAGAAAACAATAGTAATAAACAACAATAGGGGGTGATAATACCACAAACAACTAAGGGATTAAGTGGTAATACTTAAGTGGGATTAGGGGGAATTGATTGATAATAAATTATGAAGGCATCAAAGCAATCATACAAAGGATTACCACCACCCTTAAACATAGGGTTTTAGTAACGTGACAATAAAATTTCAAGACCCTAGAGAACAAGAGGAAAACCACATTGGAAAGTTATAGAGTAACACTTCAAGAGGATACTCTAAGAGGTGTGGACTAGTATGGAGGTCAATTATTAGAAAAAATTCCATAGGAGGGTGAGGTGACAACCTCCCCTTTCTCAATAATAATAAAAATTATATATATTTATTTATATATATAGTAGAGAGTTTTTTTTTGTATTTGATCATCTCAACAACTTCAAAATATTATTATCTTTAACTAATAAGGCTAATATTATGGAAAAGTGGTATTATAGTAGTAACATTACTAGAATAAGATTCATAGGTAGAAGATTTGTAGGCCATGTTGGTTCTTCAACCCATTTTAGTAATATCTAAGTAGTTGCACGAGGTTATATGATTAAAACCACTGAGAGGATGAGCCAATGAATGAGAGTTGGATAAATCTCTTTTGATTTAGGCTTTACTAGACTTATGGGGTATCCCTATCACTACACATGGGATTCTATATAGAATGCAATAGGTTCATCACTGTCGAAAGTAGATAAAATTTGCATATACATTAACAATAATACCTAGGGTTAAAAACTTATGAGCACTCCTTGTACCCTTAATGCTCTTGCATGAATAGATAAAATTATGGAATAAATTACACATCAAAATATTTACATTCTTGAGCATAGATATGTTGTGAGGATTTTTGAGAGTTGATCGATGCCTATCTTAGGAAATATAAAGTAAAACGAATGCCACTACAATTTTATCCTAACAATTTTTTTTTTAATAATTTATATCAAATAGCATTTCCTTACAATGATATAACTAGTGGGTTGTGGTTTATGAAAGAAAAACCATTCTTAGTTATCCTTTCTTAATACCATCATTCTTACCATCAATTCAAAAATATTGATAGTGCTTCTTGAACATTAACTAATTAAAATTGACAATATATACAAGTGTATCCAAGATTAACGACCCTTGAAAATTATCTTAAAGAATGACAATGAAGTAAAGGACACAATTACACTAACACACATTTATTCATATAAATGAAACAAAAAATAACTATTAAAAAAATACTATAGGACATAGAAAATATTTTTTATATCTAAAAATGTATTACAATACTCTCAAAATTTTCCCCTCACTATTCCAACTTAAATTTATAATGATACAACACTCCCATATATAGGAAGAAGAAAGGAAAAAACTCCTTATATAAGCGAACCTTGTCAATTTTTAAGAAAAATATGAGTTTTCTAAGGATTTGTTAAGGTTATTATAATAGTGTAAAATATATGAGGCCATGTAGAAATTTTATGATTTCTCTAGGTTGTTGAATTGCTTAGGCACTTACTTCCCATATGCCATAGTGAAGTGTATTGCAAGTATGTTGTTAATGTTTTCATTGATGTCAACATTTGGTATTTGATGTCAATAGTATGGAGATTGTTGGAGATTGCTAGTTTTGGAGTTGTTGGTGGTACTGTGATTAGTGTTGTCAGTATTGATGCTAGTATGGATTTTTTGTGGTTTGATAAGAAGGTATTGTGGTGCTATCATCAAGTGTTTTCATTGATCTCTTGCATGGTTGTGATGAATAAGTGTTGTAGTTGCAGTAAGTTCACTTGGTTTCCAAGTGCTTTTGAGAAAATTTGAATAAAAGAATGTGTAGTGTGACAAAGATGTGTTCAGTGTTGTGCTTCACATTTCTTCATGGTTGAAGATATACTTGTGTGGTTTAGATACAGTGATCAAAGGTGTTCATAGGTTCTATATCCATAGTTTTTGGTTCTCGATTGTGTGACAGTGGAAGTTGTGTTTGACAGTGTGTAGGTCTATGTAGAAGGTTGTCTGGGAGAAATGAGATTTCTCTACATTTCTCCGTAGTAAGGTTTTTGTTCTTGTAGATTTGGGAATGTGCGTATATTTTTTGTATCTACCTTCCCTTGGATTTTTTGGTGTTGAGTTGCTCTGCAAGTTCAGTTCTTGTGTTGAAGTTCAGTGGTAGTGTGTATGATCACACAAGATGAAAGTAATATTTGTTTCAAGTGGTTGTGATAGTGTTGTAGAATATTCTAATGATGCTAGAATATTCTAGGATGTTTTGGATTTTGATGTTTTCTTATTTTTTATGGATTTTGATGTTGTTTGATTTTTTTTGGATTTTGATGTTGTTTTGATTTTTTCTGGATTTTTCAAGGACATTTAAGATGGAATGGGATGACCAATTGAAGAAATAAGATGTCCCACAATATAAGATAAGATGCATGACGAAGGATATGGTATGGAATATTTGGATGAAGTGAATAGGATAAGATGCATGATTTTGAAGAAGATCCTTAACCTTGTCAAGATCAAAGGTGAAAATTAGGATAATGACCATGAATGATAAGAGGAAAATGGAAGATAGTATATGGATAGGGAGATGGATATGAAAGATAATATTTTCATGATAGGGGGATGGAGGAAGGGTTTACGCATCAAGTTTCACGACTAATATCCCTCGAATATGTGCTCTAATAGACCATGGGAATGGGAATTAGACTTATAAATGTTGACATGATAGTAGAAGTTAAGGCCTTATTCAAAGCTTTGAATTTAAGGAGGAGAATGGGGATTGGATGTTGGATAATGGATAGGATGTTGGAAGGCTTGGTGATGGATAGATGGAAAAGATGGCAAAATTAACATTGGCACACACCTTGAAGGGTGATGGAGTGATGGAGGAAAAGTGGATTTGGAAGGTGATATGTTTTTAGATGGGAGATGGGGAGAAGCTTTCGGATTAGCAAATTTGGATGTCAATTTTGATTTTGTTGCTTCTATGAGACTTTTAGGAATCCACATGACTTTTTATTTTGATATTTGCTTTATGGGCCTTTGTGGCCTTTGAGATTTTTCTCTTTGATTTATGGACCTTTGCGGTCTTTGAAATTTTTCTTTTGAATTTTTCTTTTGCTTTGATGGGCCTTTGTGGCCTTTTGAAAATTTCTTTTGACTTTTGGATCAAAATTTCTTTTATTTTTTCACGACTCTTCGAGGAGACATGTTGATCCTTTGATTCATGTGGATTTTTATATTCAAGATTTTGACATTTGGCACGCAAATTGCTTCCAAAATAAATGGGAGGAGTGTATTGAGATGACCGATATGGAGGTATGATGGATGAGTTAATGCAGTAAGAATTTTGAAAGTGGATGAAGAATGTGTGCCTTTGTTGTTCTTGAAGAATAGGAGATGGAGAAATGTGGGACCCTAATATGGATGGAAGGGTTGATGAGCTAGGGTTGGGATGATAAGGACCAAGGATAGATGGAAGGTTTGATGAACTAGGATATGGACCTAGGATAGATGGAGTTTTTGATGGACTAGGATAAGGACCTAGGATGGATGGAGAATTTGATGGACTAGGATACCTAGGTTGAGCATGAGGTGTATAACCAAGGCCATGAGAATATGGATGTGCTTGGAAAAAAAGGGGTTCTAGGATACCTTGCTCATGAAGGCCTAAGCCTTTTCCTTTGTAATTCATAATTTTGCACATTCATTTACCCATGGGATATGCATTGTTTGTGAAACAAGATGCGAGTCCATTTTGAGGAGGATATGATATGGATGAAAGGATATGTGTTGGAAGTAAACTGGACTGGATAAAGGTAGAGGATCTCAATTTATAGGTGCAGGGTTCATGGATAGCTTGAAGAGGTGTGAGAGGCTCTTGACATGAGGATGATGGGATACTTTGATCTTGACTAGGAAAAGAATCATTAGATGAAGGAGATGGAGTAGCTTGATCAACAGCTAGAAGGAAATCTTTGGATAGGATGGAAGAATTGTTCTGCTCCTGGGATGCGATGGAATCATAAGAGAGTATGGATTCATTGAATGGGGTGGACAAAGAACTTGGAAGAGCATTTTGTTCTTGAGATGGAAGAGGATTATCATGGGTGAATAATGAAAGGAGGGGATCATCATATGGTTCTTGAGAGATGGGATCTTGATCAAAGATAGGAAGGGTTTGTAGAATTTTGGTATCATGGGATGGAGTGGAAAGAATGTTTTGATCGAGAGGTGTAGATTGAAATGAAGGATTGGATGTAGAGGATATTATAGAAGAAGGTAATTGAACGGAATCATTATCTTGGGTGAAAGAATCGTGAGGTTCATTTTGAATTATGGAGGATGAAGATAAATGCATGAAATGACAAGATTGGTCAATTTTATTTGATGGCTTAGATTTGGGCTTCTCATTTAACCTTTGCAAAAATTCAAAAACATTGAATTTGGATGATGTTTTTTTGGAGAAGAGGTTACATTCATATTTCTGTCAAATGACTTCTTAGTTGTGCCCCCTTGTATTTCCTTGATTTTCCTTTGGAGTGCTCTTATTTGTTGGGTAAGAATACTAAGATCATTTAAGGGAGTTTTAGTCTTTTCATGATCTTCCTTAATTTTCTCCATATCATAGTCAGAGGGAAATTTGGCACCTGGGTTTGCCAATAAAAGAAAGTAGCCTTCTTTATTTCACTCTATGATCTTGTCCAAAATTATGTGAAACTATGGATCCTGTTCAACTTCTTGAATCATTTCATTGGTTATTTCATCATTTGAACTATTCCTAGTACGAAACTTGTGAAAAGGATTTTCTTCCATATCGCCCATGTTGTAAAGTGGATCTCTTCTTTCATCTTCTTCTTTGTGTTTTTGGGACCTTGTGACAACATGCATATGCTTATACCAATTTTTTTACTAACTTTGATCACAAATGGGAGAGTGAAATTTGTTGGATACCTTAATTAGAATAGAATGATGGATTCTATTGATATGACTAAGGAATTTCTAATTTTTAGTTTGTGATTCCCTGGATTGAAGGATGATGATCTTGTTATGGGAATTAAACTAGAAATCGGAAATGGATGTGATAATGCACTTTGCGATGTTTTGATCTTAGTTTGAGAAAATAAGGAATTTGCAAAAGCCTAATGTTTCCAAGTTTTTCTCTATTGTTGATTTCCAATCCCTTAACATAAATGTCACAGTTTGATTTGTCAACTTCTTGTGTTTTCTGGATGATCTTATCTGAATTAATGTTTTGAAAACAAAGCATGCAATAGGAAGACAATTGTTCTTAAAGTTCTAGACTCTAAATAATGAGTGTATGTTCAAAATGTTTAAAAAAAATGTTTTCATAGGTTTTTGCACATAATAGACAATTCAGGAAGACTCACTCTTAGTGCTCAAGTAGGTCATCATAATAATCAACAACCCACATCTTAGAACTGCGTCAACTCACATAGCCGTGTCACCCCCGAAGGGGCGCCCGTGTTTTTTTCTTTTCCAGGCGCGTACTTAGAGTGACAAAAGTGGATATCGGATTCCTTGAGCAAATGGTCATTGGCAGTTATATGGAAAGTATCTTGGGGGAAGATTCTTCCCTCCCCTTGCACTATGATTATTAGGATGTTCAAAAATTAACACGGTTGGCTACTACACTAGGTTTGTAGTAAGGGTTTCCATTCAGTGCAACAAATGATAAACTCCCTTAGGAGACCTCCCAACCTTTAGAACAAAGGCTTTGGGGATGGTTATCTTTCACACTACCATCGAATTGCGGACTTTCCCTGAATTCACTTTTGATTATAGTGGGTTGGAAAACTTGGCTTTAGTTGTTCCCACTTAGGTCGTTCCTCTTAGGTGAGTACTTTTTCCCACAAGAGCAAGCCCTTTAAAGGATTTAAGAAAGCATATAAAATTTCATGAATTAAAAAGGCAGTTATGGTATTTTGATCACCCAGTTAAGGGAAGAACATAGACCTATTGCTGCAAACAAAGCAAACAGTGTTCTTTTTAGAGCCCAAATCACAATGATCTAAACTATGTGAAGATAATTGCTTCACGAAAACAAGTTCATTTTAACTGCAAAAATCATTGTGTGGTGACTATCCTAGATTGCTTCATTTTAAATTCTATGTCTATCTTAGGATTGGTTCATTTTAAATTGTTGTGTCTACCCTAGGGTTGCTTCTTTTTAGGCCAAAAAAGGTCCTGTCTACGGAAGGCGTCAGACTCAGAACCTTGTTTAGTTACAACTTGCATGCGATAAAGATCATACATATGCGCTAAAACATACATCATAAGCGCTACAAAAAAACCTTAAATGTGCTAAAAGAAATCCTAAATGTCCTAATCTAAAAATGATTTCGTAATTTTGATGAAGTGAGCTAAATGTATGCGCTATTTTGTTCCCTAGATGCACTAAAGTAATTGTTGGATGCACTGAAATAGTTCTCAAATGCGTTGAAAGACCTGTAGAAGCACTGAAAGAAGTCGTGGATGTGCTAAAATAACCCACGGATGCGCTGAAATGCAATTTTTTTTGGAAAGCCAAACTCCAAAATGCAAAATCCTGTCAAAAAACCTGCAAGTAGATGTCAAAAACGGGGCAAATGCCCCATGGTGGGCGCTAGAAATTTGTGGTTGAAATTAAGTGTATCAAATGTCGATTAAAAACAAATCAAACACACCAATAAGACATTATATTGAAGAAACTAATTAAAAACTAAAGCAAACTCTTAATAATAGTAGTTTCTTCAATGACGTCCCATTGTCCTCTATCTCTAGTATTTTTGTCGATTCTAGCTTGCTCTCAAATTGTGTGCTAGGCTCAACAAACGGTCTTCCTAGAAAATGAGATTGAAGATGAATGCATGCTATGCTAAGATATGATTACATGCTTAAACTAAACATTATTTCTAGAATGTAAAATTACAAAATTATGAATACTAAAGCTGATAATAATAATGCTAAAATGTTAATCACCTATCTCTAATGCATGTGTATATGTGTGTAACCAATGCTTGGATTTGTAGGGGCATTTATAGAGTTTTCAAAAGATTCTGATTGGCTGTTGTGATCAACGGTTGAAATCAAGCTTGTTAAGATGAACGGTGAGAGATTTTGGAAGTTGAGAAAAATATGGAAGGTTGAGAGAATAACGTAAGATGTTTCCTCCTACACAATATTTTCCACTCAAAATTGAAGGAAAGTTGCCATTTGAGGAGTTAGTTGATAGTTGAAGATAAATCCCATAATTAAATAATTATCTTATTTAATTATATGTGACAAAGATTTTAGAAGTTTCCATAATTAAATAATTAATATTTAATTATGTGTGAGAAGATGATAAAAAAGCATTTAATTAAATATATAAAATACTTAATTAAATATGAAGTGAAGAAAGTTTCTAATAAAATATTTTAGAATATTTAATTATATGAAGAGTGAAGAATTAGAAAGTGTTTAATTAAATATTTAGAATATTTAATTAAATGTGGAAAAAGAATTTAGAGGAATATCATTTGAATTTAAAATTCAAACTTATGATAATTAATATAAATAAATTATAAAATCTATTTAATTAATTAAGAGGAATATGGAAGATGGTAATAATTAAATAAACTTATTTATTTAATTAAATTAGAAGAATTATAAAAGTGAACAATATAAATAAATAATTAAATTTATTTATATGTATGACTTTAGAAGATTAATTAAATAATTCATATTTAATTAATTAACAGGCTTGATTAACTGTGACCATTTTTAGATGTATACAGTGGAGTATTGATATGTGGTCCATGTGAATTAGAGAAGTGTGTATGTGGTTGCTTGTAGTGTTAGTTTAGGTTTGGTCAACCTGGCATGCTAGCATTATTTGTGGAGGTACCTTGTGGATTGTGGATGTGTTGAGTATAAGCGTGGTGATGTATATTTGGGTCCTAGTTGATCCTTGGTATGGTCTTCCATCACTTCTTTCCACTGCAGAAGTGTTTGGTGTTGACCTATTTTGGTGTTGCACATTTGAGGTACATACATTTCATTGAGGTGACCTAATTGAGATTGTTTAGGTCGTGGATGGTATAAATATGAGATGGAGTTTGTGTTGAGGTGTGTGGCAAGTGTGAATGATGTGAATGTGATCAAGTGTGGTGATCTGAGTGCGATCTTTAATGCTTATGACTCCAGTTCAGTGAGTAGAAGGTGTCTACATTTTCAGTGTGCTTGAAGTTGTTGGAGGCAGTGAGCCAAAGGTTATGGATGGTGCAAATTTGCAGTGGTGGATTTTCTTGTTGCTCTGAGATAGTGAATCTCTCTATAATAGTTTCTTCTATTCTTCTTTCTTCTTGGCAGTGAGCCACCTAGTAGTGATCCTTTCTTCTTTTTCTAGGCAGTGAGCCCTTGGCATTAACCCTAATTGTATTTGATTATAGGGAAAAATAGGTTTTTAAGGGACCTGAAACCCTTTACAACCAAGGATAGAAAATGCTACCAAGAAAGATTTTCAAAAGACCACCAACAACAACCCAACAACCAAAAAACACAAATGGGTGGGTTCTATACAAAAAGTGAGACAAATAACCACCAACAACACCCAATAGCTACAAAACAACAAAACAACTAACTACACCTAGCGGGAAAGAGAAGCAACAAAGACAAAGGCCAGGCACTAATTCAAGCCACTCAGAGTGTTGGCGACCTCAATTTGCTGGTTCTTGTGCCTCTCGATCATATCCAACAACTCCTTCTCTGCATCAAATTTTTTCTTCCAATCAGCAAACCCTCTACCAGTAGGACCTTTTTCATCATCCTTAACAACTTTTTTACCCTTTCCCTTGGCCGCATGCTCTTTCTCCATAAACTCAGAGAAATAAACTTGATCCTCCCTGAGGTCACTTATTTTCCTGAAAAGGACTTCAAAGGAGTCCGCACTATTCTTCATAGAGATATGACATACTTGCATTAACTTCTTGATATCTATTTTTATGCCTAAAACCTTGGCTTCCATAGCCACGAATCTTTCATCACATAGAGACTTAAATTCATGGTAGGAACCTTCATGGTCCACCATTTTTTCTATAAGAATTTCAAGCATTGAACCCTTCAGAACATTCTTCATATTTTCCTTTAAACCTCTAATTTTTATATTAATCTTATTGAACTCTTGAAGAGTCCATTTGGCCAATTTAAAGGTACTAGTGGCCCCAGCTCTAGCCATATCCAGTAAATGAAACATGGAGGTATCATCATCATCAAGGTAAGAAAAGTTCTTGGAAAGAGGATTTACCTTCAAAGGCTCCTATTTGGCTTTCTTCTTTTCCTCTTCCTCCTCACCCGGACCCCTAATTTCCTTGTCCTGCTCCTCCTTGGGCAAGTCCTGCATGGGAGAATCCTCAATGGCCGCAATCTTTTCACTAGAATCCTTATCCTCACCAGCCACATTTGAGTCCTTGGTCGGAACCTCAGTGGCCTTGTTCTTCAAGTTAGCAATACGTTTGGACAGGCTCCTCGATTTATCAACCAAACCCTCAGCATTACCCTATTTCCCCACCTCCAAACCACCACCAACAACATCTTTACCAACAACCACCTTTGTAGACTTGGGAGAAGAATCACCCAACCCAACCTTTGTGTCCTCACTCTCAGAAAGGGCCAACCTCTTAGCAGTCCTGTTACACTTAGCACTAAGCACCTTCCTCTTCTTCGAAGATGTAGTCATAGTCGCAGGAGAAGCATCCTCCTCATCTTCATTCCATTCCTCCTCCTCCCCCAAAGGGGACTTCGAACCTGATGACCCAGAAAAATTACTTATAACTTTTTCCTTGCCCTTGATGGCTGGAGCGGGGATAAGAGTCTTGACGTGCTCCATGATTAATAAGATAAGCCCTTCATGGAGGATGCCCCCCCCCTATTCTTCAAATGTGCGTACACCGAGACCTCCAAAGAAGATAGTAGAAAGAAATGGAATGAAATGAACAAACTATTTCTGAAATGGTTGAGGAGAGTAAAATGGTGACCAAGAATAGCCCTAAACCTCCCTTCCAGAGTCACGTAACGCATCAGGACCTCAACAACACTCGCCCATATTTTCTTGATGGAAGTTCTCTCATAACCCCAACTCTCCAATTTGATCAATTGCTTCCACTCATCATCTTTAAAAAACTGGACCATCACCTCCTCATTAATTTTTTTATCCTTGAAAAACTTCTGACCCACAGTCGACATCCCCGTAACAGTGGCAACCAAGTCCTCATTAACCTCCACTTCTAGACCTTTAACCTTGAGCTTACGATTATGCCAGAAAGAATCAAATTGCGTCGAGGCATTAGGGTCATGCTCATGCAATCTCTCCAAAAATGGAGTAAAATTCCCATGGCACAAAATATTCCAGAGTTTCTTCTTTCTCCAAATGTCACCACACTCGATTCAAATCCTATCACCACCCATGGCAACCGACACAAGACTCATAGAACCCTTGCAAAAAAAATTCAACTGAAGACTAGAGAGCAGCAAAATACCCACAAAGCGTGCAAACTGAAGGAAGGTACTAGACCATAAATACCGCATCACCTCACCCCATTTCATCATTTCTTAATAAAATCCTAGCTTTCTCGGGAAGGATTGATCCCTCCTCCCACAAACGAAATTCATTTAAGTTGACAACCTTGTTGGCAAAAAAATCTTCTAATGAGTTTCCTTTTCGGTAAATGTGAGAGATGTGGGTCTCATCACAAGATTGCAACATGATTATTGCATCCTTGGTCAACATTCCAACTTAGAGGATGAGTGCCACGTAGATAATTTATTATGTTCATGGAGTCACCTTCCACCCATAATTTGGAGTAACCTTTGCTGATAGCATATCTAACACTTATGAATGCAGCCTCTGGCTCCGCACAATGATTGGTTTGAGTACCCAATGTGAGTGCCACTGTGCCAAGGACTCTGCCAATATCATTTCTTAACACCCTCCCACAACCTGCAAGCCTGAGATTCCCCTTTGTTGCCCCATCAAAGTTAGCTTTAACCTAACCAAAAGGAGGAGGCTTCCATCTAGTGTTCAATCTAGAAATTGAGCTTGACTTAGGATTCACAATAGGAATTGAAGTAATCTTCTAGTTAGAAATCACCATAAGCTCATAACCTGCAAGGAAAGAAGAAGGGACACAACGAGCATAATTAGAATGAATCAGAGCAAAATTCTCTACAATGGCTTGTCAGATCTTGATAAAAAGACTATCAACCTTAAGCTTAGTATCCCAAAAAATATTGTTATGTCTCTCTTTCCATAATCCCCAAGCAATGTGTGGGGCCATAAGATCCCACAACCACCACAAAATGGGAGAGGGAGAAGGGAAAGTCCATTGATCAAAAAACTTAGCAAGAGAATCCAGGAAGGCCCAACCAATATCCCAGAGTCTGAGAAATTCACTCCAAATAGAAAAAGAGTAATCACAATCAAGGAGGATATGGAATTTGTTCTCACCATTAGCTTCATAAAGAAAACATCTATTAGGAATTGCAAACCCCCTCTTACAAAGGTTGTCTTGCATAAGCAGCCAAAAGAAAACATTAACTTTGGGAATCAACATCTTATTCCACAACCTTCCCCATAAAGGCAGAGATGGGGGTGCTTCCAAAGAACTTATGAGAGTAGAAGTCACAGAAAAATTTCCACTAGAACAAGGGGCCCAAATGACTCTATCCCATCTTGGGAAAGATGGGATCTAGACCTTACATAAGAAATCCTTTAGAACCTTTAGAGACGGGTCCCACAACTCAAAATTCTTTCATTCCCCGCCAACAAAATAATAAGACACCTTGGCCCCAAAAAAATGCTTACACAAGGGGACAATAGGGGGCACCCAAGGAAGACAAATAAGAGGGCAGACCCCACACCAAACATCTTCCCAGAAAAGAATACTTGTACCATCACCCAACAACCACTTAACACCTCTAGCAATAAGGTCCCTGCACAACATGAGATTCCTCCAAAAACATGAACCAGAAGGGATTTCCTCTGAAGAAAACAAGTTCCAAGGTCTCTCCAACCCATACACGTACTTGTTACTCGCCAAAGATTCCCACCCAACATCCCCAATTAGGAGCCTCCACACATTCTTTGCCAGAAGAGCCTTATTAAAAGACTTTAGATTTCTAATACCCAGACCTCCCCACTTCTTTGGTCTACACACCAATTCCCATGCCACAAGGGGAATTATATCTTTAGTCTCAACCCCAGACCAAAGGAATCTTCTCATAATTTTTTCCATTTTATCTTCAAACTTTACAGGAAACCTGAAGAGAATCATAGCATACAGGGGCAGGTTTTGGAGAGTGGAAGAAATAAGTTGAATTTTACTTACTTGACTAAGGAGCGCACCTTTCCAACTTGCTAACTTCCTGCTGAATTTATCCAACAAACCCAACCAAAAGGAGTGTGGAATCTTGGAGATACACAAAGGGAGCCCCAGATAAGAAGACGGGAACTCACCTTCTATTGCGAGACAAGATTCTAGCAAGCTTAATCTGCAAAGCTGTAGGAGTGTTGAGGAAAAAAATCTAACTCTTAGGAAGGTTAATCCTCTGACCAAAAGCCTTCTCGTATTCAACCAACAACCACTTAACAACTCTAACTTCCTTAACCAAAGAAATACCCATCATAATAGCGTCATCAACGAATTGTTGGTGGGTAATCAGATCACATCTGGAAGACAGTGAAAGACCCGTCAGAACCCGATCTGAAGCGCCATCTAGATATTACGACCCAAAGCCTCCGCCATTAGGATGAAAAGAAGTTTTCTCGTATTCAACCAACAACCACTTAACAACTCTAACTTCCTTAACCGAAGAAATACCCATCATAATAGTGTCATCAACGAGTTGTTGGTGGGTAATCGGATCACATCTGGAAGACAACGAAAGACTCGTCAGAACCTGATCTGAAGCACCATCTAGATATTACGACCCAAAGCCTCCGCCATCAGGATGAAAAGAAGTAGTGAGATAGGGTCTCCCTGCCTCAGCCCACGTGAACTCCTGAAGAAAAGAGGAGATACATTCACCAAGACAATAAACGAGGGAGAAGAGATGAGTTGCTCAAGAAGTTGGTGGAATTTCTTGCAGAAACCAAATTGGTCCAGAACATTCAAGAGAAATCTCCAGCTCACTCTATCATAAGCTTTGAGTAGGTCCAACTTCAGGAAGAAACCCGACTTTTTAGAAACATTAATGGAATGAGAAAGCTCATGAACCGTAATGATAGAATCAAGGATCTGACGACCCTTGACAAAACCACTCTGGTGCTTAGAAATCAGAAACGACAAGCATTTTTGCAATCTAGTAGCAAGCACTTTTGAAATAATTTTATAAAAAGAATTACAAAGGTTGATCGGACGAAACTCACCAAAAGGCTTTGCATCAACAGATTTAGGAATCAAAACAATGAAAGTCGCATTAAGCTGTTTGAGGAGACTTCTGGAGCCAAAGAACTCCTTAGTAGCATTAATCAAATCCTCAGATACAATCTCCCAACATGACTGGAAGAACAAAAAAGGAAAGCCGTAAGGGCTAGGGGCCTTGTTACCTTTAAAAGAGAAGACCACATCATTGACTTCTGAGGCCGAAGGAATAGTCATTAGCTCCTTGTTCAAATTATGTCACAATTCTAGGAATAACTTCCAGAGAAGCATCCACACTCCTTTGATCCCAGACCAGATCATCCTTTAGGAGCTGATCAAAGAACCTAGCAGACGCTCTTCTAATATCATCCTCATCTTCCAACAACAACCCATTAGCTCTAATTGAGGAAATTATATTTGAAGACTTATGCTTAAGAGCAGTGAGATGAAAGAATTTAGAGTTACAGTCCCTAGACTTCAACCAGATAGCCTGAGACCTTTGCCTCCAAAGTCTTCCTCCTTGGTAACAATATCATGTAGTTGCACAAGAAGACTATCTTCCAATAATTGTAGATCCTTCGATAACCCCTCCGATTGAATGACATGCTGGACCTCATCCAAATTCTTCATAACAAAACTTTTAGAATCAAAGAGGTGGCCAAACGACTCTTTGTTCAATTTTCTGAGATTCCTCTTAAAAAAACTCAACTTCTTGGAAACTCTGAACATCGCACATCCATCAATGTTAACTTGCCACCATTTTATGATACAATCCATAAAATGTGGATCTCTTAACCACATGGTTTCAAACTTGAAAGGAAATCTCTTCCTACTCCCAAGCCTATCAACAACAAAAGAGATGGGGAAGTGGTCTGACCCACATCTCGTAATAGAAGACAAGGAACATTCAAAGTCCACAAACTAGGAAGCAGAGGTTAAAGCTTCTTCTAATCTAACTTGAATATTATCCATCCCAACATGCCGATTTTTTTTGTGAAAATTATGTAATCAGCTTTTCAATAGATTACACAACTTGGACTTCAGCCACAGCTATGTGAGATGTCAATCTCTCCTCTCGGAAAGGGGAGGCGCCCTTCTTACTGCTGACAGAAGCGATAGTAAAACAAACAAGTAATTACAAAATGTACACAAAACTTACGAAGTGGGGGGGGGTGTGTTACATTCATCCTTCTCTCTTTTTTCAGAGAAGATGTTTACAATGCTTCATTGTTGGAAGTTCACAATTCTTAACAACTTTAAATGATCAACTAGCAGTAATACCAATACCTCTATCTTGTCAAAGCAAAGCGTAGAGATACCAGAAGTAATTAACAATAAACAAATAAAGTAAAAGGGAAAGCTCACGAAGGCACAAAGTCGTTTAGTAGCTTTTTCAATGGTGGATTTTTGAAGAGTGTATAGTTTGTCACATTAGAAGCACAAAGTCTTCTTAGACACACGAAATTCCTCGAACAACATGAACAATTACAAGCACAAAGTCTTGTAGATCATCCAACCAAATTATCAAAAGTATGAACAATTACAAGCAAAAAGTCTTGTAGATCATTCAACGATAGTATCCAAAGAGCGTGAATAATTACAAGCACAAAGTCTTGTAGATTATTCAACCGAAAGATAAACAAAAACACAAATGCAAATCTAAATAATAGATGCAACACAAAGTTTACACAAATTACTTAGAGTCCTTCAGATTCCATCACCTAATCACCACCAAATAAGATCAATTCATAAAAGTATCGAATCCAACGCAAAGTTTGGCTTGCAATCTTCTTCTTTATTGATCGAATTCCATTCACAAAAGCATGAACACAAAGTTTCACAATTCTGCTTCAAAAAGGGCAGCACTTCGTTGCAAAATACTAAAGGATAAATTTACAATGAAATCCCTCACATTATATAGAAAGAGGGATGAGAAAAATTAGGAAATTGAGGAAATCAAGGAAAGTTAGGTGAGCGATTTTAGGAGATCTCACCTAACTTTGACCAAAGTCAAAGTGTAATTCGTTTTCAAAAGATTACATCTTCGAACTTGGTGCAATTACAATTTACAAAAGACATTTAAGATGTGGAAATATTTACAAGATGCATAAAGGGATGCCTGGAAATATCTAACACTAGAGAAAGGAAGCTGCTTCATGTTTCTTTGCTTTGGGCGTGGAAGTCTTCATACTTCTTCCTGGTCTCTTGCACAAACTTCTCATCTGGACCAACGGTGTAATCCACAATGGTGTGAGTTCTCGTGATCGATCTCATGGCAGATGAGTGAACCTTCTTGCACCTGTCAAGATGCGTTTTCAGGTTATCCAATGTGAGCCTTGTATCACAAATGACGTTCACTGAGGCTTCTAAAAAGTCTAAATTGTCAATCAATTTCATGATGGCTTCTTTGAAGATCTGAGATATTTCTGTGGCCGACAGGAAGATACGATTCTCCTCAAGAAGTTGACCGGGAAACTCTTTGATACCTTTCTCAAGAATAGCACGATGTCCTTTGACATCTTCCTGTACTTGGTGGAGATCCTCTATAAGAGATTGAATTACTTGAATTCGGTGTTTCAAGGATTCTCTTACCTCAACAAAATTTTCTTTGTCGGGAATTACCCCAACTTCCACCAATTTACTGAGCTTTACCTATTTCATCTCCGACCATGACAACAGGAATTTCTCCATGTCTCTGCGCTCCTGGGAAAGTACACTTTTCTCTTTATCAAGCTCTGTGGTGAGCTTGGCTAACAAGGTAGTTTTCTCGTCCGCAGCAATTATGATCTGAGATCCGTGTTCTATGATCTTCTCAACAAAATCATACAACACTCTACCTTTGGAGGCGAACTTCTCAGCTTTCTTGACAGCTGGGTCTTCAATACTTACCACTGTCAGCGGTTGTGCATTACTTGGAGAACCTGCAAGTCTCTTTACAACAGTGGAATAATGCTTTGCCCTCTGTTTGTACATATTGCGAGCTTGCTCTACTTTATCCAGTCTTCCAGCCAAGATATCCAATGTCACTTGCGCATTGGCCTTTGCACTTTCATTAGTAACCTTGCCAAGCTGGACCTTTGTCACCGTGTAGTCTTCCATGTTGACATCACCTTCTTCATGTGGTGGTATGCCAATCTCTGCATACTTGTGGCCAGACTTATCAATGTTCAGCCTTGAGTATACCTTTGCCTTTTTCTTCCCTTTAGCCTTTGGAAGGACTATCTCTTCGAGGTCGAGCTCCTCCGGAGAAATCATTTGCTTTTTCCACTTCGACACTTGAGATATTAGCCAAGGGGGAAGAAAGGAGGTGTGAACTTTTGGATTAACTGTCAATTCAGTCGTTATCGTTACTTCTGAAGTTATTGTCACGTCTGAAGTTACCATGGGTATCGTGACAATAAGAGAAGTGTCTGTCATCATTGCTCCTATAGTTTGCACATTGAGCTGATCACACATTGACTCATTCATGAAACAATTGAATTCATTTTTAGAAGTGATATCATATGTCGGTGAAGATAGGCTAGGAATGGACGATGGAGGGCTTGACAGTATATCAACCGTATGAATGCTTGTCACTGAGGGAGTGTCAAGCGGGGTTGATGCTGTAGGGATAGTGGATATCTCGGTTACAGGAATGCATGTGGTAGGAATAGGCGACGAGGGAACAGGAGGTGGAGGATTTCTTGAATTTGGAGGGGTATGAGGAACATTGGAAGTCACAGGCGATGACGTTCTAGGAATTTCATCAACTTCATTCTCAGGAGGAGAAGTAGTTCTTTCTTGATCATGCCCGAGTTCCTGTTGATCACCCTCTCGTCTCTCCAATTCTGGTTCACCTTCAAAATCACCTTCAGATTCTTCATTAGAATCTTCTTCAAACTCTTGCCTGCTTTCAGAAACCTCTTCTACATCGAAGTCTGCTTCTGCTGAGTCTTCATCTTCAGTGGATTGATCACTTGAAGTTCCTTCTTCATCGGAATCTACCTCCTCTGGAATAGACTTTTTACCTTTAGAGCGAGATGGAATGGATTCCATGATTTCTGTCTCTGGGACGGACTGAGTATCTTTCTTACCAACATTAAACTTGATCCTGGGACCTCTTCGTGAAGAAGTGGGAACAGCCGCTGATTTATTTTTGTTGCAGAGTTCTTGTTGTTGGCGAGCTTCTGCTTCAGATTCTTCTCCTTCCGAGTCCGTTATGAAACTTTTCATTTCATGACCATGTTTATGTAACCATTCTGCAGTGTTGGCTAGGATTGGCTTCAATCTCTCTCTTATGCTGGTAATTTCTTTCCTAGACCATTGAATCACAGACAATGCCCTTTTGGCAATTCCTTGCTCATCATAGACAACATTCATGATATCACCAGGATCTGCAAAGTCCTCTGGTAGGTCAGCAATATCAAGATCTCTGATTTACTGAATAGTCAACCTGCAATAATCCATTTTGTGAATGGCTTCTTCATCTCTACAATCAGCCCAGATGTCTTCAAAACGGTACTTGTGATGGTGACCCTTTTGCAATCTTTTTCTGACATCTCGGTAATCAAAATCAAACCTATACCTGTAGGTCTTGATTGTCATGATCTGCATTTCAGCATAAACAAACAACCTTTTGTACAGTTGGGAGAGTATATTGGCCAATGGTCAGTGGGAACTTGAATCCACGCTTGTGGTTGCTTCTTCGTTCCTTTTGCACTGAAATCAACTATCTGCATGTTTCCATGAGAACCCACTTATCCGAAGGATAACGTGTAGGGACAGCTAGTGTAGCACCCTACTCTCAAGTAAGTAAAAGTTGGGAATTGAAGAAATAGGCATCCAAATTTACTTACCACCTTATAAGCCTCATCAGATACCATCCTTTCAAGAGCCAGATCAAAATTGAAAAGAAAAGGCGCAAAGAAAGCATCTGTGACCCGCCTGAAGTGATGAAAGCTTTCCTTCAGTTTCAATTGATAGAAAAATATGTACACAGGTACCATCATCCGATTCCCTTTTGTAGATAGACCCGGGAATTGTCTCATTACAGCCGTCGCGTACACCAGGTAAGAAGTCATATAGAATTTCAATGTGGAAGGAGCATTGATCAGCTGCTCATGTATTTCATCACTGATCTGTTTGCCCCAGTCAATGTGCACCTTTTGTCTTCTTATAATCCTGATGTATTCATACATCCAATCGTGAAAAGTGGACGATTCTGGCAAACCTTTTACTCTGCTTAAAAATGTGATCATATCTTTGACGTCATATTTGAAATCACTTTGCAGGAGTCCCTTTGGCCATCTGGAAACAGATTGTCTAGGCTTCTTCAACCATTGGGCATTTATCAGGTTTTTAGCCTTGTTGGGATCAGCATCAAAGACCTCTTGTGCTTTTTGCATAGATATATCAATGTATTTTTCCATATGAGGAACCTTGAAAATAATGTCAAAGAAATCAGGGTCGAGTCTCAGAATCTCGTGCCTAGAAGAATCGATCACACTTATACTTTCTCAGATGTAGTGAGATGCCACTTGAAGAACAAACTCCATATTATGTGCAGCTGTAGGGAACATTGCTACCAAATGCTGGTTACTGTGTACAATTTCTCTCATTGGATCAGGAAGAGGATTCGTCTCTGTTTGCTTCGCAAAATCAACCAAGTCTTGATGGCCAACCTCTGTATCTTTTATCTCTTCCACCTTGGAGACCACTACGGTTGGCGGATAGACACCTTGATATTTGTACTTCATTTTTCCTTTTGCTTTCGAAGAAGACAGAGGTTTACTAGCAGTCATCAGAAACAACTGGAACTTTGATCACTCAGACTTTGAAGATCTTTGAAAAGAGACTGCAAGGTGTTGAGCCAGAACAACATTAGTCGTTAGGTAGCATGGGGATGCATGAAACGAGCAACGATGATGGGAAAGCGTGGAGCGGATGACAAGGCATGCAAAACGATGCACAAAATGGAAGGAACAAGGTTCAAGAGTGAAATGGACAGAAATGAAGTTCATCTAGAAAAAGATTGTGAAAAGTGTAAAGGCGCACTTTTTCAGCACCATTACACTTTTGGAAATTCAGGCATTGATGCAGGGGCACTGAAAAATAGCGCTCCTGCATTTCTCAGAGTTAGAATTTATTTCAAAATGACAGGGCGCACTTTTTCAGCGCCTCTGCATCTGAAACATGGTTTTGGAAAACAGATGTAATGGTGCATGATAACGGCACTTGGGGTTTTAAAATTGTTTGTCCGCATGGAGTTGCAATTAAAATTTGTTTCATCACCATTGTAAAAGTGTATAAGAGCCAAAGAAACCTTCTTACAAAACAAGAGATTTCTCAATGTTCGCACCAAAGCATTATAGAGAGGACGACAAGGAAACATGTTAGCACAAAAATGTTGGAGTGAATAGCAAGAGAAATGCGTTGAAAACAAAACACAAGAGTTCCATTGCGTGAGGGTAAGAGGAAAAACATGAGAGTAAGAGGGGAAAGCCACGCAAAAACACCATGAAAAGGAGGCAAGCGAAGAACACGCAAGACCAAAAACGCGAATGAAGAGAAAGAAAACGCGTGGGAAGAAAAACGTAGAGAAACGCATATGTAAATCTTAGATATGTACAAAAATGAAAGGAGAATAAAGAGAAAGCAAGGGTAACGACTTACCAAGATGAAACGCGAAAAACGTTGGAGAGGAGCTTCGAATTTCTCAAAAACGTGATGGCAGTTTGAGGAGAACTCGCCCAGCATGAAGAAAGGAAGAACAAAGATCATAAACAATGAAAATGGTGAAATAAAACACTTTTAAGTAAATGGTAACCAAAAACCTAACTCAAGTTGAGCAATAAATTTAGGCACGAAAAGTGGCACGATTGACGAAAAATGCGAAAACCATGAAGAAACGCGCCAGGGCCAGAAAAAGATTAAGTGTGAGAAAAAAGTGTAATAGCGCACTTTTTTTGTGCTATTACATTTTTTGGAAATTCACTTTCATGCAGGGGCGCTAAAAATTAGCTCCCCTACACTTTTCATACTTAGCCAAATTTTGGCTTGAGAGCAAGAGCGCACTTTTTCAGTGCAACTGCATCTTTGGCAATTTGCTAAGTACAGTCAGTGAGACTTCACGAAGGGGCTCGTTTCGAAGGTCCTCACGAGGCGAACATGGCAAGATGCTCGAATTGACTATTCGAGGCTTCATAACACATTTCGAGGTGGCTTGAAAATCACTTCGTTATGCGTACTTGAACTTCACGAATCCTAGGAAATGAACAAGTTTTGTAGGGGGGTTATCCGTGGAACGAGCGTTGCTAGATTCTGTGATAACACGATTGGACCAAGTAAAGCTAGCTCCTGAAAGCTTGACATCAACAAGAGCATTTCCATTAATAAACATTCTTAGATCAAACCTGCTATCAAGATTAGCTTGAGACCCTCCCACTTTCTCATGATCATATAGAGGAGTATTAAAATCTCCCATTACGATCTAGGGGTGATCCAAAAATTTCATTCTAAGACTCCCTAGGTCATCCCAAAGCTTTTTCCTGGATCTCTTTAACTTAGGAGCATACACATTAGAGATAACCCAAGAATAAGAATCCCTAAGCCAAAAACACTTAGTCTCAACATGGTTGAAACCATAAGTGATCAGGACACCTCTTAACAACTTAGCATTCCAAAAAGTGGCCACACTACCCGAGGCTCCATCAAAGCTAACTCCATGGAACCCACAATCTTTATAGAACATATTCTTCAAAGCCTCCAAATTATCAATCTGCATTTTTGTCTCTTGGATCAACAAGATGTTCGGCTTATGATATTGGACAAGATTCTTCAGGAGGTCCTATTTATGCAAGTTGTTCAATCCCCTGATATTCCATGAAATGATCTTCATTTGCAAGAATAGGGGGTACTCTTAGAGCACAAATCAAAGAGGGTTTTTTGGACCCCCTCAGCAATATCCCTCTTGCACTCTCTCTCTCTGCTCTTCTGTAGGGTAGGTCTGCCCTAGCCTCTTGACTCAAACCCACAATCCTCCTTCTGTCTTCTTGTGGTGACACCTTTGTGAGGCTGAGGGGGGGGAAGAAGAAGATTTCTTCTTCCGACCACACACTTGGGTGAAACCCTCTTCATCTTTGCTCACAGAGTTATTCGATATTGTTATTCATTTATATGTGAGTTAATCCTCACCGTGGTTTTTCCCTAATTAGGGTTTTCCACGTAAATTTGGTGTTCTCTTATGTATGGTTGTGTTTGTATTGTTGTTTCACATGTTTACATTATGCTAATGCTTAATGAGGGTTTGAAGTTTGATAAGGGCTTGAAAGTTAATGAGGGATTGAATATTTAAATGTACAACTGATTCACCCCCCCTCTCATTTTTCCTGTGCATTTAATAAAGTGGTTGTAGGAGTTGGTAACACAAAATAAGTAAATGATTTACAAGTGAAAATTAAAGTGGGAAACTTAAATTAGGGAAACCCGTTAGCCTCACATTGAGTTGATTTAATAGTATCCATTACAACATGAATTTGTCCATTGACACCTAGAGAGACATGGTATATTACTAAATTTTGTAAGATAATGACCTACTATATGCCATTGGAAATTGTAGAGACATCCCAAGCAATAAGAAATGATTACAAATAGAGACCCTCTTTTTTTCATGCAATGGAATATTTTTAATTGGAAATAAGAAAGTTGGGGCCACCAATAAATCCCCAATGTATCAAATTAAATGGAACTTTGAGTTAACCCATACTCGAGCTACATTTTCTCTATGTTGTTGTAGTAACTAATTGTAGTGATCTAGGGGCTAACAAGTAGCTCCCAAACAACCATAATTGATATTTTTAGAGAATAACATAAAAATCGAAAGTAAAAAACCTTTCCAACAACCTTACCAACCTAAAAAATGGTTGCTCACTATTGAATAATTATCATGCTTTTATAACCCAAAAGTGTCACTAATCACCCACAAAATATTATCTTAAATCAAGCTTATCATAACCAAATAAATTTTTTTAAAATCTTATCAACTTGGGTGTCTTATCAAGTCACACATACCAAAATGATTCTTGGAAATCTATCTTTGGATACAACTACAAACTACTAAAAAGGAACCAAATACTTCTTGGATATGCCTTATGTCACATCATTATGAATCATGAGTAGTTGTTAATCCATTTTCAAGATTCTTCATCAAAAGACCATTGATGATCATTTTTTTTTTTTATGTTATTGTGTCACATACCTAAAAACTAATAATACCTTAACATCCCTTATAAATTTTTCTAACCCTAACTCTAATTTTAGTAACTTGTCCAACTTTGCATTACATTAAATTTTATCAACCTTACAACCCTAAAATAATGATTTAAAAAGAAGAGGGGTGATTATTTGGAACTCCACTTTTCTTGTATCCAAATATTTTATACTACCATCACCATATAGTATAAATGACACTTGGCATTACTCAAGTGATTTAAAACTATTCAACATTTCCTAGAGCATTACACCAAGACTATTTTGGTAGGTTCAGACATTATTTAACAACCCTACCACCTCATTACTATCTATGATATCATGTGGGGTATCTAGATTGCATTTTTCATTTCCATTTATCAATTTTATCACTAATCCTCTAGGTATTGACTTATTTAAAATTGGTGCCAAGGAAGAATCATGTAGATTCCTTTGGTCCATAGACTTAACCACATTATTGTAACTTTCCCAAGCATCCTCATCCCGATTCAAGATACAAAAAATCCTCTAATTAAAAATTCTTCTCACTAGGTCTATGAGCTCATTTACTAATTCAACCTTGTCCCATGATTTAGAATATTAAACTCTTTTGAGTTCTTCCTTCAAGTTACTTATCCTCAACATGAAAATTTTATCTCATTATGATACTCCTTCTAAAGAAGGAGGTGTCTACATAGGTTTTTCTAACATGAGTGGGATGTGCCACGTTATATTTAATCTCATTATATTCATTAAGTACCTCAATATGTTCACCTTGTTATAACTTGTCAAAATTAGCCTATAAATTCTTAGTTATTTATTTGCTAAATAGGAGAAGTGTTGAAAACTAGGGAAGAAACATATGAGGTAGTGGTGTCTCTTAGTCTTCTTACAATAATATTTCCACTTAGTTCCTCAAGGTTCTAAACCACTTGAGGATTTTTATACTTATGAGCACGAGCCTAGATGGTTAATGTATCATACTTTAGATAGACTAGAGCCAAATTAAAAGTCTTTTTCTTTCTCTTCATCTTCAAACACATCAATATATCTTGTCTAGGAAATAAAAAACAAACCACTTTCCTTTACTATATTTTTTCCTTATTTTGGAGTGATTAGAAATATTAATTTTTAATCGCTTCTCAATGCTTTGGGCCATGTTCTCTTGATTAGATCCTTCTTTTTGTTGGCCATCATCCCTTTTTCTTTGTAGGCCAACTTGTATTTTCATCTTGATTACCAACATATTCAATTCCTCAAATTTGGCAATATCATCATCTGATAGGAATCTCTCACATGCAAGGGCAATTACATCCTACATTGCTTGTCCACCCTTATAAATAATAATTGATGTTCTACCCTATGAGGGAATGAATTCCAAACCTCTTCTAGGCAAAGTAATTACTTACTTATTTTCATTTTTCTTAAGGACATGTTCTCCACTCTCTTATGTTTTTGTATATCCAACAAGGGGCCAAAGGAGCTTCTACTATTGGTCTTTCTATGGGTGCTTGAACACCATAAATTGATGCAGAAGAATAACCTTGAATTGGGATAACAAGTCTCTTAATTTCTTACAAAATAATCTCTTGTTCTTAATTCATCATTTTCATTCCATCATAACCCTAATCCTTTTAATGGGTCCTTAATATTAATATATGTTCCCATACAATTTTTTCATTAAATGCTCTCCTTCTCTTGGCCAAATAAATATGAATACATTTTCTTCTTCTAGATTCTTTCTACTCTTTTGTAAGGTGGCTTTTGATTAGGTCCTCCACTTCATCAAATTGGTGCTCATATCTAGATCTATTCATAGCTTTTCACACAACACCAATGAAATACTTAGTGTGGATGATAGAAATGTGAATTATGAATAATATTAATAATATTCAATGAAAGTACCAAATTCACACTCAAGAACCACTCAATAAAACTCAAGATCCATGCACCAAATAATAATAACAATTATACCATTGCAAACTATTTCTTTGATAGTAGCTTGAATACTTGATATATGGGTTGCTCTTTAAAATATCATAACCGTGATATCACAATGATGGTATGATAGCATGAAATTGCAATGATCAAAGATAGATATATAGGATATATCCAAGATGATAAAAGATAGCTATATCAACTTGCCAAGATAATGACAATGTTTGCTTGCTTGTGATATTGATAATGTACTCTTGCTTGATAATGGTAGCTGATTGATGATAATAATAATGCTCTAGCTCTAGGAGATAATATGTGATTGAATTGGATATTTATATGTTTCACTTGTTTTTTGGTCAATGGTGGAGATTAATTAGAAAGATCAATGGATAAGAAATAATTAGATAGGGTAGGATAGTTGAAAGAACTATAATTTGAATTAGTGGAGTGGGATAGTTGAAAGAATTAAATGTATTTATTTAATTCATAAGATATAGTTGGAGAAATAAATAATATTAATTTTATCTATTTATATCGGAGGGAAAGATAATTTAAATTTAAATAAATTATTTTAATTTATTTAGTTTGTGGAAGGAGTGTTAGCTAATTTATTTAATTATAGTGGACCAAAGATAATTTAAATTTAATTTTAATTAATGTTGAAGGGAAAATGATAAATAGTAAATTAAATAAATAATAAAAAATATTTTAATTAATATGGATATGATAAAAAAGACTAAGATATTTAAATAATTAAAAAATATTTAATTATTATGGATTAAAAGAGAGGACATTAGCTTAATTAAATAATTAAAAAAATATTTAATTAATATAGATAAAAGAATTGATGAGGAAATGATAAAATTATTTAATTAATCTAGATAAAAGAATTGATGATGAAATGATTTAATATATATAAAAGAATTGATGAGGAAATGATAAAATGAAAGATGAGAATGTATTAGTCATTTTAGATGTTTACTCTTAGGATCATACCTTCTACTCATGGAAAGATGAATCTTATAGTCTAATAGTTTAGCATCTAAAAGGTCCAAACCTTCTTTGGCTATAATATGATAGTCTGAGAATTTCAATGACGAAGGGAAAAATGATCCCTTTTTATGTTGCCTTAGGCGAGTCGTATCTAAATTTTTTGGCTACCAAATAGCTTCAAGGAATGCCACCCTTTCTGGTATCCAAAATGGTAATACGTTAAGGGTTACCTAAGAACCAGATACCTTGATTGTTGTATGATCATTGTGGTAGAACCAATCTTCCCGATTGTGATCAAATTGATCCTCATGATTCATATCTTTTGGCCTTAATATTTTAATGAATATTTTAGAAAGCCTTCCCATGTGGTGGCCCAACATTGTCACAATTTCTATCATAATTTGATCCTCAAATATGCAATAATTTATTTTTTGTAGTAGAGATCCAATTGAAATGTGCATCCTTAGATAGGTAGAGGCTTCCCCTCTAGTGATATGAGATTTAATATAAGAGAAGGATCAGAATGGTCTTTACCAAATATAATAGAATGTGAAAAAAAAGAGAAGACCATCTAAATGATGGTATTTTATTATCACATTTTAATGACATAATTTATTTGTGGATGTTGTTAGCTTGAAGAGAAGCAAAATAAAATAGTTTGTTTACTTGCTTATGTTGAATATCAATTGTTAACACCAATAATGTTATAGGAATTTGGAGCTTGTAGTCCATCCCAATACTTGACATATCGCTATATAGGTCATTCTAAAGTAATCATCGAAAGTATTTGCTCTAAAGGTTATAATTCTCTTATTGGGATATATTATATTCTTCTTGCCCCATTTCTTGCCCTATAATACAAGTCATTTCACCCTATAGAAATTTTGTCCCTTTTGTACTCTTTGCACAACTCGTCAGTCTATGCACTAATTGACCATGAGATTTAAATTAAATACAATCCTAATCAACTCTTTGTTCAATATTAAATAAACACTTCCTTTCCTTCTCTATTATTCAATTGCCTATTATTGGGGTCATAGTTTACACAAATGGCATACAAGAGGTCAAGGATAACAAAGAAAATTGACACATAATTTTCCTCAGTCAAACCTCCACAAGTTGTAGAGAGGTATTGGCTTCTTTGCACGATTGTAGTAATATGAGAATAAATCCTACTTGGTAGAAGGGATGAATACACCGAGCTAACACATCCATTCCTATCCTACAATCTGTTTGACAATACACTAATTCCTTGGGTATGTTTTAACCTTTTGGATGAACTGGACAATTGGTTCATTAAATCTTTGGTCTAGACATGTTTTAAATTGAGCTAACTAGGAAGACAATTTTCTCATTTCGAAGACACCTAATTTCTTATGGTTTTTCAAATATAGACTTGACAATAATAAAAGAATAAACTTTTTTTTTTTGAAAAACAACCTCTAAAAATATGAAACCACGCCTCCAACAAGTATCAATCTTATAAAAATCATACACAATTTTGAAGTATAGAAAACTCCCAAAATCTAGAGAAATGCAACCTTTTACCTGTTGCTTTAATTGTAGTAACTCAAACTTATAAAATACTGATGTAGATAGAATCAATGTCAAGCTCCTTCTTTGTCACAACATCATATCTCCTAGTCCAGCACTTGCCCCTTCGCAAGCTCTGCATTGAATGCTCACACAAAATTTAAAAATATTAATGTCACTTTAGCTTACATCTTCAATTCTGTTTAAAAGTCAACCGTCGATATTGGTTCTGAGAATGATCAGTGATTATAACACACATAATTATAAATATGATGTGAAAGGTGATGGCGATGTCACCTTTTGCCTCCACTTCCCATTTGGAATTGTCAAAGAAATTTATATACCAGTGAATTGGACAACACAACAGCAGCTTGCCATACGTCTCAACAACTAAAGGATTTTTTGGGTAGGGGACCTTCGATTGAGAAGTTAATGTTTACTAACATCACACATCACAAATGCAAGAGAGGAGACTACTTCAAAGAGCAATGAAATCCCACCACATGTTCATCCTAGTTATGCCACCAAATTGGACCTCGCCACCCTTTGTACCAGTAAAGATAAGGCCACTACAATTGGAACACACCCAAGGTTATGATGAGAAGAATTCATTTGAGATTTTGTCAATAGTCTTAAAGCTACTTGTCCTCCATAGATAATGTAGATGTGGGCAATTACTGCCCAATGAAGGAATGGTAGAGGTGGCAACCGTGAAGGAACATGGCATGTATAGGCTGAAAGATAAGCGAGAGCTCTTGGGCGTACTGTCTAGGCTAAACAATAATACAAGAATAAGCAAACAATAGTAATAAACAACTAAGGGATCAAGTGGCACTACTTAAGTGGGATTGGGGGGGGAACCGATGAACAATTAATTATAAAGGCATCAAAGCAACCATATCACCACCCTTAAACATAGGGTTTTAGTAACGTGCCAATACAATTTTAAGACTATACTTCCACCACACGATACTCTAGAGGTGTGGGTTAGTATAGAGGTCAATTATTAGGGTCAGGGGCCAACCTTTCCTTCTAGATTAGGTCATTCTCAACAATAATAAGAAATATATATATATATATATATATGAGAATTTCTTTCTTGTATTTGATTATCACAACAATTTTAAAATCTTATCTTTAATTAATAAATATATGTCATGTTTGGTGGATGATAGGTCTCTATAAGAATCTTATGTTATGTCTTTTGAAATATGTTATTGAATTGTAATAAGATTTCTGGATTAAACTGTGTGTCAGTTTTTACATCATCCAACATAATTTATTGAATTGTAATAAGATTTATTGAATATGTTATTGAAATCATCCAACATATGTTATTGAAACCATGAAAAATATAATTATTAGCCTATATATTTTGCAAAATGCACTTCAAAAATAATAAAGGGAGACTATACATGATGGCCTAGCTTGTAGAATGATGGCCAAGTCCACACCTTAGAGAGGTGAAACCAATGCTACGATAGAGAACCGTTTGGGTGTTTCTTTCATTGATTAGGTTAAATTTGTCACCAAAGAATAGTAGGCTACCAACATGCTTCATAAACTAGTTGACAACAAATATGTGCTTTTGTTATTGTGCTTTTCTTTTTTAACTAATTTTTTTGTGTTCCTTATATTTAGTTTGTTTTGATAGTCTCATATCTCATGGTACTCATATTTTTTCTTAATGGTGGTTGTGTTTTTGTAAAGGGGTTTGGTCCCTTTTAAAACCCTTTTTTTTTTATCTTTATAAAAACACAAACAATCTACCAATTCCATGAGGCACTATTTTTCAATCATAATTAATGCGGAATACTTATGCCATCTATAGTGAATAATTTACTATAATACCTATAGAAAAGAAGATATTTTTATCTTCACCTTTACCTTCATAATCTATAAGGGTAATCCCACAATAATTTTTTTGAAAGAGAGTGGGAAATTTGTTTTGAACTACCTCCGTTTGAAGATATTCCTTTGAACGAATGTCCTTAGCTTAAAATTCTTTACGCAAAGACCTTTATCAAAGGTTAACCTTCACAAAAAGATCATCTTTGCTCGAAGGCCTTCACTAATAATAATAAAAAAAGTAAAATAATACCTTCAAGCAAAGGTAAACTTCACTCGAAGGTATTCTTTTATTGTTTTTTAAACAGATATGAACCAACAAATTTGTTTGTTAGTTCATTTTTGTCATCCAAATTTTAAGGTAACCTTCTACATAGCGCCATCCGAAGAGATGTTCTACACAACACCAACATCCAAGGAGAGTGACCTAGTTCAAGTGAAGGGAAGCAAGGGAAATTTGAGCAAAGGTGGAAAATAAAAGGTTCTTTAATTTCCCTCTACAATTTTCCCTATTTTCCCTATTTCCCCTCTCATTTCCTCTTTGATTTTTCTTATAATTTCCCTTTATTTTGTGAAATTTCCTTGTAATTATTTTGTGAATTCTTTAAAGTTAAAATTGAAATCATGAAATTTACAAACCAAATAAAATTGAAACCCTACATATGATTATCAAACCCTAAAATTTAGAAACCCTAAAATTGAAACATGTCATGCACAAACAGAATTTGAAATATTTTCACAAATTGTTTCTGTTTAGACCTATTGAAGATATTTAATTGATCTTACTCTCAATGACATTGACACTTAAGCTTCTTGATGTCTTAAGAATTTTTTTTTCTCATTCTTCAAGTTTGGAGATTGTACAATGTATCAAGCACATTGTGCATGTGAATAGACCCTCCCATCTTCTCCCTTACTCATCCAACCCATTAGAGACATCTAATTTTGTTTCTTCCTCATATTGTCCAAATATACATCTTTTTCCCCTACCATGAACCCACTCACTCCTCATTCTACATCATCTAGTTCCTAAATCATGACTCCTAGAAGTTTATGTATCTAGATATAGATGGACTCTTGTTTCATTTAATCCTATTTCCACATGCCACAACCTCCATAGCCACATATGCATATCCCTATATTATATCCTATATCCAAGCTCCAACTTCTTTACTTTTTACATCCTACATATATTCAATACACTCATTTATCTCGTCTCCTTGCTTCTCTTATATCTCTTTATCCCATTTTACACTATGGCCCTAGAACTCTTACATTGATCCATTGTTATCCATGTCAACTATTCATACCACCTCCATCTAACAATAATTTTCTAGATCCCTATGATGAAATTCCATCTCCTCTTTCATTTTGATTCCTTCTATGGAATTCACTTCCTTTCCTACATTTTTGTCATTCATAAATGGTTAGATTCCATTCCTCCATTGCCTTCTTCTCACTACCCACACTCATCTAACAACTCCATCCTTCATGTCTTCCATTAGTTAAGCATATCTCAATAGAAATTAGATACTCCTAATTCTTAGGAGGTCACCATGGACCTCCATCATAATCGTCTTTCTCCTAATATTATATATCACCCATTTCCACCAGTTTTCTTGGCCCCTCTATTAGAACAATTTTATTAGGTCTCATGTACCATTATAACATGTATACATATTATTACATGTACCATTATAACATGTGTATATATAATGTTATAAAACCTTACATGTTTATTAAATATTCTTTATAAAGCATATACTAAATTTAATAGTTAAGTCATTTATGATAAACTATTAGATGCTCAGTCAACAATTTCCACCCTTAAGTCATTTCTTATAAACCATTCCTAACCATTTCCACACTCATAGATCCTATTTTGATGAATTCAACATCTTCTGCCCTTAATGTCCCAACCTCCACTATTGACCTTGTCCTAAAAGTGCCAACTAATGAACAAGATGCATAAGATCAACACAACATGAAAATGAGCCACTAGATCATATTATCTTCTACCCAATTATCCTTAGCCATAATTCATTATGCCATACTTTGAAATGTATAATGGGATAGCCAATTCATAGATCCACATTTATTGATCATTAGAGCATGATGATATATTTTTACTTAAATTTAAATTCACTTTCCCTTATATAGGCATGAATTTGCACCCCTTACACAAATTCCCCTTTTACACTTCCTAAACTTAGAAAACCAAATTTGAAGGCGAAATTCCACATCAGCTAGCTGCCTTCATTCCACATCAGCAAGCTACCTTCATTCCACTTGGCGTTTGTCCTTTGTGTTGGTGGAGGAATATTTGTCAGGGATGCCCACACAGATGTCTACATGGCGCGCTTACGTCCTGGATGGATTCCTGCATTTGAAGTTGGCAGAGGCATTGCACTTCCCATTGGGGTTGGTTTGTAACGTCCCTTTTCAACCAACTGACCCTAAAAATGGCAGTTTCTCTCATCCCACCTTCAAAAACACTCTTCCTTCATTCATTTCATCTTCTTTATAATCCTTTTTACATCCTCTAAGCATTCAACTTCATTCTCTTGGAATTCTCCATTCTCAATAGTAGTCTAACACTTCATAGCAACAACAACACTCCATCAACTTTGTAAAGCAAGTGTGGAACAAGCCATTGCAATAGGGGCTTGAGGTTTTGCCACACCTCCCTTCATCATAGTTGAGGCTGGGGTGATTGTTCAAGCTCTCTTTCTCCATCATTGGCTAGTGAGCTCTTGGTGGAGGTGGTAACGTTTTCGTTCCTCTCCTTTAGGATTTGTTTGAGTAGCTCTCTACTATTTTATAGTGTTACTTGCTTTTTCTCCTTCTTTAATTCTTTATCGTACATTTATCTATTGTTTCTATCTTGGTTGTCTGTGGAGGTGAAAACACCAAAATGGGGGTCTGACTGAGGCAGACCCCTATACAACCCCCAACAATTTTCCCCCTTTCTTGTGTGTAGGTGGATGTGCATTTGGAGCTAGCTAGAAAACAAGCATCTTTGTGAGATTATCTTTGTCACCTTAGCCTTCATATATTTACTCTATCATATTCATTTGTATCTTTGCCACTTCATAGTTTTGTTTTGTTCCCTTATAAGTGAATAGCTAGGTCGTTAGCTTGTTTTCTGGCAGTTCATACTATCTTTTTGGTCCTCTGGTTGTACGGATGCCAACGCACCTAAGAGACACTAGCACGTTGCGCTGTCATCCCAGAATCGCGCTTCCGTCCTTATGTAGAGAGCTACCTGAGGTACAGTGTTGAACCCAAAAATTGGCTCGCCTAGCCGTAGTTTGGATTTTGGGTCTGAAGAGTGGTTGTAGGGCCTTATAGTCCTCATCATTCTCGTCCCTCATTCGAAACATCCCTTTAGAGTGAGGTATGTTAGGGAATCCTTCTGCTCTTGGCTCTCCGTGACCTGGGGCCTTGACGTGGTCGGTCCCCCTCTCTTAAACACTCACTTCCCTCAAGGAGTGAAGATTCCTAAATTTGAGAAATATGGCAGCAAAGGGGATCCACAAACACACGTGTCTACCTTTAATGCCCTATGTACAAATTTCTTCCACCATGATGTATTGATGGCGAAACTATTCCCTCAATCTCTCAAGGATACAATGCTTGAATGGTATTGTTCCTTGCCCAATAATTCCATTTTCTCATTCAATCAACTAATGAACTAGTTTCTCCGACAATTTCAAGCCAACATTGTACTGAAGATGACCTTTTCAGATCTCTTCTGGTGCAAACAGGGTGATAACGAAAATAATATTGATTTTATAGTGCGATACCAGGCGCTCTTTTCACAAATCTCGTATTCGTTGCCTGATTCTGACGTGCAAAAGGTATTCATAGGGAACTTACAAAGGCCTTGGAAAGAAAAGTTTTCCCTTATGAAGTACCCTTCTTTCACACATTTTTGTGTAGCACTATGGGAGTATCAACAAATAGTAGTTCAGTTTGGGGGATCCTCCTCACACCCCCATTCAGAAGGAAAGTCTATCATATCAATCTCTGGGAAAGGCAAGGCTGTTGCGAATGTAGTAGCCGCTATGACTGATAACAACCTTAGGCACAATCAAAAGTTCACAAAGTTAGCAGAATCTTACTCTTCCATCTTGCAGAAGTTGTTGAAGGATAAGATCATAACTTTGGAGAACCCTGAGCCTCTTAAATAACCTTTCCCTAGTTGGTACGATTTGAATACCTTTTGTCAATACCATCAAGTTAACAGACATGATACTGAATGTTGTATGCACCTGCATCACAAGATACAAGATTGAATCAAGGACGATATTATTTGTCTTGATGGAAGTAAACAAAATACAAATAAATTGGTGGCGAAAGCGAACAGTGAATTGTAGATATACACGGACCTGTTCCCATCACATTCTACCAACATGATTGTCGATCCCTCCGATTCTATCACTCAACCCGAGGCCTATGTCAACATGGTCACGGTTACTCCTACTAAGCAACCCTTGACTAGTACACTGGATGTGACATTCACTTCAAAGGATGTACCTGTGAACAACAAGCCCTCTCCTCTCTACATTCCCGCTCGCCTCAATGGCAACATTGTGACAGGAGTCCTAGTGGATCCCGCGAGTCATGTGAATGTCATTATAGAAGAAACATTATTGCTAAATTTGTTGCATAGAGAGGAGAATGAAGAAAAAAAATCCACCATCTGTACGCATGATGGTCCTTGTCTTAAAACATATGGCTCGATAACCTTGTCCATACTAGTTGGACCTAGGGCTGTAGACACGGTCTTTGATGTCATTCCATAGTCTGATCTATTCAGGACGAAGTTAGGCATACCTTGGCTAGCTTCTATGAATGGGATCACCTCCGTTATTCAAAAATGTTTAAAGCTCTCCCATGAAGGTGTTGTGCATGTAGTGCATGGCACTGGATACTAGCCTTTGTTATCCCATGGGGGATATTCATTAGACCACTTTTGGCTCGCCCTGGTTTATTTGCTTCCTCCACGAACGGACCTACTTTACAAAAACTATGTGAAGTATAAGACCAGGGCCAAGGGATGACCGAAACTAAACCTTCTGGTAGTACAATAGCTAGCTGCCTCCTCTTCTTGAAAAGGAAAAGAGAAGCTCCCCTGTCCTCCAGATGGCTCTCCTCCTCTCCTTTCCAGAGAAGAGTTTTGGATGAATATGCCTGGTTTTTATTCGTTAAGTCTGATGATACCATCCTGGTGCAAACCTAGGATCAGGATATTGGACCTCCCTACTAAAACGCCTAGACCTTGGTAATATTTGTATGGTAGAGGAAAAGGCCCCTGTGGGGAATCTTCTATGTCTTGACCTCCACGACCTCCTATTGCTTCTACTCCCAAAGTAGTAAACGGGAAGAGGCTCACTGCCGAGGCATTAGAGCCGACTCCCCCAACTACTTCTCAACCTTCTCCTCCTACTCCCATTCAAGAGCTCGTCCTTCTGCTAGAAACAACTATGAAAGACACTCCCATGGCTGAGTAGGATCCTTCTACTCCTTCACAACCTCTAGTCTCTAGCTTTAAGAGTCATAGATACTGCCTTGCATGCTAGCGCAAGCATCGACGAAAGGCTCTCGCGGCTAAGCTGACCACTTTACAAAGGAAGGAAGAGGAGATGACCGACCTTGTATTAGGGCCTCTTACCGCGTCCTCCTCTCTCCTCCCCTCTACTTCCATTCAATCTAGCTCTACATCGCTTCCAGCTTTCATTGTGAGTATGAATGCGCCTGACCCTAAAAAGATGTAGGTGTTCATCGCTCCTTTGGTGGAGCCGCCTTTGTTAATGTCCCTTCTGAATGTCCTACCTTTCCTAAAACCCATAGATATGTCGAACACTTCGGTGGTATCTATTGTGGTTTTCTCTTCCTCTGCACCTCTTTCCTCGTCTGTGGGGAGTTCACATCCCCAGACGGAGCAGAAGGTGGAGAGTGGTCCTTCCAGCAATGAAGGACGTAAGAGGAGTCCACCTTCTCTGAAAGGTGGTCCCGCGCTGACTTGTTTTGTCCTAGTGACGGAACCAGTCTTGGCTTCTCTTGAGTTTGTCACCACTCCCGAATCACTCGATGAGCCTAATGGTGAGTCTCGGGCACAACTTTCCCCATTTGTTGAGGTATGGCATGGCACTCCTATAAAGTGCATGTTTAACTCTCTAGATGAAGTTCTGACATTATTAGCAATCTTTGCGAAATAATTGACCTTAGCTCCACAGGAGCCGAGTGAAGGAGACCTTGTGGGGCCTTCTTCCTTAGCCCTTGTTGTGGGAGGGTTGGACGCTCCTCCTCTTAACATTCCACCACAACAAGCTCATACTCCTTCCCCCTATGATGGTCTAGAGTGGTAAGTTGATGACCTCTTGGGCGATCAATGTTAAGGGGAGGCCCCTTCTTTACCTTTAGATTAGATGTATGTGCGTGTTGTGATGTG
>VDFB02270651.1:39187553-39569179 GCA_007258455.2 Sequoia sempervirens | reverse complement strand
CGTAACCGTCATCGTCGACGTGATTGCCCACTTCCATTGCAATCATCTTCACTGCTTGCAGGTCATCCGGGGAGGCGATGGGGAACCCTGCTTCAATGATGTCTACGCCCAGCTTAGACAGCTGTCGGGCAACGGCCAGTTTCTCCTGGCTGGTCATAGTGGCACCCGGTGACTGCTCTCCGTCCCGCAGCGTCGTGTCGAAGATGCGCACGTAGCAGGGGTCGTCAATGCGGTTCGGCACGTAGTTGGGCCGCGCTCGCCGGCTAGAATCCCCTCCACTGCTGCTGGTGCATCTCACTCTGAACTTGGCGTACCTGGAGAATTGCATGGTCGCCGCTGCTTCTGTTGTAACTCGTTTGAGCGGAACTCTACACGAGAACGATGATGTTGCAGGGCAAATGGATGGGCGGAAGCAGGCCTTCATGGTGGGTTTGGGCGTGAGATGCATTCCACCACACAACTGCGCCATGGGCAATTATGGGTTCACCAGCGTCGCTCAGAAACCACCAGTTTAAGTCTTCCTATACCTTACGAGGCAATGAGCAGGTTTAAGGCTTCCAAAGTGCCTTCCCGAGCAATAAGCATACATAGGGTTTAAGCATTCCTATGCCTTTTGAATGAATGATGGTTTAAAGAGACGTTCAGTCAGAAAGAAAACGAGTTTGACCCAAAACTAATTCCTAGGCCTCCATGACTAGCTTCTGCCGTGGAGAACATATCCGGAAGAAATTGTTCATATTAGAAAATTATATCTAAAATTAGGCACTATAATTTATCCAGTTGTTAGCATGAATTAACTCACGTCGCGAAAGATTTATTTGTATGAGTGTTGAATAAGAGGGGTTCATGTCAATATAATCATTTTTTTATATTGGATTTTCCAAAAATTTGTTATGCTATAATTTTATATTATGATTTTTTATCTTTTATTTGTACAATGAATCTAACTTTTATTCGTACAATGAATCTAACTTTCATTATTACTGTTTGGATGGTTTTTGTTAGTGAAATTCATGCACATGCTACTAACAAAAGATGTTAGTTCTATTTTGCAAATACTTACCATAGAAATCACATAATATATAGGACAGTTTGTGATATTGATAATTATGAATTACATTGTTTTATGTGATACAGGTAAGGGGTTAGGATAATAACTATTAGTCTAACTCCACTCTTGGGTTGAAGAGGTGGGACTTCTTGTGGGTGGGGGATCTCACCTGCAGGGGACTAGTCTCGCCCCAACTCGCCCCAGGGACCCAAGGTATGGGTGGTTGGGCCGCTGGGTTGGGTCGCGGGGACACCCTTGTAGTATCAAAAAAAAAAAATATAGCCTAAATCTTAATTTTATCGTCTTCTAGTGAGATTCTAGTTTTATTTAAAAGATTTTGGGAACACAATAAATATATTAAATTTTATAATAATCTATATTAAGTTCAAGCCCCAACTTTTTTTGGTGATTCAAGAGAGGGGTAAGGGCCCTCTCCCATTATATAAAATTCAATGAGATATTACATGGTTGTCATGCCTTTATTAGGCAAACAAAAGAGATAACTATAAATTACATTTGATTCAAACCTAATAGGGAATCAACCCCAACCGCTAGGAAGCTATCAATAATGATAGAGGAAACAACCCAAATTCAACAAAGTGTTATGAATGATTATAAATAAAAACAAATAGTTAAAAATATATGTCTGAAAAAATATACTCTATATATAGACTTGCCCAATATTATATAAGAAAATGAAAACACATGGCTAGGAGGAACATTAACTTTACACCCACAAGCTACATTAAGTCTTAATAAAAAGACTAAACACTATCAATTTTGATGAAGGGAGAATCATAAGATCCATTCTCCAACTTCACCAACCCTTCTCTACAATATAGAAATTTTATAGCCTTAACAACATTGAGCTACTCCTTTCAAGACAAATTTTAACCTATTGACAAATACCCTCCACATCTAGTTGGGCTTTGTAAGGATCCCCCAATCCCTTTAAGAAGCCCTAAAAAATTGTCACCACCCTTACCAGTGCCATCACCCTTGACTTTATTCCTCTCATTATTTTCATTGAGGCCAACCCCTTATACTCAAAGTTGGAGAAGGGAAGGAACTCATAGTTATCTTAGAAATTGTAGCCTCTAGTTTGGCAATAAAGGCATCCCAGCTTAAAGTTACATCTTTGAAGAATCTCTAATTTAACTCTTTGTAAATGTTTCAAACTACAATCAACAAGCTAACCATTAATAAACTAAAAATGATTTCCTTAAGCTTGGGTATAGATCACTCTTTAAATATTACATAATTCTCACTTTCTTCCCATGTCTTCTTTAAATTTAGAATGTTCAACCTAGTGGATGTTTCACCTATCATTTTTGGTACTCTCTACTTATGGTAATTATTCAACATAACACATGCTAAATGTTCTTTATGTAATGTGGTTAGTGATATTGAATACCATTATTGGAACATTGCACTATTGTCAATGTGCACTTTAAATTTTACTTTTTTTAAATTGCTTGGAATTTTTGAGATTTTCGTGCATATTGTATGGATTCATTTAGAAGGAATTGCTTGAGATTTTTGTACATGTATTTTAATCCTCAATAATTACTTTGAATATGTCCAAACTTTAATGACTTTTAAAGTCTTACCATGAAGCCTTCCTTAAGTTAATGATGGTGTGAGGGAATTATAAGACATGAATCAATTTAGCAAATGTGCATCCCTTATCACCATTCAACATTTTTCAATTTTAAATAATTTACCTTACAACTATAGTAGGGGACAAAAATTAGTCGAGGTTTACCTTGTCAACCACTCATGTTACTACCAAACCACGTCACTCTTCTTATTTCCTTTGTCAAGCTGGATAAATACTTTGTCCATGTACTTCATTCAATATGTTGATAGGTGTACAATATTTTTTTGTAATTTTTAGGATTTTTTTAGTACAAGCATAGGCCATTTCATACCTTTTGAGTTGTTTCTTTGTCTTTCGTTCCTATGTAAAAGGCGTGTCTATGTCTAGTAGGAGACACTATGCTTTTATCACTTATAGTGATTAGACTATGATAATAATGTTATCTAGTGGAAAATTATTGTGTGATATCACATGTGTGTTTTTCAAAAGGTATCTTGTTTCTTATTTCATGTAGTTATTTCTTGCTCTTCTTTTTTATATTGATTTTGTGCTTACTCTTTTTGAATTTATGGTTTTTAATATCCATATTGTATAAGGACAAACACATAGGTTGTTTCATTCAGAGGAAAACTTTAAAGTGAATTAATAGGTGGAAAAACCTTGCATTTTTTGAGTTTCTAGTGTACTTAAACTAATTTATTTTTTAAATTAGTTGACTCTAGTTTTATATTGAATTTTTTTATCGATATCAATCAAGAAGATTAAGATCAAATAAAATTCAACATTATATAAATAATGACCAAATTATATAAGTAGGCTTACTATGTGCTAAACATTTGATATCGCTTTGAAGGAAAAAAATATATGTTTTACTTATTATCTTTCTTACTCCTAAAAGATTAAAAGGAAAGATTCGGTAATATCAAGATTCGCATCTTTAATTTTTTTATTAGAAAAATAAAATGAAAGTATTTTAAATAGTTTTCATCGATCTATTTATTTCTAACAAAACACACATGTAAACCATTCTAATATATCTAAACATTGCATGTTAATAATAAAAATCAATTTTTAGATAGATATGTGTGGGCATGTCCTCCATTTAGGAAATAGCCAAATATATGAATCTATTTATATCCCTTAAGCATCCAGCCTTGAAAGTATTCAAATTAAATGAATAATTAACTTCTTAAAATATCAATGATGAATATATCCTCCACTAATTATCATAGGCTATGCATAAAAATCATAAATCTCAACATCATGTAATATTTGGTTTAAGCTATTTTACTTGGGTTGCAATTGAGAGCATACTAAATTAGTAAAAAGTTATAATTGCTTTAATTATCTTAATATGACAAATTTGAAAATCCAAGTTTTCAAGGTATTTTTATGATTTGTAAAAATTTTATGACTCACATGATATTATGATGTGATAAGTATGTAAAATCCAATTTGAAATGTTTGGAAATTTTATTATTGTAATTAATCTTCATTAATACAAAGAATATAAAATCTTATTTTTGAATTAAAAAATAATACTAGTTTTAACATTAGTTTAGGGTTAATAGGTTGATAGAAGTACATAGATAAAAGATAATGCTCATTTTAAAACTTATTTGATATGTCAAAGAAACAAAAAATATATGAAATTCCATGTTTTGATGGGAATATATTTTAGTCATGAAGATGATCAATTTTAATATTATTGTTATGTGGAGTTGGTTAATTAGTTGAATAAAATGGTGATGATATGCTCGTTAGCAAACTTGACACTCAAATTTGTTACATAAGTCTATTTTAAGCTACATTGTGGACGCATAACCCATGGATCTCAAAATCATTTTTACATCTTAGAATTTATAAAGTATTGTGCAATTTGAATGTGTTTTTCAAAATAACACTATTTTATAGGATCTAAAATTCAATAGTTTCTAATAGAATTTGACATGGGACATGCCAAATTTTTACGAGAGAGACAACTTCTAAATTTTAAAAAATAAAAATTGAATATTATTGTAAACGTGATATACATGAATTTAAAAGTGTTCTTAAAATTATCTATAGGCAATAATAGTTTATTATTATTCTATTATTGTTAAGATGCCTAACAAGATTACTATCTTTTATTTAATTGTACTTTGTTATTGGACTTGATCAACCTAATAACTTTGTACATGTGTTGTAAAAAATATTATAAGAAAAGATATTCTTAGAATATTACTTGTGAGTCCATGACAAGGTGATATATGATGAATGGATGTTTTGATTATATTAGATATTACAAACACATTATTGATAGAAATAAGGTAGTTTATGTTGTACATCCTTTTTGGATTTAAAGAATACCTTGCCATGTGAAATGATATGAACTTTGTTTAAGGGTAATTGTGTACTTATTTCTATTTGATTGTGTTTTTTATAAGAAAAGAGGACCATCTTGGAATTTATTTTGAGTATATAGATTATGTGGTACTCAATGATGAGTGACTATATAGTATGGGATATGCATGTCATTCACTAGGTAAGTGTTATGTGAACACATAATAATACCTTTTGTAAATTTTATATTAAAGTTTCATATAAATGATTGAAACATCTACAAAGATAATGGGTTCCAAGAGTGTACAAAATGATAAAATTAAAAGATAGGAGAATAAGCATATAGACTAGCATTATCTTTTCAATTGCACATTCATGGTATATTCATAAGAAAGATATATGCATAGTTTTGATTATGTTATTGATTAGTAAAGTGTTCATATTGAACTTAATAGTGAGTTTAAATTAAAAACAAAAAGAATTGATGCAATCAAGGTCAGGGGGTCTTATTGAACTACTCAAACTTGTAACCTAAACCCACTTGTGATGTAAAAGTTCAATAACATGCTTATTCTTTTTATAAATTTATTACAACATAATTAAAATACTATTGACCTACTACAACAAGGATTTCTCAAAGTCAACAACAAAATCATGGATTCAGGAGCTCTCCCTTCCTCCTTGCTGAAATATCTTCCTCTAAAAGGCGTCCCTCTCTTCTTTCTCTGAAAAATCCTTTTCAAAGATTACAACTTTCTTTTATACCTTAGGCTCTCAATAATTTTAAACATTCTAAATTTATGCAATTATAACAACTAAAATAATTTTCTAGGTAGAAATATAGTTCAAAACACAAACTCCGCAGTGTCTAGTCTTTGTAGTGTCTAGTTCACTATCAAGTTCCCACAATAACCTATTCAATTAGAAAACACTACGTGAGCATAACTTAGCCACTTTTATCCAATTTTCACCAAATTTGATCTATAGATACCCATTAAAATACTCTATAAGATGATGTTATTAATTTTCCAAAATATAGAAATTCCTCCTAGGCACAAAAACCCCAAACCTAACAAAAACACATCAAAACTATATTTCAAAACAAAAAATAAAAAGCTATTTTTTTTGGGTAATGCAAGATTTCTTGTGGACCTAGATGTTCCTGCATCAGACACATCAAGTAAGAAGTTTATAAGCATAGGCTCCCAAAATTGAGTTGAATGATAGGATTATCCTTCCAGGTTGTAAACAAATTGCAATGAACTCTACCATTATAGTAGGTACCTTAAAATACTTCTTCCTTCTCCTCTTCTAGCATTTTGTTGGAACAAGCTTCATCCTTCTCCACCAAGTTTGCTCTTCACTCCTTCCTCTCATGGACCCATGCCCATCATTGATCGCCCTCCTCCACCAATTATATTTTCCTCTTACTTCTCTCATAGGATTCAACCCACCATAATCCAACCTCCTCCACCAAGATTATCTTTTGTGTTCTCTAATCTCCACTACACCATCTTCACAACCCATACATACAAATATACACTAAAAAAATCATAAAAATTAAAAAATTCCATCTACACTTCCTCAATATTCACCTCTTCTTCTTCTTCTTCACACTCTTTTGCATCCCCATCTTCTTATATTCTCGCCATATCATCTACATACATCTTAGTATCATAATCATAAAAATGAGAAATATTAACTATTACCTTTGTTTTCACTTTTTCCTTCTCTACTACTATAGCGTATTCTTTACCACTCTTTGATTTTACCAATATGTCCTTCAAAGAACAAATATATGGGCTGCAACCTCACTTTTATTTACTTTTGTAACATTTTCTTCTTCATGGGCCTCTACTCCAACTTCTTCACAAATATCTACTACAAAATCTTCTTTCTTTTCATCAACTCTTGTTGTAATACCTTTATCTTTACATGAAGTTCACCATCATCTTTGTGCCTTCACCAAGACATTTTGTTGCTAGAATCTCATTCCTTTATCCTCCATATTTTTTGACACACATGAATTCATCTACAAAGAAATCATTATCAAAAAAATAATGGGGCTTAGCCTTACCCATATTCTTCTCATCTTCTCTCCTCTTGTTTATCAATATCCTTATTTCTCTTGAACCATTCAACATCCTCTTCATATTATTAATCTCATATTTGAATGATATTTTCCTCCTTACAAGAACTAAAAACTTTATAGTATTTTACAAAGCCAATCTCATATTCTTCCTCCACTCCATATTCAATCACACCTACAACTCATGCAATCTACAACTTGATAATTTTCCTTTAGAGCCTACACCCTTTGCAATTATAGGTCTTCTCTCACACCTGCAAAAAAAATCATGCACCCCCACAACCACAACTATCTTCTACCCAACAAAAACCCTAGAAGATGCACCTCTCAAAACTTCCTCTACCATTTTCCCACAGTGGAGGACATTTGTGCACCTTCTACCTAGCTTTAATCTCTATCGGAGGAAAATCAACATGATCTCAAATAAAACTCATTCTTTCAATCTCTATATGGTTATGGGACTCTCTCATACTTGCAATAAAATAATTAGAGCTCTCTTCAATCTCAACCTAGTAACATACCACCTCAATCTCCTCAACACTCCTCCAAGTGATCTCCTTGCTTTGATACTGTATCATGTAGTTAAGGTTGGGGGGCCTTATCAAACTACCCAACCTTGCAGCCTAAACTTTCTCACAATGTATAAATTAAATAACATTATTTATTCTTTCCTATAAATTTGTTACAACATAATCAAAATACTATCAACTTGCTACATCGAGGATTTCCTAGAGTTTACAAGATAAACATCACTCTCATGCATTACATGCTTGGTCATTTCTCTTAGCCTTCTTTTCTAGATATATCATGGATTTGAGAGCTCTCCCTTCCTCCCCACTAAAATATTTGAACCTTTAAAAGCCCTCCCTCTCTTCTTTCTCTGAAAAAATCCTTTTTAAAGATAACAACTTTATTTTATACCTTGGGCTCTCAAGAAGTGTAACTGTTTCAGATTTGGGTGATTACAACAACTAAAATTATTTGCTAGGAAATATAGTTTAAATCATAAACTTTGTAATGTCTAGTTCATTATTGGGTTCCTACAATAATCAATTTAGTTAGAAAACTCTATATGAGCATAACTTGGCCATTTTTTATCCAATTTTCATCAAATTTGATCTACAAATACCCATTGGCAATGTCCTTAATATTCCAAAATTGAATATGGAAATTTCTTCTAGGCACAAAAACTTCAATACTAATATAAACACACCAAAACTAGATTGAATTAGAAAATAGATCCCTGAAAAAAATTGGGTAATGCAAGATTATTTGTAGACCTAGATGCTCCCGAATTAAGAATTGTTGGAAGAGATACAAAATTTGTAACATAAAATTATATGTTCAAAGTGAAATATATTCATCTATAATATTCATAATGCTACATCTACACTTATTTGACCTTTTTTGTGGGTGATTTATGTTGTAGATTTACTATAAGCCATTGAGGACAACAACTAATTTATAGGTGAAGTACTATAGGATATTTTCTCCAAAGTGAAAGAAAGTTATTTTTCCATGAAACAACCCTTTAAAATTATAAGGGAGATAGCATAATAAAGTATATTGTGCTCCTTTGGTTAAAATGGGCATAAATAAAGAGTATTTATATAAACTCTTCTAAAAGAGAAATAATAGTTATTAAAAAGAAACCTTTGTGAAAGAGTGATGTTAAAAATCACCCATTAAGAATTATATATTAAAGTGTTTATGTGAGACTTAGAAAGGGACGTGAAGATCGCTAAAGGAAGAAGGTGTTTTGGTGGGGCTATGAGCATTGGAGAAGGAATCACACAAAGTATGTCTAACTTAGGGTATTGATTTCATTTAAGATTGTTTTGGCTAGGGTTGTGGTGCATAAGCATAGTATGTGTAGGCATATATTTTGTTTTTACATAGTATGTGTAGGTATAAGAGTGTGTCATAACTATGAGACCCAAGACAACTAAAACATTCCTAGGGTGAGAGTGGTATTTCAAAGTGATTTGGTCTAGATAATTATTGAACTTATTATTATTCAAAGGTGTTAGAATTATAAATAAATGAAATGGAGTTTATTTAATTAAATTCTCAAAATATACCATTTATATTGTTGGATGTAAGTTTAAAAATTACAACTGAAGTATCACGTTGTAGGAAAGAGGTCACAAGGTCCAGTCTCCCCCATCCCTATGGTACTAGATCCCTATGGTACTAGAGGGTGTGTTGTGCTAGCGCCATCGGTCACATGAAAAAAAATTATTAGGCGCACTGCAGTTTATAGGGGACTACCCGATTCTTGCAATCTTTAAAAAGAAAAAAAATAATTAATGATGATGATTCTAATGTGCTTAAGTTGCAAGCTAGTTAATATTTATGAATAAACCATGTTTAAATACATCTCTTCTAAATTATATATGTACTTTATAATCTTTAAATTCATATAATAATGATTCCATTGGCATACAAGAGTAACTATAATAAATCAAATCTACCTAGAATTTTATAGTTTTGAAGAAAAAGTAGCATTGCACCTCTCTAACCAATTATAAAACTAATCCCAACAATTTTAGTGAATGGAAAATCGAGGAATAGATGCCCATTTTTTTATTTTTCTCAAGTTCTTAGAGGACACATCTAAATGATCCTAGGAATCTAATTGTGTTCAATCTTTCCATACCAAGGACATTTTTCTTTATGGCCAACCAAAAAAAAGCACCTACTTTTTGAATGTAGTGTCTATGCCAACATTTTATGGAAAGTCGATCTTTTTCTTCTAGGGGGAATGAGAGAAGCATATCCCAATTTAGCTAAGTAACTTCCACTTTTTGATGAGGTCCAAAATAAGACATATTCCACTTTTTTGAGTCTAATTTGGTAATCCCAAATGAGAGATAATAACATCTCAATTTGATCTTGAGGGACTATGACAGAAGAGAAATTCTTCCACCTATGTTGTCTGACCCCTTCCATATGTGTTTGCACACGGTTTTCCACCCTTGTCCCCTAGTTATTTTCTAAATCATGATGAATATCAAGAAATCCTCTCCTATAATGGCCTATGTTTGTTCCATGAGTCCTCCTATAACTTAGCCTTTCTCCCATTCTTTACTTCATATGTTTGAGCTTGTTTATGTTTTTAAATGTGGTTTAGGTTATTGTTTAGGTTTTTGATTATTTTCAACCACCTTTTAGGTTTTTTTTTCACCTATGTTCTATTGTGATTCATGTTGTTTAGAGTTTTATCTCTAAAAAACGTAACCTATCTTTTTAGACTGGTGTGGTTCAGAGATAAAAATTTGAACTTCCTTGAATACCTTGTCTTTAGGTGTTGTTTGGGTAAATTTCCCCACACAAATCCTATATATAGACATACATTACTCAATTTCTGTAAAGAGAAAGATTTATCCAAATAGAAAAAATCTATCGCACTAATCATTGAACCTCTTTTGGATATAAGTGCTAGTAATGATTCAATCCTTGTTAAAGCTAGATGTAGCTACCTTGGAGAGAGTAATAATTTATCCACTTGCTCTTCTATGCAGTTGTAATCCTATATCCTATTGGTCCAAATGTAAGATTCAATATTTGGTGATAAGTTTATGAGCTAATTATTTTGGAAAAAATAAGAGAAATACTATGTGACGAAGTATATTTCTTGATACCCCCTTATTTGTTTGAGGAGTACAAAATAGTTGTAAAATCATCATACCATAAAAAATTCCTTCTTGACGATCTCTATGGCTAGGGATATCAAATTTTAAAGATATTTTTCTGTATGGGATTGATTTTAGGCCACATTGTTTACTTAGTAGAGCTACCAATTACTCCCTTGGTTTAGGATGATGATTTTTGTGGAATTCTCATGCCGCAAGATACCTAAACCTCTTGATACATTATTTATGTTGACAAAGTAACCTATCCACTTAGGTGAATGCTTGATCAATCTCTTAACCTTTATGTTTCTCAATTTTGTTTCCTAATGAAGGATAATATTAGGATTCTTTGAATTAAGAAGATGCTTAATTAAGCATGACTTATCAAGCTCATTCAAACCTTTAACATTCAAGGAAAAACCATTCATTATGCTAATCAATAGCACTTCTCCCCTACTTATTCCTTTTCTTTGTGAAATTTAGAATTTATTGGGAACCTAACTTGATTTCTTCAATTTTGAATTCTTTAGTCATCTTCTTTCCTTTTCTTGTCTTATACCGATAGCTTGGCTTTAATTTTCTTATAAATATTATCAAGAGATGGTCTTATTTTTTATGGAAACTAGTTTATTTGGCTCTTCCTCCTCAAATTGATTCTTATCTACTACCTTAGAATCACCTAAGTTAGCTTCATCTAAATAAACTTGATTTTGCTTAATAACATCAAGAAGAGTCATCTTGGGAATGGTGTACAAAGGGGTTGAAGTATTTATAGGATAAAGAGAGGATGAGGAGTTTTGGAGAAGAAAAAACCTTAAGGCCAATGACTTCTTCCTTGAGTTCCACACCACCTTAGGGTAAGGATCACTCTTGGATAGTATATTGGACTACCATTTAGGGAAAGTTTCCCAACTTCTCCCTTTTTACCCATTTGTCCACACTACATGTGTCTCTATGTAATTTCTCTTTTTTTCCTAGGTAATGGTCATTTGCAGTGGTTAGTCCTCGTGGACTAATAGGGTGGTTAGAGGGTCCTTTGAGGTCATTGTAGACTTGTTTAGTCTGACCTTTTTGAGCTCAATTATTGTTTTTCCCAACCCAGTGTTTACCATGGAGTTCACAGAAGCTATTTAGTCATTTTAACCATACTATTTTTAGTAAGTCACATGGAAATTTCGTCTATACTTACTATTTATAGTAAATAACTGGTATGGTCAGTTGGAAGAGCTACTATTTGGGGCGAGATGGCATATTTATAACCTAGAGACATTTTGGTTCAATGGTCCTATGTATTTAATTTTAATAACATTAATTATAAAATTAATTTAAATTAATTAACTTTATATGTTATTATAATATATTAAAGGACTTTATTAAAAGTAGGATATAAATGGTTTTAAAGTGCACTTTATAATATAAAGTTAAGTGCAAATTAAAAAGGGAGTCATAAGGCGGGAAAAAGTAAATTAACTGAAATATAAATCAAATGCAAATTAGGGTGTGGGAGTTATAAAAAATCCATTTGGAGCTCATGTGCAAATTCATTCATTGTTGAGAAGATTATTTTGATAAGGATTTTTATAGGAGACTAGAGAGTTTGGAAACACTTAGCTTTTTAAGGATGAAATCCCTCAGGAAGAACAGCTTGGTGCAGGAGTGAAAGATCTCCCAAGCCAACTTGCAGACAGTTCTTCATTAAGAGGTTGTGCTTGTGCTTCACTAATTTACAAGAGAGATTTAATATTCAGGGTTCGAAGGAATCAACAAGAAATTGGAAGATATATTGATTGAATTGGGAGGATTTACTTGTTGATGTATTTAAGTCAATCCTTGTTGATTCAAACGTGGGATTTGGAGATTTTTAATATTGCAAATATTGGGATTGTAGGGTTTCCTATAGTTGGCTGCCACCTTACTACATATTTCAGGGTTTGTATTGCTGATTGATACAACATATTCAGAGGTCTGGCATGAACTTTGAAAGGCATATATTGTCAGGCATGAGAGCAGTATGTTGGCATCATTTCCTCCATTGGAGGTGTTACTTGTAGTTGGCATCCATTTTCAAAGGGTTTCAAAGCATATAGTACTTGTGAGTTCATGATTTATAACTCCTAGATTTTATGGGTATTGTTATTATAGCTAATAGGGGATATTTTATGAACTAGGTTGTCAATATTTTATGAAAATACTGAGTATCTAAGCTGATATAAAACTCTGGAATTTTCAGCTATGTATTCCCTATGTAATGTTCAGCTTTTGAGTTGAAAATATTATTGCAATATCTTCTATTTTGTTGCATTATATTGTTGTACCAAACATTGCAGATATATCACAAAAATTCATCAAAACAAAAAACAAAGGCAAATAGGGCTGCATATTACACTTTACTTATAATTTTTAGAATAATGAGAATTAACTTTATAACATTTGTAGAATATTGAAATGTATTGATTTCTATAACTTATTTTCATGATCCCAATGTCAAATTAGAGATATGAACTATAATAAAGTCTTGACAACATCTATTTTTATGAGTAATTGTCTATATTACCATTTATAAATAGTATTAGACATATTCACAAAAATTGTGGTGGATGATGAGTCCTAGAATTGTCCTATTTTCCTTGCTTAAGTTTCATACTTTTCATGATATTTTTTATGATTTCAAAAACATTAACTAGACATTCCTAACTATTTTAAGCATTAAAGCGTTGGGGATGGTATATATTATATTGCTAAATGATCATGTGAGTCTATGAATGTCTATGAAATTTAATAGAGTTTTATGTTGATTATGGCTATTAATGATGAAGAAATGCCTTTGAAATAAACTAACCCCTACAACGAAGGATATGTCAACTCGCAATAAAGGATGCCTGTCAGCCCATAGCCAAAGGGGATGATCACCTACAACACATACAATCTTTCATAGCCGATGAAGGCAATGGTCAAAGATCATGGGAATTATCTATTTATAGATCATTTTGTTTTAAATGATGTTGCCACCAAATAGAAATAATCATGGAGGAAGGAAGATATTTTTGATAATAGTGGTCATGAATCACAATTAATTATGCATTGCTGAGCAAGTTTTCAGCTATAATTGTCTTCTTTTGATGTAGAGTCCTTATATGATTTTGATACTTTCACTTTCATGTACTTAGTTTTTATTACTATTTAGAATAAAATTGAGTCCTATTCCTATGTTTTTGGGGGAGTTGACAGTTGTTTTCAGTCTAGGAATAATTGAACTCTCAAGATCTTGTATATATGTCTGACCTTGTGAGAGGTCAAGGATCTAACATCTTAGTTTTCATATATTTATACAATAAACATATTTCTTGTTAGTTGATACTTTATTCTTAATTATGTGTTTAAATTACAATAAAGAATAGATTCAATCATTTTATATGAAGTTCTGACTTAAGGTTTAAGAGACATACCGTGGGATTGTAACTACTCAAGCAAGGGCCACTTGAGGTAACTACAATACTCCTTGTAACATAGGTTATTATCTATAGTAGAATAAATTGTTGAGTTGTATTTCTTGGTTTAAAGTTAAATTGAACTATTGAGTAGGGATTAATTATTATTTTATATATTTCAAGTAAGTTGCAACATAGTTAAGTCATTAATTACTATCTTCACAAGAGTAGTTACTCGTAGCAATTATTATAGTCACTCGTAGCAATTGTTATTCAATTATATTTACTTTTAGATAAAGTTGTTTCAGTCAAGTTTTCTTTCAATTGAAGTTGATTTTGTTAACTCTTTTATACACAATCAATTAGGATGCCTTAGGATTGTTAGTTGCACATATAGCGCTAGTATCATCCAAGAACTTATGATTCCTTGTTTGATAATTTAAACGTAGCACATATAGGTCAGTGAATTACTTAATAAGGGATTTGTTTGTCCATTGAGTTGTATGCATTTATGCATCAATTGATTGAGCACAAATGGAGCTAAACAATAGAAAGACTTAGACCCCCAAATAAAACAATCATAATAATTTATTGAGTGGAAAGAGCAAGAGAACTAGGAGCTAATGGTGGGTTCTAGTAGTTAGTTTACCCCATTCATTAGCGAGGTTTAAACCTCTAACTTTTTTGTTAATCATTATTTCTTGCTTTATGCTAAAGCTATGATTTTCTCTAATGTGCTTATATAGATTTAGGTATAAGCCAATAAGGTTTTAGTTGAAGTTTCCCATCTTAAGTGGTATTGGATTATTGGAGTAATGCCCGTGTATTATTTATAAATTCTCTCTTACACATACCTTTAATCAAGGTCATTCTCCATATCATGGGTATTATCAAGGATGTAGCTATTATACTAATGGTAATCAAGATGTTCATTCTTAGGCCTCTCTATCTCCTACAAGAAGAGATTGTGCTTGTTGATGATGGTTGTAGCCCATTATTTGTCACTCTACTTCTCCCATAACTTATCAATATCTTTTAGAATAGAGATCCTTGCATAAATTCTCAAGTCACCCTTTAGAATTAGCTCATCTAGAGGTTAAAATTTCCTAAGTGAGTTCCCATTTTGTTCAAATATAGAGTGTTCCAAATAATCTTTAGGGAAATTATAAATCTTGACACTAGCAAGGGAGTTTTGGGACCCAAAAATTCATAGGATCAAATTTGGGATTTCATCTTTTGATGAAAAGACCCAACCCATCCATCAACTATGGGTCATCCTTCTAAATAGTTTTTCTATATTATTTATTTGTATATTTTGGTACAAAAACCCTTACATAGAAAAATCATCATTTATTTTCCTCACTTGTCCATCACCTATCGTTTTCTTTTGTTTAACACTAGCCACAACCAACTAGTTCCTTGATAAGGCCCCCTTCACTCAAGAATTTCTTGATTTACCCAAGGCAATCTTATTGTATGTTAAGTTTGACTTCCAAAGTTAGAGCTTAAGTTTGTTTCTCCTTCTAATACCTTTTTCTAGGAATCCAAGAGGAGGTCTATAAGATCAATCAAATTTCAAAGGAGAGGATTCCCACTCATTTTCAAAAAAAAAAAAAAAAAGTTTTTCCCTCCAATCACCCTTTGACTTATCCCTTCAAATTTTCTAACAAATATCATCATGAAATATTCTATTTGAGACTCTCCTAATCACATCTACATAAATCCTCCACCCATTTCTTTTTTCTCTTGAAGGGGACTAAATTTTTTAGAGACACAATTTTTTTAATCCAGCTTCTCCCACACTTTTCCATCCTCTCCCCCCCATCCTCCCCCCCCACACATATATATACACACACACACCTTAGGTCAAGAAAATTTATATCCAAGGATGATTTTTCTACGTATGAGGATTTCTACCTTCCATGTTATATCATCTACACTCTCTCTAATCTTCTATGCACCATAAAAAATCCCCCTCTTGTTTCAGATTTCCTTCCATTACCTACTTGCCATCAAAACCTAAGTGTCTAAAAATATTTTATTTATTATAAGACATAATTTTAGATAGAACTAAACCTTAACTTTAATTTAAATTTGTAATATTTATCTAACTAACTTGGCAGAGACCTTGTAAAACTAGTAATTATATTTAAAATTGGCATGGAATTATCAATTCTAACATTTATCACCCTTAGGGTTTTCATAGCATATGGAAAATGGAACATGATTAGTATTCACTAAGTTAATTTAGTTTTTTTTGGTTGCATGAGGTCAAGTTAGAATGGAAATCCATGATATATATTTGCTAATTTAAGTAAAGTATTTGCATTTTAATGTAGCTACAATTGCATCAAATTAGTGGGATTTTAGTAGCCATATAAAATTTAATTTTAAAAGAGGTTAAGGAGGAGAAGAGGAGCGTTATTTCTATTCTAAAAACCATGTTTATTTTGCATGAGATTTGTATAGAGGGAAGAATTATTTATGTCATGTTATTGGTGACAAGGGATTCAAAGGAGATGGCTCCAAAGAGAATAGGATATTCAAAACTCAAACTAAGTTGAGAAATCGGTAAACCTTGATTTATTCCTTATTTTAAGTAAGTATGCATGTGCTTTACTTTTAGAATGAAATATATGGATAAGAAATTATCATTAAAAGTTGTGGATCGACGACCCTTTCCCAATCCGTGATAGTGAGCTTGTCTCAATCGATTCTATGGAAGAGAATCGATGAAACCATAGTGTTTAGTGTATGAAAACCTAAATTATGCTAAAATGAACATGATGCAAGCTAAGTTACCATGATTTTATGCTATAAATGGTCTAATTACGCAATTGCTAAGCTAATCTAAGCTAATTTAAGCTAATTTAAGCTAAAATAATTCTAAAAGATGAAACCCTAATTTATTTACAAACTAAGATGGATGCATGGAAGCCATTAATGAAATCTTGAAGCTAATATCCAATGAAAATGAACTAAAACAAGCTAAAAAATGAGCAAAAGATAAGAAAGTATGTGAGAAAATTTAACAACATAAGTTTGCAATAAAAGATGGATCCATTTGTCTCCAAATAGTGATCTATTTATAGGAGAGCAAATGAGGAATGGATGGTTGAGATCAAAAAGCTTAATCAACGGTTAAAAATGAAGGGGATGGGAGGCATGGATCATGAATTCTCATCAACGGATGAGAATGCAAGATGAAGGTTAATCAAAGGCTCACACTTGCCTCAAACAAACACACTTTTGACTTGCTTACACAAGTCAAAGGTAACTTGCTTAAGAGGTTGAAGGGTTAACTTATTTTTGAAGCTAAGTGAGTTGATTGGAGGAGAGAGAATATTCCTTTAGAGTGAGGAAAAAAGGATTTTACAAATTAAAACAAAGTTTTAATTGTGCAAAAAGGATAAAGAATATTCCATGGGAATATTCCCTTTGATTAGAAGAAAATTAGTTTAATTGCTAATTAAACAAGGTTTAATTTATGCAATTAGGGAAATAGAAGAATAAAGTGACATTTATTAAATTAGATGATTTAATAAATAAGGGAGGGGTGATATTTAATTAATTAACATAGGATTATTTAATTGAATAAGATAACTTAGGGGATTAAATTAAATATTTTGATTTATTTAATTTAATTAGATGAAGTGTTAGTGTGAAAAGAGATGAATTAACCCAATTTAATTAATTAGGCCAAATGGACGAAAATGATGCAATTAATTAATTAGCTAGGCTAATTAAATCAATTAAGCGAAAAAGAAGATGGATAAAGAGGAAATGATGTTAATAAATCTGTTTCAAATATATGACATCGATTAGGACATTTTCAGTGTCTACAAAAGTAAGGTACATATCTATTAAAGATTATATTAAATTTTAAATAGTTATATGCAGCCTTCATGAAATTCAATCCTATTAATGTTCAAATTTGTTATTCAAGATCTTTCTACAATTTAAAATTTGCCTAAAAATTAATATGATTAAAATATTATTATTCCCTACACATTGATACATATGTCAATGAAAAACAATACTTTAAATATTGTTGGGTAGGGCACAATAGTGTTTTGAAGTAATTTGTCCTCTTTCATAAACATTAAATCTTAAAATTTGATATCGTAGGTTGTAATAATAGTTTTAAGCATGATAGATATATCAATCATTGTGATTAGTTCTTTGTTGACCTCATGGATGGAGAAGTGATATGAATAATGGAATGGCGCCATGCCTATTATTGCCTACGGTTCTTGATATTAATTTGGTTGCATTTAAGAAATTATTATAAAGGGGTAAAGTTAATATAGCACATTCCCTATATCTTCTTTGGTGTGATTTTCTTCATGGTCAATGTATTCAATTTACTAATTATCACATTAACGGTCTAGGGTACCAAAAACCTATTTTATTTTAGAAATTGTGAAATGTGATTAAGGAATTTGTAAAAATGAGTAAATTCATGAAAGAGAAACATGTATCATTATAGTTTCAAGCCTCTAATTTAGTTGTGTGTCCATGATATAAAATTTACTATTTCATATAAAATGATATAAGAAACTAAAATACCAAATTGCATAATACAATTAGTTATTATGTATACCTTAGCTATAAACTTTATTTAATTAATCTTGTATTATCACCGTATTGTTCTTATTAAGAGATAGTATGAATGATATACAATCACAATATTTTATTACTCTTGTTTATTGGTTGTGCACAATTTTGTATTGGCTTCATATGAAAATCTAAGGCGTTAAATAATATTAGTCATGTATCTCATAGGATGTGAATCCCACCTCTGCAAAGGAATTAAAAATAAATACTAATGTGTGTAAGTATAACCTTATACCATATGGTGACATATTTATGTTATTACTTTATCTTATATTGTAATATATACACTACATCAATATGTAAAGAGTAAAATTACCTACTTGGGGGTTAAGGTATACTATACCCATGTCCCATTTGATGTGTATGATGTGAAAATGTTATACTTAGAAGTAATATATGGCATATTATTCTGAAAAATGATTATTGTGCCTCACAATGAAATAAGGATTCTTAACTACTATGTGGATGACCAATAATAATGGATGATGCCATTGAATGATCTTATTATTATATGATAGTGTGGCATTCAAGGTTTGAATTGACTAGGCTACCAATCTAATGACCAATAAGATTCTAGTTAGGATTGGTTATTATAACTGTAAGGTATGAATCAAGAAGTGAGGAAATCTCTATTCTTGTCAATTATGAACATAGATATTGATTGGAAATAACAATTAATTCTATTCTTGGTAGGAATTTAGTGAATCTATATGTTTAACAATGATAATTAAAATGTTGGATGGTTAAATTTTTTCTTAGATATGTATGGTATTGTAAATTATACCAATGTGGGGATTTTAACCAATGGAAAATGGTGTCATAATGACTTAGATATGAATGATGTACCTTTTTTATCAACCTTTTTGAAGAGTTGTTTTAAAGGTAAATATTATTTAGGAGGTTTTTTTGGAAGATAAATTATGACACTGTCTTTTGATCCTTGTAAATTGAGATACTAGGTAAATCATGATTAACGATGCTCGAGAAATAAATTATGATCTAGGATTATCCTCCATAATCCCCCATATTTAATATTGTAAGTCTTTTAGACTACATCTTATTATTTTAAGATGTCATGGGTGTGGGTATCCTTGCCATTATCTCAGATAGAGTAACTTATGGCATTTTATTATAAGTGCTCGAATCTATGTTGGTTTAAAACATCATAATGTTAATATTCCCTTTTTTGATATTTTTTCACCAATAAAATTTATACGATGCTTCTTGGTCCAAAATGGACCCCACTATTGAGTCTTATATGCACAAAAACTTGTAATTCAATATAAATCTTGGTAAGGTTTGGACATTTTCAAATATAGTAATTTCGGGGTTTGGCAAAAAAAAATTTATTAAAATTTATATGACTATATAGATATGTACAATTTTACCTTTTCCATGCCACCACCATGTCATATCTAACATTTATGGTTATTTGTCCATAAAAATAGTATTTTTGGTGGAATGTTTCTTTATGTCATCCCTACACCAACATGTACAATCTACTTAAAACCGTGTGATTTGATTAGTCAGGTAGGGTCATTAACATCATCATTACATCAACATATCTTATATAAAAGGGTTTGATAGGTGGTCATACTATAGATCAAAGGGCTAAGGTTTAAGCTTGTGGATATAGGGGGCTAGCTTCAAGTCTCATCTAAGATGTAGGGATTAACTCTAATGAGTGACCTCGTGGATACCACCACCACTAGTTGGCACCTCCACTTCATTATGGAGTTTCCCCACCTAGTTCCTTAGACACAACCACCACCCATTTTGGTTTCCTTCACTTTGCCTAGGCCGATAGTGATACCATTACATAATCACAACAATGCCTTGGACATTTTATATGTCCTAAAGGAGGTGCTTTTTTCATGAAGCATAACTTGGCTCCGTCTCTTACTTACTGGGTTAATTTTACTTTGTAAGTAAATATGATGATAAATGTAAAATGTGACCTTAATATGTGTAATAGGTGAATGAAATACTAAAATATGCATTAAGATGTTATTGCTTTTTAAGGAATGATTATGTTTATACTAATGGAAAATGTGATGAATGAATATGAATTGCAATATGATTACTTTAATGCTTGGATGATGTAAATGAGTTATGATGTAAGTGGATTTCATGTGAATGGCTAACTAATATTATGATGTACTAAGTTGAATGCAGGAATAGGTTCAAACCTATAGAAGAGAGGGGAAGTATCACTCAGGAGAAGAACTTGGTCTGGTAACCCTTATTGAGCCTAACTAAGCATACACACACTCACACCCTAGTTGGTCTAAGATTGAGTCAAGTTAGTTTGGGTAGATGGTAAGTGATCTCCAATTTTGATTATGAATGTTTATATTGGTTTACAATCTTGTTTTATGAATTTTTGGATTAGGGAATGTGATTAATACATTTGATAATCTTGAATGACGTGATAATAGCGCTGAAGTTGATATAAATAAAGCACTTTAAATAGTGCTTATGCACATATAGTGTTGCCTCATATGCAATATAATCTGCGCATAAACAATGCACTACCTTACAAAGAAGAAGGCTAAGTAATAAAGGTTGTATATAAATTTATAGCACTAAAGTATTAGAGTAGAGGTTAGTGCATATACAAAGCATTGACAAAGCTAATATTTGTGCATACATAGCACATAAAAGAGGAGTCTTAATGAAAGAATAACGCAAGAAGAAGACTAAGTCAATGAAGATTTAGAACTAGCACATGAATCATATTGAATAAAGTCAAAAGACTAAGGCACATGAGTAATGGAAAATAGTTATACGTTGGAAAAGAGAATGAATGTAGTTTTAAATGCATGGAAGAAGTCTTGGATGCACTGCCATTTGGGGTGCTAAAACATGAAATGTGGTGCTAAAACCTGTAGCTTATGGAAGAAAATATGAAGTCTTAAACCTTTGGGTATGCATAAACTCATTCAAAGCATAAATGACGGAAATATAAGAGGGTATTTGACTTGAAAATCAAGTAGGAAACCTATTGAAAGGCATTGTTGTCCATTGAATTAGTAAAAGAGTCGTGTTGTCTCTTGAAACAAGTCGACTCAACCATTTGAAATGTGAGGGATGTTATGTGTTGCAAATCTATGAGTTAATTAGTTGAGTCATTGCATGGGAGTAGAAAGGTGGCTGGATTGTTGGCTTGTTTGTAGCCTTTGGTTGCTCATATTTTAGTATATATAGATGTGCTCTCTCTACCATTTGATAAACTTTCCATTCTAATTTATACGCTTATATTTTGTTGCATTTTCTATGTAAAAGTATTTGTGAGTCTTTTAGAGATAGAGTAGGTTGAGCATTTGCAAGTATTGAGAGTTTGTTGAGAGAAGCTAGAGGTTTGCGATAGGCTAAATACTGAAGAAGTTGCAAGCTGATTGTGGAAGTTGAGCTAGGGAACCAGATTTGGCAATTGGAGCTTTTTAAGTTCAGGCATGCTAAATTCTATTCCATTATGTATTTTATGTTGAAAAGATGATTTTATTTTGAATGCCTTGCTTGGAAGGGAATGATTTAAAAATGAGTTAGTAGCTTTATGAATTTGGTTACTTCCTTACTTTGAAGAAAGATTATTTGTTCTTGATTGAATCTTGCTTTGGTGAAACCCCTTTATTTGGGTTGTTCTATATATATCCTTTATGGGAATTTATATGATTGTGTTTCTATTTAAACTATACGCAGTTTGTCTAAACTATACGTATGTAGCATGAAATGTAAAATGTCGAATATGTCAATGTCTTGAGGTAACTTGAATTTGTTAGCTTATAATGCTAGGTAAACCCTTGTGGATAATGAGGTTAGTAATACAACAAGAATGATGGTATGATAGGCATGTCATCATTGATAGGTTGAGATGTTATGCAAACCATATTGTTAGGATATACTTGATTAATTATTCATATCTCCTTGAAAGTAGGAAGATAGTCTTTTCCTTAGAGTTAGGGTGTGTACTTGATGATTATATCGATATTCAATAGTAGGGTTGAGAAATATATTTTTTGGTTATGCTATTATCTTATTTTGATTTAGAGTCTATTCCTATTCACAAAATTCTAAAAGAGGACATATGTTCCAACAACCCAAAGCCATATTGAGAAGAGGACTTGAAGGTGCAGAAGAACAAAACTATTCTCAAGATAATGTCCTCCAAATTAAATACTAATGTAGTGGACATTGTAAACATGTGAATATTTGAGGTATATTGAAAGGGAGCTTTTAGGAGTTGTTTATGATCACTTGATCATTACATCACTTTTATTGAAACTCTAGGTTGAGAATAACCCATTTGGTTGGTTTGTTTACTTGATTATTGATTGAAGCAAATAGGTTGGGATTAACCTATATGGTCTGATCGATCATTTGATTGTTGATTATATCTTTGATTGAAGTCATTTATTGTTGAAGATTATACTTTTGATGGGAGTCATTTATTGTTGATATTACACTCTTGAATGGAGAATTTTATTGTTGAGATTGTACTTTTGAAGTAGAGTCATTTGATGTTGTGACGTTACGTTTATCCATGTGGATAACTTGGTTATTCCCAGGGTTAAGATAATCCATGGGAAAGGGTTTAACCTATGTATATAATATTAATGGTCAAACTAAATCAAGCTAGGAAGGTGGTGGACATATGACTCTCACTTGAAGTACCAGGTGATGAATTCTTTGGCCAAGTAGTGTAATTTTCCACTGTTTACACTGTCAGTTCACAGTGATCTAGATTTAAATACTAGGTTGAGAATGTCATACATGTAGTTGTAGCCATAACATGGTAGCTCTAGATATATAGGACACAACACCATGCTTAGAAAATGCTAGGATTATGAGGTTACCAAATCGATCTCTTCGTTGAAGGGTAGGGACATCTTACTAGTTAGGTAGATGTGCGGGGGACCGTTGTATGTTCGTGGTTGGTGGAAAAGCGCTTGAGTGATGTTTCTCCTCATGCAGTTGGTGGATAAGATTTGAAGATGTATCCGTCAGTATTGGGGACAACTAGAAGGTATGCACCAAGGAAAGGGTACATCTAGAATGTATTCACTGATGTTGGGACATTTGGACTAGTTTGTATCTTTGTAACAATAAGCTCTTAGAAGCTATGTATGTATTCATGTATCCATCTCTATGGAAAATTGAAAACGTGAAATATTATCATGAGATTATGTAATATGAAATCATCACTTTGAGATTTTGTAATATTTTGTTATAATGCAATGGGAAAGTTTGGGATGAAGTTATTTCAAATGTGCATATTATTGTTTTAAAAAGAAATTTTTTATTGCTCGTAATGTTAGTAGCATAATCTATTCACTTGTGGGTAAAACATAGAATTTTTTTTTGGTAGAACAATAGACATGTTACAGAGTGCCAAATTTTCACGAAAAATAAGGCATTAGGAAAGCTAGATCCATTTAATTCACAACCATTTAGATGGAATTTCTTGATTTTTCCCAAAGTACTTGTTATTTCAGTTTGAATTTAGTTTTCTATTTTGAATTATACTCCAGATATTTTTTTAAACATGGGAGTATTTTTCTATGGTGAAATGATTCAAATTTTGTGTTTTTTGATCTCTAATTGGTATACTAGTATTCTATCATTATAAAATGATGAGTTTTTAATTCATCCTTTTGTAATCACCTCAAAGAAAGGGAACTATAAGTTTTAACAAGACAACATCCAATATATCTTAGTTGGCTTCTTCTCTTGAGCCATCTCTAGGACTTATTCTTGAACCAAGTACACATAAATAGAAGAAGGGATAACTTTAAGAAACCCCCTAGGAAAAGGTATAAAATCCTGGCGAATCTTGTATTATTCTTGAAAAAATATTAATTTTATTGGTGATTTTTTTAGGAAAAAATATAAATTCAATTGGAGAATCTTTTGTAATCACTAGAAGTTTGTAGAAACTCTTGGTGAATTATACTTTTATTGAAACCAATAAAATATTTTCATTGGTAAATTAAACCTATTTTCAAACCAATAAAATACTTTCATTCATGAACTATGCCTATTTTCAAACCAATTTTTTTTTCATTAGTGAATTAAACATGTTTTCAAACCAATAAAATATTTTCATTGGTGAATTAAACTTGTGTTGAAACCAATAAAATATTTTGGTTGACGAATTAAAATTGTACTCAAACTAATAAGATATTTTCATTGACGAACTAAACTTATTTTCAAACCAATAAAATATTTTCATTGAAAAATTAAACTTGTATTCAAACCAATAAAATATTTTTATGGTGAATTAAAATTGTATGTGAATAAAATCATAGTCTAGGTGGCGAAAATATCAAATGCTAAATAATAATGATTTAGTTAGCGAATTTATAAGTTGTGATCAGAAGTGTGAGAAGTTTATTGTGAGTCAATATTGATAATGATTAAGGTACATCAACCCATTTAATTCTCGTATATTTTCAATGCTTTGAAGTACTCTACCTAAAGCTAGATGTCAATACAAATTAACAAGTTATATTATTTAATAATTTAATATAACGTTAATATACTCAAAAAATTAAAATTAATGTACAAAATATTTCACTGTTTGATGAATGTTCAATGGATGACTGTAGTTGCATTTCAAAATGAAATGTTTAGAGCACTAGACTTATGAACTCAAACCTCTAGAGTCACCCTAGAGCCATTAGGTTTACAAAGATTTATGCTTGACCTTTAATTCATGTGCATTATTAAATCACTCAAAGTCATGACTCATTTTTTGTGAAATAGCATTATGCCACATCAACATGTGTGTCTTGTGGTGAATTAAATAATGAAGTGTTGAGTATTGATGTCTTCATTATATATATACTTCACCAACTCGATGTTCTTCGTATCATTTATAACATTAATTTTTAATTCTCCCTTCTCTATTCACTATGATATTATAGAATCTTCATGGTGTGTCATGCTACCCAAATTTTTTGGGAGAAAAGAAGCAATAAACTATACGATAGAGAAAAGTTGGGTAGGATATTCACTATTCCTTGTGTGCCTATTGAGTAGGCTATTAGAAAAAAATTGGGTAAGGGAATGGCTTCAAAATAACCCCCACACTCTATTTTCTAAGGTAGATTTTGTTTTCTTGTCCAACTGCATGAAAATTTTGATAGATAAAGAGTTGGTGAAGATGTTGGTGATATGTTATTTTTAGCCTTTCATTTACTCTCTTTCTTCATTGGAGTTGGCACTTGAGCATTATAATTTTGAATTTGTGTTAGCCTCTATTGGTGGAATCTTTTCCAAAGTTGAATTGGATTCTTCTACAATGCAAGATCTTGCCCTACTTGTTATGAGGTATGGTCTGGTATGTGATATGAAAAATGAATAACTATTGAGTTTGGAGTTTTGGAGGAAGGATTTGGGTGATTCCCTTTTCATCTCTACTTTTACTTTGTTCAATTCAATTCATCTCCTGTTCAAACACCTAGTTAAGGCCCTCCATGGACCATCATGATCCTCAGTTGTTAGTCTCCTCTGCTAATGCTAGCTCACATGGAAGTTGCTAATGATTTTTTTATAAATAAAAAAATGTATATGTTTTTTATATTTAATATATATACAGTGGCTTTGCCACCTTGAGCATTCAAAAAAAGAACATGAAGCCTTGGTTTAAAATGAAGCAATTAATTTTTGAAGACTGTTTGTATGATTCATTTGTTCACTTTTAAAACATATTTAATAGTCTTAATTGTCAAGAAAATATATTAAAATACTAATTTTTTATATATATAAAAGTGGCGATAAGGCGCCAACCCTATAAATACATACAAACTCTTTTTTTTAAACCTTGCATACCAATAGTGACATACCATATTACAAAATTTTGTAAAAAACGATTACATTATGTTGTTAGATTTCAAGTTGTTACATCCCCATCATCCACCATCTCCTTTTATGACCCCTATTCGCTAGTCGTTGTTGGGAGAGCCAGGATTACCTCTGGCTCCACCTCCCTATGTGCACCTGTAAGCTCCTTCAATAACACTATGTTCCCCATCACCTCCATTGTTCTTGCCTCAACATCTTCACCCATGTTCTAGATTAAGAAGGGAACCCACATGCTATTATATTATGGGGTTAGCTTTAGCCATACCCCACCTATGGGTCTAAGATCCCATGTAACGCCCTGCCATGCAACCCTAGGGGAAGTTGCAATTTACTACTCAAACATACAATTTTTTTTTTGTTTAAGTAAAAATAACATGAAAGTTCACTACCCATTGCCAACAACCCCTAAGGTTACGAGACTGAGTTTACTTAAACCCAAACAAGAAACATGAATAGAATCCAAACATTTAATTATTTAATAAATTAAATACACATACATTCCATACATAATAAAAATTACTACAAAGGCATAAGAGATACCACATGTTCCCAATAACAATAATTTACAATACGATTACAACACTCATTCCCCGAATGAGGTAAATCCAATAAGCATGATTAAAAATTACATCTTCCACCTTGATACAAATGAGGGGTAATAAAATTACAATAATGACTGAAATGAATAAAGCAAGAAAAGAAACTAGATCCCACGAGCTCTCCAACTACAAATCTCGTCCACACGAACAAGAAGATGACCCAACAGATTAAGGTGCATGCTCCACCCAACCTTGTGATACTTGAAGGCTCACCCCCTGTGCTAGGAGATAGTAACAAGGATTCCTAGACAAGACCATCTACCTCTAGACATAGGCTACACAAAACTGAACTAAATTAAATACAAGTACAACATCACATAACACAATGGTTACAATGCTTCCAGAGTTAAATAATCAATTGCATCACTGTTACAACATACTGTTGACTTAGGAGAAGTGTCATCACAATGTCACATGGGATATCCTGGTAAGTCTTCCTAGGTCCCGATCCCCATCTCGGGATATCCTGAAAACCTCTAACGACTCCCGACCCCTCATGCAAACCAATGCGGAATCAATTATCTCTCGTAAAGACGAGATAATGATCTTGCCATTCCAGGTCTTCCCGTCCCATCCCAAGTCTATACAAGCCCTTGCATCCATGAGCAAGGCAAAATTAATCTTGTTAAGTGTTTGATACAACTTAAACCTCTAATAAGTTTATTTGCATTATCACTGAATTAACTAACTTACAAAGAGTTACCCTGACACCACTTTGTGTGTCGGCCCTCATTGCAAGCCACTTCTCTAAGACAACACGTGGAATAGCTCCACAACCCAAGGGTATACAAGTGCGATCTAAGGAGAATGACTCCCTATCCAAGACATAAAGTCCACATAACCCATTCATGATAACCGGGTATAACACTGGATCCAATAAGATGCACTACCCAAAGCAAAACAACGGTTGACTACAAATCACGCCAACCCCCGAAATCAAAAGAAAACCCAATTTAGAAGACTTACATAACATTTAACTCTATTTTCTCAACAACACGAAAGAGGGAGATTACATAATGAAAGGGCAATTGACGATTTAATCACCTACTTTAGGATTTCCTAAATCCAAGCCAAGCAATGACACATTGCATGTAATCAAATACAAATAATTAAAATTGTTTGCAACTACTCAAAAGTAATTAAAATTACAATTGCAATATTGAGGAATTTAAACTAATAATTTATCTCCCTATTTCTCCAATTACCCATAATAATCAAAATCAACTTTTCAAGTAAAGTCATTTATTATAAAGTCAATTTTATTTCTCTCTATGATTATAGAATAATCATTTAAAAATCTATGTATTTAAATATTTAAAAATCATTTAAATATATGTGTAAAACAAAAATATCATTTTATATATTCCAACTAAATAAAAATAATTCTCTATTATTTAAAATATATATAATATATATATTTAAATAATAATAATAAATTATTTATTTAAATTATAATATATTATATATAATATATATATACATGTTATATATTTATAATATATAATATATATATATATTATATAGTATATAAAATATAAAATAATATTAATAAATAATAAATAATAATAAAAAATGAAATTTAAAATTATTTTAAAAAAAGTGAATCGTTTTCCTCACCCCACGGGCCCCCATAGGGAGAGGGGACGCAGCCATAGGCTACGCCCAGCCTCCCCTATGGAGGCCGGCGCTACCTGTGGCAGTGCCTTCCCCACAGGCTGGGGGGAGCGCTGCCATAGCAACGCCCCTCCATGGGGCGACTGTGTGCAACCATAGCTGCAGCCTCCCCCACACTTGCCCCAATTTTTTTTTTTATTATTTCTAATTTATTTCGAAAATAAAACCCCTCCCCTACTTTGCACAAAACATTTTCTGTGTATAAATTTTTTTGAAGCAAAATTTCCAGAATGACAAATTACATTTATACTATATGTTTGTATATACATATATATATATACCTAAAATTCCCATTTACAGTCAAATTGTGCAACTTCTCAACATAATTTTTGCAATAAAACTAATTTATCAACACAATTTTTTGGTTTAAATTTTAAATTTGATATGAACTATTTCAAATCCAAAATAGAGGTTTTTCAAGTTTTGAAACAAGATTTGACATGGGTTTTCCTTGCAAATCAAACAGAGTTTCAATCTTTTCAACAACATAATAAAAATTTCCAAAACATTTCAAAATGAAAACTAAATTCATAGAAAGAAAACCTGGTTTTCTCCAAAGCTTTAAAGGTTGCTAATGGTGCTCTGAATTCTTATTCTGTTTCCAACTCCTCCAAGAAGTCCAACTTGCTTCTCCAAATCCAAATACAATCCAGCATGAACAAAACCCTCTTTCCCTTTTTTTTTCACAGCAATTTCTCTCCACAATTGAAAATCAAAATTCAAAAATCAAATTGGAATGACTCTCATAATCCTTCCCCAAATTTAGTCAACTTCCCTAAAATATCCCATCTGCCATAGTTATTGGAAATTTGGAGATATTTTGATTTTTTTTTTTTAAAATTAAAAACCCAAAATTTCTTTCAACATGAATTTCATACATTATTTCATTTTTTTAAATTCCTATTTCAAATGAATTTAACTACTTTTAAACTTTTTCAATTCCAAAAGAATTTAACTTTAAAAATCTTATTTTCAAAAAACTTTAACACTTTCTAAAAAAATTCATTTAAAAAAAAAGAGTTTAACACTTATAATTTTCAAATGAACAACTTGATTTAATCCCACACAATTAATTTAAATAATCAATAAAATAAATCTAATCCTAGATTAGATTATTTTATTAATTAAATTAAATTAATTAATAAATGAAGTAACATTTCTAACACTACAACTAGATTTATTTAATAAACAACCCAAATACAAAAAGCCATTTATTTACTCTTTTTTAACTTGAAATTAAATAATTCAAGGAGAGATGAACAACAATTAAGCAGCTTAACCCAACTCAAACCTGACGACACACTATGACTAGGGTGATGACTTGGCACAAAAAACCTAGGTACTATCTGCCAATTGATTACCGTTGGTCAATGGACACGCTCTAACTTGTGAAACCAGGTGGAGTCGATGTCATGTACCTGTCAACCTGTGAGCAAAGAGTATATCGAACATGCATATATATGATATAATAAAACATTTCGTGAAGAGGAAATCTCAAAATCATAGGGCGCTCACAAGCGAGTGATACAATCTCGTCCCCTTTACCAATACAAACTTTCTAACTGATGAGTCTAACATCAATAATATAATCAAAAGCATAAAGCATCATTAATTAAATATCTGCTAGGCTAACTCAAAGCATACCATAATGATAACATCAAAGTAAAATACCATCACATCAAAATATAACATTCACATCACTTAACAGTTTGTGATCAAATAGTAACCAAGTACCATAGGTGAAGTAATAGCAGAACAAAGCATAACAAAGAAAACACTGTCTGATCAAAAGAGCCAAAATGGAGGGGTGTTACATCCTTCCCCCTAGGGTCAGGCTTACTCCTGGAGGCCTGCGAACAAATAGGGATAGAGTTCCCTCATTCTAGATGCATCTTCCCAAGTGGATGATGTGTCATCCCTAGGATCCCTCTGGACCCTAACCTGATCAATATCTCGCCCTCGAAGAGAGAGTGTTCTGCGCTCCATTACGGCCACGGGCTCCAAAGCCAGTTGCCCATCCTCTACCTGTAATGCATTCCAATCAAGTTCATGAGAAATGTCTGGATGGTATGGCCGAAGAACTGAAACATGAAAAACATTGTGAATACGCGAGAGATTGGGGGTAAAGCAAGACGGTAAGCAACTGGACCAATCTTCTCGAGTATCTTGAAGGGTCTGACAAAGCGAGGTGCCAACTTAGAGCCCTTCCCATAACGGATGGGACTCTTTCACCGACGCACCTGCAAGAAAAGTCTATCGCCTACAAAAAACTGACGATCCACCCTATGCGCATCCAGATACTTTTTTTGCCTATCCTGTGCTGCCACCAAGTGCTCTCTAATCCTATCCACTTGTTGCTCCATATCTTGCAACATCTCAGGACCCAAAGTCACTCTATCCTCAAGTTGATCCCAACTCAAGGGAGTGTGACATGGTTGCCCATACAATGCCTGGAATGGAGGCATGCTGATAGAACTTTGAAAACCATTATTATATGCGAACTCTACCAAATAGAGATAATATTCCCATCGTATCTGCTGGTCCATTACATACATATGCAACATGTCCTCGAGGATCTGATTGACCCTCTCGGTCTGTCCATCTGTCTCTGGGTGGTAAGCTGAATTGAAGTTCAACTGTGTCCCCATCGCATGTTGTAATGGAGTCCAAAGAGCTGAGGTGAACACTGGATCCTTGTCAGAAATAATCTGACGTGAAATACCATGTAACCTCACTATGTCCTCCATGAACACTCTAGCTACGGACGATGCAGTATAAGAAGAGCGAATAGGTGAGAAGTGTGCCACCTTCATCATCCTATCAATTGTCACCATAATCGCATCATGTCGTCTCGAAGAGTTGGGTAAACCAACAATGAAATCCAATGAGATAATATCCCACTTCCACTCTGGTACTAAATGTGGTTGCAAAAGCCCTGCTAGATGCTGGTGTTCGACCTTCACCCGCTGAAACTCAAGACATCGTGACACATAATCTGCAATATCATGTTTCATCCCTAGCCAAAAATACAACTGACGCAGATTTGCATACATCTTCTTCACCCCTGGATGGGCTGAATAAGGTGCACGATGTGCTTCAGTCATGAACAAGGTGTGAAGATCACCTGATGAAGGAACGTATATGCATCCCATGTGCCTCAATATCTCATTTGACTCCAGAGAATATCCTGAATACCTACCCTTAAGGGGTCTTCCTGCCTCAATCTCTATCCTAACCTCCTGATACCAAATATCCACTGGAAGGGTAGAAAGAATCTGACTCTGCAAATCTACAACAAGAGTCAACTTAGATATCTCATGCCTCCTCCTACTGAGTGCATCTGCTACGACATTCTCCTTTCCCTGGATATACTTCACCTCAAAGTCATATTTGTAGAGAAACTCCGTCCAACGCCTTTTCCTAGCATTAAGGTTGGGCTATGTGAAAATATACTTAAGGCTTCTGTGATCACTGTGCAACTCAAACCTATGGCCAAGAAGGAAATGCCTCCATCTCGTCAATACATGAACAACTGTCGCTAACTCAAGATCATGTGTGGGTTAGTTCAACTCATGATCCTTGAGCTTCTGTGACTCGTATGCAATGACATGACCCTCCTGCATCAACATTGCACCTAATCCCTCCAAGGACGCATCTATACAAACTATAAAGTCCCCAGTCGGATCTGGTATCGCAAGTATTGGTGCACTGGTTAGCTTCTCCTTAAGATCTTGAAACGCTGCCTCACACTTCTCTGACCACTCAAACCTCTTCCCTTTCCGTTGAAGGGAGGTGATAGGATAGCCTATTCTCGAAAAACCCTACACAAAATGCCTATAATAACCCGCTAGCCCCATAAAGCTACGTATCTCTGCCACATTTGTGGGCACAGGCCAATAGGAGATTGCTTGGATCTTAGCAAGATCCACTGAAATACCTTTCCCTGAGATCACATGACCAAGGTACTGGACCTTCGTCTTGAAGAATTCACACTTCGACAGGTTAGCATAATTTGATTATCCCGTAAGCACTGTAATACCTGCCGTAAATGTTCCTCATGCTCTTCCACTATCCTAGAGTATATCAAAATGTCATCAAAGAACACAAGGACAAATCTATCTAGGTATGTACAAAATAACCCGTTCATCAGACTCATGAACACAGAGGGTGCATTCGTCAACCCAAATGGTACTACCGTGAACTCATAGTGACCATACCGCGTTCGAAACGATGTCTTATGGATGTCCGATTCGAAGATACGAAGCTGATGGTATCCTGACTTAAGATCAATCTTTGAAAAGATCGTGGTACCCTTGATCTGGTTGAATATATCATCAATCCTAGGAAGCGGATATCGATTCCTGATGGTCACTTTGTTCAACTGTCGGTAATCAATACATAACCAAAATGAACCTTCCTTCTTCTTCATGAAGATAATTGGTGATCCCCATGGAGAAACACTAGGGCGAATAAAACCCTTCTCTAACAACTCCTCAAGCTGCAAGCGAAGCTCTTTCAGCTCCTGGGTGGTCATACGATAAGGAGCTCGTGAAATGGGTTCCGAACTAGGTACAAGGTCTATCTTGAAGTCTATATCCCTCTGAGGTGGCATCCCTGGAATCTCATCTGGAAAGACATCGAAATACTCTTGAAGAATGGGGTGACTATCAAGAGAGACTTTCTCCTCTCCACCTCCTAAATCTAAATCATCCACTGTAATAGCAAATAACTGGCAACCCTGATGCACACACCTCCTCAACTGCATAGCTGAGATGACCCTTAAGGAAATCAGCCTCTGAACTCCCACTATCTCTACTACTTTGCCAAATGCCTGAATGCATCGAATCGACTTACGTCGACAATCTATGACCGCACTATGTGCCTCTAACCAATCCATCCCTATGAAAATGTCATAAGAACCCAATGGAATAACTCAGAGGTCCAATGTAGTATGAAGAGGTCCAACCTCCAATCTACAATCTGGTACAAGGGAATGGGATACAACTCTCGCACCTAAGGCTAACTCAACCTACCACCTATCAACTTGCCTTACCGCACCCAGTCTACATCGCGTCACAACAGAAGAGGAAATGAAGGAGTCTGACGCTCCAGAATCAAACAAAATGGTAACTGGGTTACTTGACAACATACCATATGACTCAACAATGGTACCCTGATGCTCTGCCTGGCGGTTATCAACCACTGCGAAAACACGATGCCCTTGACTAACATCCCCAATTGTTAGCTCAGATGCTGCTAGTCCCTGAGATAACCCAGATGTGCCCTTGTTGGGACACATTCTAGCTATATGACCCTGTTGGCTGCATGCGAAACACTCAGTACCTCTGCCATAGCCCCTGCCTCGAGGTGGTGTGCTAGACTGCTGCGCACTACCCCTAAAGGTGGACTGAGAACTCTGAGTTGGCTGATCAAAGCTAAAGAGTTTAATACACCTCCAGTTCTTGTCCCCCTGCCTCTGTTGGAAACCTTTACGTTTCCCATGAGATACCTACTGCTGCTACTGCTGCCCACTCTGAGATGGTTCCTGCTGAGCTCTAGAAGGTGCACCTACTTGAGACTGACCTCCTCTAGCACTAGACCCCGCTTCCAAACTACTGCCTATCTGTACACCCATATGACCTCCTAGTGCCAAAGCCAGATTCTCCTCTACCAGGCATGCCTTCTCCACCGCTACCTCCATGGTCTTGGATTCGAAAACCCTCACACCTCCGCTAAGATGGGAATTTAAGCCCCTGAAAAAATGGTGGACCAACATACCCTCATCATCTCCTACCCCTGCATACTATTTGAGCTCGTAAAAGCGTTGCTCATACTCCTCAACTAATAGGGCCAACTGACGTAAGGTGTGAAACTCATTACCTCGATGCTGATGCCAGTGCTTAGATAGGAAACGAGCTCTTAACTGCTCTAGGAAGATCTCCCAAGATACAGAGTTAATGTCTAAGTGGAGTTTTTGCTCCTCCAACCTACACCATGTGGATGCAAATCCCCATAGGTGCATGATAGCACATCGTGCTTTGGTATTGCTACCGTACGGATGCATCGCAAAACACCTATCTAGGTCTATGAGCCATGTCTTAGCCTCTAACCCAGTGCCTGGCCCATCATACAATGGTGGATGTGCCCTGGGAAAATCTCTCATGTGCATCTCTGGCTGAGGTGGAACTTCCCTCTCAATAGGGTTACCATGAACCATGGCCTGTCTCTGACTAAGGAGTGCTAATGCCTCCTCTAGAGCTCTACGTGCAGCCTCAATCCCTGACGGGTTCTCCTGCTGATCTATACCCACTGAAACATTCTAAGATGCCTGGTGCTCTTCCTGATCTGGTATAATAGGAACATCAGGAGGAGAGTCATGTTGACCCTCATCGTGACCACCTACACGGCCACGTCCACACCCTCTACCTCTTCCGCATCTGGGAGGCATAATCCTACACAGACACATCAAGGTATTAGGCAAGGTACACAACTTAAAACCTACACAACTAAAAGCTTAATGGGTTCATCATAATCCCAGAGTACCCAGTGTTTAAACCCGGGCTCTGATACCATGTGTAACGCCTCGCCATGCAACCCTAGGGGAAGTTGCAATTTACTACTCAAACGTACAATTTTTTTTGTTTAAGTACAAATAACATGAAAGTTCACTACCCATTGCCAACAACCCCTAAGGTTACAAGACTGAGTTTACTTAAACCCAAACAAGAAACATGAATAGAATCCAAACATTTAATTATTTAATAAATTAAATACACATACATTCCATACATAATAAAAATTACTTCAAAGGCATAAGAGATGCCACATGTTACCAATAACAATAATTTACAATACGATTACAACACTCATTCCCCGAATGAGGTAAATCCAATAAGCATGATTAAAAATTACATCTTCCACCTCGATACAAATGAGGGGTAATAAAATTACAATAATGACTGAAATGAATAAAGCAAGAAAAGAAACTGGATCCCACGAGCTCTCCAACTCGAAATATCGTCAACACGAACAAGAAGACGACCCAACGGATTAAGGTGCACATTCCATCCAACCTTGTGATACCCAAAGGCTCACCCTCCATGCTAGGAGATAGTAAAAAAGATTCCTAGACAAGACCATCTACCTCTAGACACATGCTACACAAAACTAAATTGAATTAAATACAAGTACAACATCACATAACACAATGGTTAGAATGCTTCCAGAGTTAAATAATCAATTGCATCACTGTTACAACATACTGCTGACTTAGGAGAAGTGTCATCACAATGTCACATGGGATATCCTGGTAAGTCTTCCTAGGTCTCGACCCCCATCTCGGGATATCCTGGAAACCTCTAACGACTCCCGACCCCTCATGCAAACCAATGTAGAATCAATTATCTCTCGTAAAGACGAGATAACGATCTTGCCATTCCAGGCCTTCCCATCCCATCCCAAGTCTATACAAGCCCTTGCATCCATGAGCGAGGCAAAATTAATCTTGTTAAGTGTTTGATACAACTTAAACCTCTAATAAGTTTATTTGCGTTATCACTGAATTAACTAACTTACAAAGAGTTACCCTGACACCACTTTGTGTGTCGGCCCTCATTGCAAGTCACTTCTCTAAGACAACACATGGAATAGCTCCACAACCCAAGGGTATACAAGTGTGATCTAAGGATAATGACTCCCTATCCAAGACATAAAGTCCACACAACCCGTTCATAATAACCGGGTATAACACTGGATCCAATAAGACGCACTACCCAAGGCAAAACAATGGTTGACTACAAATCACACCAACCCCCGAAATCAAAAGAAAACCCAATCTAGAAGACTTACATAACATTTAACTCTATTTGCCCAACAACACGAAAGAGGGAGATTACATAATGAAAGGGCAATTGACGATTTAATCACCTACTTTAGGATTTCCTAAATCTAAGCCAAGCAATGACACATTGCATGTAATCAAATACAAATAATTAAAATTGTTTGCAACTACTCAAAAGTAATTAAAATTACAATTGCAATATTGAGGAATTTAAACTAATAATTTATCTCCCTATTTCTCCAATTACCCATAATAATCAAAATCAACTTTTCAAGTAAAGTCATTTATTATAAAGTCAATTTTATTTCTCTCTATGATTATAGAATAATCATTTAAAAATCTATGTATTTAAATATTTAAAAATCATTTAAATATATGTCTAAAACAAAAATATCATTTTATATATTCCAACTAAATAAAAATAACTCTCTATTATTAAAAATATATATAATATATATAGTTTATATAAATATATTTAAATAATAATAATAAATTATTTATTTAAATTATAATACATTATATATATATATATTATATAGTATATAAAATATAAAATAATATTAATAAATAATAAATAATAATAAAAATGAAATTTAAAATTCTTTTAAAAAAAGCGAATCCTTTTCCTGGCCCTGCGGGCCCCCATAGGGAGAGGGGCGACCTGTATTCTGTCTCAATGTGCAATGTGCCTGCGGGGGGCCTGCCCCTCCATGAGGTTGTGTCTGACCATGTCTGACCTCCCCACACTTGCCCCAACTTTTTTTTTTATTATAATTTATTTCAAAAATAAAACCCATCCCCTACTTTGCACAGAACATTTTCTGTGTATAAATTTTTTTGAAGCAAAATTTCTAGAATGACAAAATACATTTATACTATATGTTTGTATATATATAAAGTATATATATATATGTATGAAAATATACCTAAAATTCCCATTTACAGTCAAATTGTGCAACTTCTCAACATAATTTTTGCAATAAAACTAATTTATCAACACAAATTTTTGGTTTAAATTTTAAATTTGATATGAACTATTTCAAATCCAAAATAGAGGTTTTTCAAGTTTTGAAACAAGATTTGACATGGGTTTTCCTTGCAAATCAAACAGAGTTTCAATCTTTTCAACAACATAATAAAAATTTGCAAAACATTTCAAAATGAAAACTAAATTCATAGAAAGAAAACCTGGTTTTCTCCAAAGCTTGAAAGGTTGCCAATGGTGCTCTGAATTCTTATTCTGTTTCCAACTCCTCCAAGAAGTCCAACTTGCTTCTCCAAATCCAAATACAATCCAGCATGAACAAAACCCTCTTTCCCTTTTTTTTTAACAGCAATTTCTCTCCACAGTTGAAAATTAAAATTCAAAAATCAAATTGGAATGACTCTCATAATCCTTCCCCAAATTTAGTCAACTTCCCTAAAATATCCCATCCACCATAGTTATTGCAAATTTGGAGATATTTTGATTTTTTTTTTTTAAATTTAAAACCCAAAATTTCTTTCAACATGAATTTCATACATTATTTCATTTTTTTAAATTCCTATTTCAAATGAATTTAATTGCTTTTAAACTTTTTCAATTCCAAAAGAATTTAACTTTAAAAATCTTATTTTCAAAAAACTTTAACACTTAAAAAAAATTTAACATATAATTTCCAAATGAACAACTTGATTTAATCCCACACAATTAATTTAAATAATCAATAAAATAAATCTAATCCTAGATTAGATTATTTTATTAATTAAATTAAATTAATTAATAAATAAAGTAACATTTCTAACACTACAACTAGATTTATTTAATAAACAACCCAAATACAAAAAGCCATTTATTTACCCTTTTTTAACTTGAAATTAAATAATTCAAGGAGAGATGAACAAAAATTAAACAACTTAACCCGACTCAAACTCGACGACACACTATGACTAGGGTGATGACTTGGCACGAAAAACCTAGCTACTATCTCCCAATCAATTACCGTTGGTCAATGGACACGCTCTAACCTGTGAAACCAGGTGGAGTCGATGTCCTGTACCTGTCAACCTACGAGCAAAGAGTATATTGAATATGCATATATATGATCTAATAAAACACGCTGTGAAGAGGAAATCTCATAATCGTAGGGCGCTCGCAAGCGAGTGATACAATCCCATCCCCTTCACCAATACAAACTTTCTAATTGAGGAGTCTAACATCAATAATATAATCAAAAGCATAAAACATCATTAATTAAATATCTGCTAGGCTAACTCAAAGCATACCATAATGATAACATCAAAGTAAAATACCATCACATCAAAATATAACATTCGCATCACTTAACAGTTTGCGATTAAATAGTAACCAAGTACCATAGGCGAAGTAATAGCAGAACAAAGCATAACAAAGAAAACATTGTCCGATCAAAAGAGCCAAAATGGAGGGGTGCTACATCCCAACCTACCACCCCCATCTCCAAGTAGTATTTCATTATTTCCCTCCACTGTGCCTTTACTAGGCAATGTATCAACCATCTCACCATTTCCTTGCTCTCACACACTTGCAGTAGCCAAGCCATAAAAATGGAGGCCAAGTTTGTGTTAACATGGTAGGGATATGTCGACATAAGGACCCTTCCCCCTAGAATCCTTTTTATCGCTTCTAACATCTCCATCGATTCTACATTGAACACTTTCTTGAGATGATTTTTTATTGCTACTCCTTGAACACCATCTTGTTGAAAGAATGAAGAAGAATACCTCTGGTGTGTTGTCATTGATGCCAACATTGGTTGGTGACCAGTTATTTTCCCATCTGGTAAATTGTGTCTATGCTACATTGATCCGGTAATTTGGTCTGGAATCACTCTTAGTAGAATACAGACTCATATGAGTTTAGTATGTTATTCAATACTATTAGATGCAACATTGGTAAGGGATTCAACAATTTTGGCTGAATAAGTTGAAAGTTATAAATGACAAATGTTTGGCTTACAATTTTTGGGTTGGTCTTCATCTAGCTGAATTAAACCAGTGGTATACATTTCATGGATGCTTAAGGTGTTTTTATTTTGGTCTAGGTTGAGCTAACTTATGCTTGGAAAATTTTGTTTTGAGTGCCAAAGATTTTTTTAGTTTTGAAGCCGACAAGACATTTTGAGTTGAGTATGCTTACATCTAATTAGGCCAATCTAATTGATGTATGAAGATGTAACCATGTATATATATGAAACATCCTTGTATTGAAAAAAGATGAGATAGATAGAAGAAGTGATGATGCAAAATAGGCGACACTGTGATATTGTATGAAGTTGTTAATAACTGTCGGTAGTTGCATTATACCTACAAAATGGTGTAGGATTTTTGTTTTCCAAAGCTTAATTGGAATTTAACTCAACACACAAAACATATATTCAATCAGTTCATATTTTGGCAGTGAGCCACACTCTTTTGTAATCCTTTTTAAGATGTGAGCCTTTTAAGGACAGTGTGTCCTGGTAGTGTGCCCTGTAATATCTTATGAACGGTTATAATATATTGTGAGCTAATCCTCACTATGGTTTTTCCCACTTTGGGTTTTCCATGTAAAAATCCTAGTGTTCATGTGTCATTTGATGTTATGATTCCTTTCATGTTTCTGTTTATAGTTGCTATAAGATATGTTTTAATTATTGAATGGTTAGCAGGTAAATGGTTTAGTAGAATACTGATTCAACCCCCCTCTCAATATTTTGGGTGTTCAACAATTGGTATTAGAGCTTGGTTCCTTTTGAAAAGTTTAACAACTTAAGGAAGATCTTGAAGTTTGAATGCATGGTTCATAGAAAGTATCTTGTTCCTCTGGAATAGATCTCTGCAACTAATGAACTCCATGCTTCTCTTTAAGACCTAGACAAAAATGAAACTGAGAAAGAAAATTTGAAAGAAAAATTGAGTGAAGCAAATGAGTGCATCAAAAAGTTAAGAGAGAAAATCAAGAAATTCAAAGAAAGGCATAAAGAAGTCAATGATCAGTTGAAGAAAGAAAATGAGGACATCACCACACTAAAGGTACAAGTGGAATAGAAGAAAAGAATTGAAGAATTTCAGAAAGCTAAAATCTAGAGCAAAATAGATGAATGCACAAAGCTTGACCAAAAAGTGGTAACACTAAGATCTGACTTGGTGAAGGCAAGAGCTCATGAGGATAAATTCAAGGTGAGCACTACAATGCTTGATGAGTTGATTGCTTTTCAGAAACCCTCTAAGGACAAAAGTGGTTTGGGACTTGAAGAAGGACAAAGCTCAAAGGAAAATCGAACTCCTAACAAGGTGACAATCAAAGGAAGACTCAAAGCAATGGTAGGCAAATCAAGAATAATAAAAAGCAATACCAGAAGGATTCCTATCAAACAACCTAATGCAAAAAGGTACCCATCCTTTAATGGTATTTTTTTTCATGCAATAAATTTAGTCATAAGGCAACAAAATGTAGAAATAGAATGAATCATAATGTTGGATTCTTTGCTGGACAATGTTATGCTTGCAATAAGTTTGGACATAGAGCTACTGAGTGTAGAAGTTAGATAATGATGAATAGATTCAATACTGGTAGAAGGACTCAATATTTTCAAGGATATTGTTAGACATGCAATGCCTTTGGACCACTAGTACACAAACAACAATATATGACTAAATAAACTACTAAAAATTGCATATAAATGACTAATTTTAGTCATGTGACTATTAGTGGTTTATTTGTAGTCATTTATAACACCACCAAATTTATGACTAAACTATTTGTCATTTATTTAGTCATTGATTTGGTCATTGATTTGGTCATTGATTTAGTGATTGATTTAGTCGTTAATTTAGTCATTTATTTAGTTATGGTTGTCATTTATTTAGTCATTAATTTAGTCATTGATTGTTGTTAATTGGTCATTTATTTAGTCATGGTAGTCATTACTTTAGTCATATATTTAGTAATTAATTTAGTCATATATTTAGTCATTAATTTAGTCATTACTTTAGTCATATATTTAGTCATTACTTTAGTCATATATTTAGTCATTAATTTAGTCATATATTTAGTCATTACTTTAGTCATATATTTAGACATTACTTTAGTCATTTTTATTTACTGGTTTCCATTAATTGGTAGTAAATATAGTCATGAAATGAATAATTTATTAAATACCATAAATTTTATGCAAAACTAACATAATATTAAACTTGAACTAAAACATAAAAGCAAATAAAAATATTACATATATGAACAAGGTACAACATGCTAGAATTAAAAGACTGATTCAACATCATGATAAATAAAGGTAATCTGCAATAAAAAATTTAATGTAAAATTTATATATATATATATCAAGTTACAAGATGTCAAAGTTGTCTAAGAATATATATGTAAATATAATGAATTTTTTTAAAGTTGTCTAAGAGTTTCCAACTTTTTCAAATACACCATGATAATTAAGACCCCTGAACAACACATTCAAAACACTACATAAAGTAGTGAGCCAAGATGTCTCACAACTAGTACATGATAAACATGTTCAACTATGTCATTTTTTGCAAATATTTTAGTGGCCACCATGTGAAGGTTCCCTCTTTCTCTTTCAGATGAACAACTTCATCTGTTTTGTCTTCATAAACAAGGGGTATGTTACTTGTGACCTTTAAAATGTTTACCTTTGCATCTTTTGTTCCTTTCAAGTTGACTCCATGTACAATAGATAGGGAGTGAATCCGCCCAATACCCACAACATCACCATCAAACGGATCCAACACCATAACTTTAACCCCTTCTTTGAGTTTATCAATACATTTCTGCAAAAAGAAAAAAAGAAAAAAACACATTATATTACATAGGTAATGATTACCCTTGTTTGCATAATAAAACAACTATTACTTAAATAGTACTTGCATGTGTGTGTTAAAATAATTGCAACAGGAAAAATTCAAAAATAATTGCAATGATCAATCTAATTTACTAAAAAACCAACTCATAGCAGTGCTTACAATGTTACTATTAGCTTCATGCTAATCAGATACAAATTAAAGGCTACAAATATAAACACTACATTAGCATGCACGCATACCAGACACATAAGGTTATGACAACACTATTACACATAAAAAAGGTAGCTAATGCACAAAAACAAAGAATGCAATATGAGAGTACTACTACTACTACTACTGCAAGGTGAAGGAGAAATACATTGGGATGTACAAAAACAGTGGCATTAAAGCTCTAAAATATAACTCCATGTAGTAAAAAATAAGGAAAAAATCGAGAAAAATAGGGAAAAAATCGAATTTAAAAAAAAAGGTAAAAAATTGTAGAACAAGAGATAAAAACTATTTTTTTTGAAATTGAAAGGAATTTCCATAGCCTACAGATATAGAGAGAAAATAAAATAAAGAGTTTAACTAATGAATTGTAAAAAATAGATTTTTGTAGTTTTTATCTCTTGTTCTACAATTCATTAGTTGAATGAGAGAAGTGTGTGGAGTCAGGTGGCGGTGATGATTGACGTATGCTGAGCATTTATGGAAAGGAATATGAATGAAGTTCTTAAATTCTTGAGGCATTACTTTCTCAATTCTTCTCTATCGTGGTAAAAAATAGGTGTGAAAACAGTGTACAAGAGGTGGTGGCTCTGTCTCTACAGAGGTGATGGAGGTTGGTTTCACGCTTAAAACGAAGAAACCACTCTCACACTTTTCTGGAGAACCATCGGTAAAGAGACTGATGGGGTGTTTCCTGTACAACGATGAACGATTAGTGCAGTCAATGCAACTAATTATGGGAAGAGGATTCAGCGACCTCAAGCACAGGTATAGAACTAATTTGGACATTTATTCGCTAATAATGGCTTGGGGCTTAGATTTGGGAGAGCTGATTGAAGTTGTGAAAAAGGTGATGAAGGCACTGGTGCATAAGGATTATCTGGAGGACATGGACTCACTGTTGGAATGGGAAATTCTAGGAGTTGGGATGGATATCAGTAAGGGAATTAAAAGCGAAGAGGATGAAGAAACAGAGAAATGCATACCCTTTGTGAAATGGCCAGAAGGAAAACATAAAGCCAGATGGAGAGAGGGAGCAACACACGGGTGGGAGGCTCTGAAATTGATTGTGGAATTAATAGAGTTTGAGGCGGTAATAGTGAAGGCAAAGGCTAAAGCGAAGTGACTAGAGAAGTTGGAGCAATGGCCTTAGAGGAAGAAGAAGAAGACGAACGAGACCTCTATGGAAACTATGGCGAGTAGCTCGTCTACAACTCTATAGTTCACATAATCCTTTGCCATGAATTTGAGTTTTTTGGTTGTCTATAGTTAGTTTTTGGGGGTTTTATAAAAATGTGGGCAACGAAAAGAAGTTTTTGGTTTGCAAGGTAGTTAGTAGTTATTTGAAAAAGATAGTGAATGTAATCTTGAGTGAAATTTTTGATTCTGAAATAGTTGTTAAGGGATTGGTAGTGAAGTCACTGTAGATAAACTATAAATTTTGAAAATAATGAATATATAAACTCTCCAGCCATACAACTATAATTTCAAAAAAGATTGTAAATAAGGAAATTAATAGTTTGAATGCAAGTAATCTATGTCAATTGTCAAACAGTAATTTTATCCAGTTGTCACCTAAACCTGATTTAATAAGTAATAAGCACTTACTGGTAATCATGCCTGCCCACCAAAGTGGCTCATATAGGTAAGAATAACCTCCCACTCTTGCAATAATTTTTGCATGGTCATTGTTAGTATGTTAAAATAAATTTGGAAAGAACGAAGTTGCAAAGATAGAATAGAATGAAGACTTTAAAGAAGCTATTTTCACATTGTAGCTTTTTGACAATCCAACATGACACTGAAGCTTAGTGTTTGATTTTTGTTCAACACAAAAACAAGAACTGAGCCATGGGATATAACACTGAAATCAATTTGTTTTTCAAAATAAGTTAGTATACTCAAATGTGAAAGGAGATGGAAGCATAATCAAAGAAATGTGTTAAAAGGGCGCCTCCATTTATGTGCAGTGCAGGTGGAAATTGTCTAAATTTTGAAGTTCAATATTGAAATTTTATTTAAAATTGAAATATAAATGTCCTTAGTTGATCAGAAGTAACTAGTAGATAAAGCTAACTAGTTCAAGGTATTCACTATCATGTTTACACATTCCCTAAGTATCTACTAAACCAATAAATCTTGCGTAGAATGTATATATTTCTAATTTGAAGATCATATTTACAGTCATGGAGAGTTACATGAGGTATAGGTCAGGTCTCTAGCTGATATATAATTGGTGCAAATCTAAGGTCTTAAGTTGTCTTGCCCAATAATCTTTATTCCAATCTTTAAATGACATAAAAGATTGAGGCTTATCCTTTGTTGTTCTCAATCAAACCATCTTAACCATATCATACTAAAAGTCTATTGTCAGGACCAAAAAATGTAAGTTTTGAGAGTCCCACTCAATCTCAAGGCCAAAAGCATAACATCTGGCTTAAAACAGGTACAAACCAAAATCTTCAAATAGTACAGTGATATCTTCAACAAAACCCTAAGTACTTAAATCCTTCCATGGTTTTTTGTTGATGTAATTAAATTATCGCAGATGATCTAAAAGGTCAAAGGGCCTTCATTTTTCTTGTAAGTTGTAAGCCCTAAAAACAAGTCAGTTAGTCATCAAGGTAAATACATGACTGGAACATGGGTGAGGTAACAATCATTAAGGTGATTACATGAGTGGAACAGGTGTGAGGTAACATAAGGAACAAGTGTGAGTTAACATAAGGCATTATACCTCTGTCCTCATGACCCAAATCAAGATTTGAGGCAAGCGAAGGAATGTATCCTACTCACTGCTTATGTACAACAAACTTTAATCTATACTTTCTTTATAAATGTTCTAAAAAAGAATGTCATATGACCACCAAAATAATTTCAACTATCACAGTTATATGATTTGTCATCAACACCATCTCATCACAAAACCATCAGTTATAATTTAATCCTGACTAAGGAAATACATACCTGATACATCCTCTTCAATACAAGGAAGGTGAGCTCAATCACTTGTTCAAGCCAACAAGTACTCCACAACCTCTCTCCTCCTAGCAAGTAACACCCCTTGAGTTCTCTCAATGGACCCTTCTTCCCATAAAGCTTCAATATGATGGAAAGTTTTTGATGCAAAGAAATCTGGCTTTGAACAAATCATCACAAAACAAGCTGATTCAAACAACCAATTGATTCACAAAACTCTTCCAAATCACTCCTTTGCAAAAAATCTTCAACTCATCTAGTAGGTCTGAAAACCTAGATTTTTGACTTTATCTGACAATGAACCACTCAAAAATCAATCTATCTACTCTTTTAGACATCCTTTAAGGAAAACTATAACTTACCTTCAAAACCATCATGGGTCACTTTGGACCATCTCACGCAAAACCTAGAAGCAATGCTGCCCTAATAGACCAATTAGGTTTTTGTTTCAAAGGAGGTGCCTCAAATTCTTTCCTCCAACTCCAAACAACCACTCAGATCTTCTTACCAGTCAACATAGGGCCCTAATCAATAATTTTTAGATGGGAAAACTCTCATCTAACCTTTGTAACTAAAAACCCCCATTTTACACTAGCTTGGGGTAGGGTTTATTGAAAAATGACATTACCAGCTTCTCACAACTTTTCCACCACCTTCAACACTCTTCATTATGCCTACACACGCTTACAATATGAATTGGTCAATCATGACCTTATTAATGACTTCTAGACTCAAAACTCAAACTAGCCTAAGGCCTCCATGAATCAACATTTCACAAATACCTCGGCACTCCTGCACCAGTTTTTAAATGTTTAATTCAAGAAGAAATAGAGCTATTCATATATACAAGTCAAAATAAAATACATTTTTACATTTATGTATTGGTATTGCAAACTCTTTTATGAAGGCTCAGACTAGGGTTTATCTAATTGGTGCCTCTAGATTCCAAGTTAGAATCTTACAAGACTTAAATAGTGTACATACCAACCTCCACTTTACTGTCACAACCACCTTTGTTACTATTTTTCCCCTCAATCCATCACATTACCATTGCCAGGAGTCACCCAGAGGTCTCTAGCAGATGATAAGGTGTAATCAACAAGAGGGGTGTTTACCTCTATCCCAACCACAAAGGTTTTTTATGGTCAAGTAAAACCCCACCTTGAAACCCCATACCATATAAACTTGATTTTACAAAAAAAGTAGGGTTACACAGGTACACGTCCCTTGCCCCAAAACCCACTGTCCTCATCCCCTGCCATCCCCAGGACGGGGGGACGTAAAGGGGACATCCCCCTGCCATCCCCGAAACAACCCAATCAGTAGGAAACGCCAGGAGACGTCCTCGGCCATTTGGGGACGGTTCCCCATCCTCAGTATGGATGGGGGATGTTGGAAACATCCCCCATCGTACTGGGGACGGCTAGCTGTCCCCCATGGGCTGGGAGGTTCCTAGGGTTAAAAAATAATTAAAAAAATGATTTTTAAAATTTTTTATTCCTCCTTTCTTAATCGTGTGGGGCCCACCATCTCTCCCAATGTTAAATTTTTTCCCTAAAGTCCAAAGCAAACATAATATTAACATTTTTATTTTATGCTCATTGTTATGGCATGCACTCAGCTCATTCTCACACATGCGGCTCTCTTAGGAGAATTTGTTCACAGTCTTGAATTGAACCTTTGGCAACTGAAAAAATTTAAAGTTTCCAGTAGCAAGAAAGACGAACAACATTGTGATAAGAGATTTTATTAAATTTTGATTTTCATGTTTGAACTTTGAGACTTTTGGATACATGTTTGAGACATTTGGATATTGATAGACCATGGATTTATTGATGTTTGATAATGCTGTGATAAATTTTATAATGCTTTAATGACATTTCTTATGTTGTTATAGTACTACTCTTGTGATTTATTTACATATTGATATTGTTGTTATCAATTGTTAATTTATTGACATATCTATCCCTCTTTCCCTCTCTCTCTCTCTATAATATATTAATAAATTTTGAAAAAATCATATATATATATATATATATATATATATATGTGTGTGTATTTTGTATGTCGTCGTCCCCTTTCGTCCCCTAAAAATTTCCCCCTAAGAAACATCTCGGAAATGCATCCCCTATCGTCCCCCCGTCCTCGTCCCTATCCTCGAAATGTCGTGGAACATAGGAAAAAAGACATTTAGGCATACAGGAAAATCTGACTCTACAACATTGAAAAGACCAAATAACAACGACTATAGGAAAAACTAGCTTAAGTAGACAATATATGCAAGATGTGGAATCATAGACAAAACACCTAAATTGTTTGACATAATGCCTCAAAGAGATGTCATCTCATGGAATGAAATGATTGATTGTAGAATGTGCACAAAATGGATTTTGCAAGGAACCTCTCAAAATATTTGAATTAATGAAGCACTTTGGAACACATCCTAACATTGTAAGCTTTGCTTGGGTTCTAGGTGCATGCATGTTTAGTGGATGAGGGCTGCACATACTTCACACGTCAGTAACCCTTATTGCATTACAATTTACATATATAGTTGATAATTAGGTGTGCATGGTTGATCAACCATTCATATTTTTAGTTGGATCCTAAAAATGTTGCAACTTATGTTCTTCTCTAAAACATCTGCGAGGTTCAAATAGTAAAGAGATTGATGAAAGATAGAGGAATTAAAAAGATACCCAATGTTATAGTTGGATATGCTTTGGTAGACATATATGCAAGATGTGGAATCATAGACAAAACACCAATTTTTTGACATAATGCCTCAAAGAGATGTCATCTCATGGAATGAAATGATTGATTGAGAATGTGCAAAAAATGGATTTTTAAAGGAACCTCTCAAAATATTTGAATTAATGAAGCACTCTGGAACACATCTAACATTGTAAGCTTTGTTTGGTTGCAGTCTTGGATGATAGCAACATTGAACATTTTCATTTAAAACATTACAATATACCATTATTATTACATCATTCATGACCAATATATTTAGTTGGATCTAAAAATGCTACAACATATGTTCTTCTCTAAAACATTTTACAAGTTCAGTAAAAGGATGGTTAAGATTGGGATGCTTCAAAGACATATGCAGATGTGGAATCGTAGACAAAATACTTGAATTGTTTGACAAAATGCCTCAAAGAGATGTCATCTCATGGAATGAAATGATTGATTGCAGAATGTGCACAAAATGGATTTTGCAAGGAACCTCTCAAAATATTTTCCCAAATTTGAAGATCTCTAATGTTTAAGGCACATTTTGCCCAAAACAGCCTGACACATTTTTTGCCCATGCCCTATTGTTCTTTATCGCCATTTTGCTTCAATTTATTGGCTCTAAACCAAATCATGATGATCAAAAAAGCAATCCCAGTCTTCTAAGTACACTTTTCTTCATGTTGGGCTGTTTTAAACACTATTTGATTGAGTTTGAAACACCCATTCAACTCTATTTGGTTCCAAACAAAATTTTCCATATCATCTAAAACAAAACCCCTGAACTCCATTTGCTTCATTCTGACAAAAATGGCTAGAAGACTTCACACACCAAGGGTTCATCAAACAGTACAAAGAAATAATGCAACTAAGAACAGTTGCATAGCAACTGGAAATAGTAGTGCAACAACTAAGAACAATTATAATAGGTGAAATCCATGGTTAGTATAACATTCTTCTTGACTATTGAGTATAAAAGAACATATTCATTGATTCATAATTTTGTCAACAAATTAGCTGTGATGTAGAAATTCTTGTTTAGGATGATACATGATTCAGTGCCATGGAGGTTGTATATTGTTGGGGAGCTCTTCTAGATGCATTTATCCAGTGCTCTATTTCGCCAAGGATTGGTTTTGTAAAGTGAACTCTCGGCAAGGCTTATCCAACCCAATTGAGATCTACTCTACTGGGTTTAAACTGATTTGGTTAGGATCCATTGGGCCAAAAAAATCCTTCTTCCATTAGATGATGTGTCAACAAAAAGTTTCTTGGTGGTTCTTGTTAGTCTCTAATTCTAATGCTTGTTTGGTTCGTCATAGTAGAACAAACTTATTTGAAAAGGACTACCTTATCGGTCTATCGACCGGACGTGTCTTCTAGTTCCAATGATGCGTCGACGGTTCTATTTTTTCATTGGTGTGAGGATCTTCTATCGGCGAGACGAGGTCTCCTGTTCCCGCAATGGTCCGATGTGGATGTCGTCGGTGGAGTTCGTGCCTGTCACCACGTATCGCTGGAACCAGAAGACACGTCCGACCAATAGACTGGTAAGGTGGGGGTAGTCAGTTCCATTTTCTGTAATGTGGTAAGAGTCATACAGGTAACACTATGTCAGGCTAGGGAACTCTTCTTGGAGGTTCTAAATGATTTGCCTCTTTTTTATAAGACTGTGTTGGCAGTGCTAACTGGATCATAGTTGTTTGGTGGGATTCCAAACCCAGACAATGAGGTGTAGTTGTGGAAATCTCATAGAGAGAAGCTACAACTACCATGATGATTTTTCTGAGCTAATTTATATCAAAGTCTTGCTTAGTGTGGCTTAAGACATGTGCAGATGATATTCTCTTTGTAGATAGGCTTGGGGGAAATTATTTGCTTGATCTTGTGAAAAGTGGCAAGGAACTTGCAGAGAATGAGACATTGATCAGATAAACATTGGAAGTCTAGATGCATTTGAAGGGAGCTTGGAGTGGCTAAAAATGGTTTTTGGTTCAAATGTTGAGTTTCCATGGCAATGCATGTGAGAGATTGTTTTGAAGCACTCAAAGAGTCTATGGGATGAACTTTTTGAAAGCCTGTTTGTTAGTAGGATGAAACAAATAATAGCTGATGGATTTGCAAATCTGCGTGAGAGAGTTAAGGTTGGTAAATGCCTTGAAGCCATAGTTACATCTCTGGAAAGTTACAAAGATGTTGAAACCCATTTGCACAAATTAACTACTAGTGAGGGCTGGCTTGTCAAGAGAGGGGACCTAAAAAGTGTCAATTTACTTGGGTTGAGTTTGAGATTTATGATGACAAATGATGAAGACTGGTTTGGTCACCTTAACGCTTATTTTGGAACTAAGGTTAGTCAAATAAAAGATACCATAGATGAGGGGTCCAAGAATATTCTGGAAGACCTCCTAAGTTTTCTTCATGCACATAAATCTCCTTCAAGGATAAATGATTTAGCACCTTATTTGCAAGAGCAATGCTTCCATTTTATCTCAACATTGATTGTTGAGATTGAAGAACATCTTGCACATTTTTCAGAAGCTCTCTATCAAGAAATGAAAAATGAGGAGATGCTAGAAAAAATGAACAAGGAGACACTAGAACCAACAATTATAGTGGATTGGGCACTTTTCTTAGGAATGCTTTTAGTTGCTCTTAGTTTTCATTCAACTTCCCTTCCACTAGTTCTTGGATCATCTCAGCTCTGGTTTGCCAAGAACAAAGCTTCAGTTTCAGGGAAAGGATCTTCAAATTTTAGATATTCTAGTATTGATTTTGATTACCCTCTTCTAGACAGTTCTGAAAGACAAACAATAATGAGAGGGGTTGGTTTGAAGCCTGAATCACAGGGTAAAAATAATAGCACCAAATTTAATAAACTGAGAACTATGCACAATCTTTGTATCAGAGCTCATAGAATGTGGATATTGTGGATAACTGAAGATATTTTAGGCATATAAGACTTTTGCTTTTATCATTGGTAGTTGTCAGCAATGATAAGGAAATTAGAGGGTCAAATAGAATACATGCAAATGTTGATTCATCAATTGTCCTATACACGAAGAATTGGTATAGACCATAATATGTGCCAAATAGATTTTTTTTGTTAATTAGTATATCAAACTTAACTATTGTTCCCTGAAGATTTTGAGACTTGTGAATTTATTCAAATATGTTAGTGAACCCGATGACTCAGGTTCCACTACACTGTAAACGTTAAACCCCTACCATCCTTGCACTCCTTTCATTGTACTCTACATGGTTGATAGAAGAGCCACTTTTCACTTTATTATTTTTCATCATTTTTCTTTACATTCTACTCTATTTTTTACACTCAACTTCAAATGTGATTTGTATGCCCCCTTAGAAAGTGGAAGCTAATTTTAAGAGTTCAAATTCTGAAATTTGTATAGACAACTCAATCTACATGTCCCTTAATATCATTTTTATAGATAAAAGTAAGTTCTCTTGTGAACTATGCAATTTGATAGTGGAAACTTTGAAAAGAAAATATCACTTTTAACATATCATAATGGAAAAGAAAAGAATAAACATACCTCAATTCCAAGTTCTCTATATAAATCCTTAACTTCTGCAACACAAGATGGATATGCTTTTCCATAATTAGCCTAAAAAAGAACATAATCATTGTTAGTCAACAAGTAGCTAGTGCAAAATTACACAAATAGTCACAAATGAAAATGGACTTATCTGCATACATATAGTCTTTGAATTTGGCTCTCATTTGCCCGTTCAAGAGCTTGCACTACAAGCCAAGAGCATTTAAAGTCTTCAATGTCTGTTCCTATCTGCATGTACCAACTCCAAAAATAGAATAGTAAGTTTGTGATTAACATACCTATGGACAAGAAACTTACTTTTAAGTTGATTTAATGTGCAAGAAAAGAACGCAAGAATTATGAATTATTTACAGAAAAATGATTATAATGACATAGAATTGGACAAGAGTCTATAGGTACCTTTTCTCAGTTACATCTTCAGTTTGAAATTTCATTTTGAAACACATTCCAGTAGACAATGGATGGTTGAAACTCTTAACATACTTGGTATAAGGAATCACAAATTCTGTTGGATTTCTCCTGTAAAAACCGAAACATGCAATGTTGAGAAATACAAAGAAAAAGCATCTAGTTTCCACATATGTATTATGCTCTATTTATATGTGAAACTCTAGAAACTTTATTATGTGGTCATAATAAAGATCACCAATAAAATTGAACATTAAAAAGAGTTACAACGAGTTTCATATTTATACATGAAAGAAACGAAATGTGAAATACATACATTAAATATATCCACCTGAGGGCATGGTTACAATATTGGTGGATGCAATTTTTTTGAGAAGTATCTCAAATATAAGGACACATAGTTCTCAGAGCCATATAAATGTGATTTGTCTGCAAACAAGACCTAACACTGTTCCAGTGGCTACATAGTAGATGCTTCAAAATTAAAGGAAATGTAAATATATATATTATATTATTTTTCATTTTATCTTTTTAAGCTTTTAAATATTTTCTTTTTAACCCTAACATCGGGTATTGTTCTACTTCTCTCAACTAGTCAGTTACCATCTCACAACTTTTCAACTTCATCTACCAAGAGTTGAGTTACTTGATCCAGTTTAGATTTGTATGATTTCTTTCTATTCCTATATCTATTGCTGCAATAGTTCAACAAAAAGAAAAAGGGAGGAATTGTAAGCATCTACAAGAACGCCATTGGCCAAATTCCAAATACTGCCTAAATTAATATACCTTTATGTTCCTTCAGCTTAAAAACCAAACTCAACATGCATCAATTTGGAAAACTTAGATGTTGGTTAAATATTATAACTGTTGAGGATACATCAACATGCACATAATATGCTTTACATCATTGAGGATATATAGGAAATCCTTAACATGGACAAAAATTAACTATATCTAGAGAACAAATGGTGTAGGAGCACCTTGACGATGTCATGTTTCCATGGAGCAAATCTTAAAGGTTGATTAAATTTTGACAATTCAACATTGTTGTAAGGTCATTTGAGTCATTTTTCATTTGTTAAGGTCATTAGGATGGTCATTTGAGTCTATTCTGTCAAATTTTGTAAAAATATGAAAAGTTGTCATACAAAGATGCAAAAAGTGCAAAAAATGCACAAGGATGGAATACCAAAGGTCATAGGGTAGTTTGAGTTAGTTTCATTCATTGGAGGAAGTTGTAAAGCCTTTAAAAAGGAATTGTAACTCGTTTCCAAGATAGGGGGAGGTTGTATTGAATATGTAGTGAGTTGGAGGAATTGTATTGTGATGGAGAATCATAAATAAATTCTATCTTTTCTTAGAAATTATTGAAAAATAGTTGTTTCAGGTCATTGTATGGCCTAGTACGGGTAGAAGGTCACTTCAAATTGTTTGTAGGTAAAATTATGCTCAATCTCCTTCCCTCCAAAGTTTGTTTCATGAAATTTTGTTCAAATTTGAATAAGATATTGGGAATTTTCTAAAAACAGTGAAAACCTTGATTTAGGGTAAACAGTGACATAAAAATTTGTGTTTCTCCCAACTTTTTGATTGAAATGTTCTAATTCTTGGTGAAAAGATTCCACATGTCATGTAATTTCATGTTTTTGAGGTTTTAGACCATAAGGTACAGGCTAATATGTGAAAAGAGAGAGTTTAGGACTGGAAATCTGTGTATTGTCTGAGAAAACAAAGTTTTGGGACAGTCAAATAGCCTAAAGCCTAGGATTTGTTAAAGAGTCTAAACCTTGCTAAAATGATGTCAAAATACAATTTTTGGGCTAGTCAAATATGGAATTTGGTCAGTGTCATGTCAATTTTCAACAACAATTAGTGAGTACCGAGAGCTCAAAACCTAAACCAGGGACTCAGAGCAAGATATATCATGATGGAGAAGCATTATACGATGAAATTATAATCTTGCATGGTCATTTCAGTGGCTGAAATAGTGATTACAGAGATCAAACAAATGAAGATTTTTAGTAAAAAGTAGATTTGAGCCCCTGAAGCCCAGGGGCGCCCTTCTCCTTGAAGGTCCAGATCTTGTTGCTTTTGCTTGCAGATACATTCATTCTCTTCCAAATTGGCCCAACTTTCTAACGAGCTATCAAACGCAGTCATCCGAGTTCCAAAACTCCGACAGTCGAAGTTAGAAGCTGAGGTTACGAAGTGGATGCATATCACGAAAGGTAGTTATTTTGCAAATTTGAGCCCCTGTACCTAGGGGCGACCTTGAAATTAACTCATCAAATGATGGAATTTGTGGATGTGGTCTTCCTGAGATCTTTTCTAATCTAGTCTAGCTTCGCAAGGCATCAGTTCACTAGTCAATCTGACATTCTGAGTGATTGTGGAAGAGATTCTACCAGGAAGGTAAATCAAAGGGTGGATAAAATAGAATTATACACCTATACCTCTGTAGGCCAGGGGCGCCCAGCCTTTAGGCATGTTAGATGGGGTTTTTAGCTTTAACAGTCTTCACAAGACATGTGCACAATTACTCCAACTATCCAACGAGCCCAGTTGTCAACCTCCGGGATTTGGAAAACGCTCATACATGTGAGGTCTTTGGAAGAATGTTGAAAAGTGAAGACGTCCAGAAAATGGCCAAGTCTGGAGAGTATATTTCATCTTGGAAAAGGCTATCTTCTCTTTGAGGTCTTAGAAGTAGTTTTCTTGCTTCGTCACCTCCAGAGACATCTCTCGTAAGTTGTTCTAGCTACGCGATGAGATAGACGGTGCATGAATCGGAGCACTCCAACTCCTAGTATCAAGGGGTGAAATAGGGTATCCAGTTGAAAGATGCACTTTTTACAAAATGGTGTTTGAGCCTTCATAGCCTAGGGGTGCCCTTGCTTTTGGGACCCCTAATGCAACTTTCTGGTGCCTTACATACAGTCGTTGGATGCGGAATACTTCCAATCACGTAGTGTGCCTATCATCCAGTCAATAGGATTCATCGTTCTCCGTCAGCAGTAGTTTGAAACGTCAGATGGCAGAATGGAGAAATGACTAAGTCTGGTGGTTGAACATCAATTTAATCAAAGGCGCCTAATTTTTTGAGGTGTCAAACGTTGGTTTTAGCAGTTGCAGCTCCCAACAAACATTTCATCCTTGCTCTATAGGCTTCGCGATGGATATCTCAGCTCGGTCACAACCTCACTTAGTCATCCATAAATCAATGTTGAACATGGCCAATTGTAACTTTGCAGTCAACTACAAAATAAGAAGTTAGCAAAAAAGTTAATCTCTTACAAAGGGACGCTTAGAAGGCCAAATAAGGACTTTTCAAAATCAGTGAAGTTCGCTGGGTGCATCTAGATGCCTTGCTATATTGCTAATTGATTAAAAATAATATTTAATATTTATTTTGCATGCATAAGTATTAAATGGCGATTTTCTTTAAAGTGGCACCTTTTTTATGCTTACTTTCAAATTTGAATTCAAATCAAGATGAATATTTTTATTATTATTTTGTAATCTGGACTCCGAGTCAGTATCAGTTCAACTGGAGGGGGTTCAATTAGAATCATGCTTTTTCAGTTAGGGTTTTAAAATCTTGCAGTCATCCTTAATGGTGTGATTTTACTCTATTTAATCATGGCGCCATCATTAAATCATTCATCCAGCTTCAGAAATTCATAATTCTTCAAGGAAAAGGTGAATTTTCTTCCAAAGTTGGGCGATTTCATCAGCAATCAATTTCAGAGACATCAAAATATTCCTTTTGTAGGTGCAAGTCTGAATTTATCAGCAATTTTGAAGATTAAAGTGGTGATTTTGATAGAGGAGAGCAATAAAAACGTCTTTCTTCTTCTCAAACTCTTCCAAATTCTCTCAGATTTCATTCGCATGTTTGAAGAACAGGAAAATTTTGGCAAAACAAATCTCCTGGGTTCATTCAGAATAGCTTCTTCGAGAAAACCCATGTGCTAGAATTTATTAGGAAAATTTACTCTAGAGCATTAGTTCTTGAGGCTCTAATTTTCTCAACTGAAAATTCCTTGCATGGTCGAGTAGAAGTCAAATTTTCTCATTTCTGACATTTTGGGTTATCTTAGAATATTTTTCTGGACAAAACCCATATCTCAGATTTTTTCGTGAAAATTGCCCTTCATAGGCTATTTTTAGCTTTCCAGAAAACTTGTTAGAATATAGCCATGTTCACAGTCAACAGGAAAGTTTTTCAAAATGCAATACACTCAGCTCAATTTCAAGACCAAATCGGTCCTGACTCATGACTTCATCGGGATAGTTGATACGAATCTCCATAAGGTGCTTCTAGAAGCAGTCTTAGATTCACTCAAGATTAGAGATTCGATAGTTCAGAACATTCAGCAGTCCGGGTTACTTGAGGCCGCTTCCATACCTATCTCAATTCACTGCGTAGAGTTTGTAATCTCTTGTGCTAAACATTACAACTCTACTACTTGTGAGATAGTGTCAGTAGATGGACGAGTCATATGCTATCTTAAGCCCTTGGACGTTGAAAGATGTTTTGGTATCCCTCAACACCCGAGCAGTCTAGTCATTTCTATGGAGTAGTGTGAGTGTGTATTTAACGCTGATATGAACAAGTGTCAGAATAAGATGACAGAGCGATGGTTGAAGCAAAAGAAGAAAAAATTGCCAAACAATGTGGGTCGCGGTGAATACAAGGATGAGTACGCGATTCTAATTACACTCTTGAATCGTGTCTTAGGTCATGCAAATGCCAACATATTTCAACCTTGATTGTATTACATCATTGGTCAAATCATCTCTGGGAAAGAGCATTATGACTGGGCATCCTTCATCAGCGATATTCTCCACAAGAAAATCACCGGTTTCCTAGTTTCCCACGAGTTTCACATGTGTTCCTACCTCGTGTACTTGATCGCTTATCAGGGTCAGTTTAGAGGGTTGAACACGGTGGGCATACTAACTGTTCAGAAAGTCTATCACTACTATGATCAGCTTGAGTTCACTAATGCTGAACGTCACTTCAAGCGTGTTCACAAGGCTTTCTTGACTTACACAGTGAGAAACTTGGACTGGGAGTTGCACATTCGTATCTTGGCGGTTGCGAGAGCAGCAATGTTTGATTGGGCAGACTGGTTCATTCAGTTCCCTACATACACCTACATCGGCGTATATGGATTTATAGGAAATCTAGCCATGCTTCCATGCTATCCTTTGGATAGGACAGTTTCATGGAGTTGTTGAGGCAGTTACATGATGTTCATCATCTTTTGCACTGCAAGCATAAACAGGCTGCCTCCTTTCCCATGCAATTCAAAATCTTTTGGTGTAGAACGACAGTTGATGCCAAAGCTGCAGGACAAGAGTTGGAGAATTGAAAAATCAAGTATCTTATTGAGACTCACACCTACGATCCTTGGGGTCATTATTCAGAGCGTCTTGGCATTCACTCATACCATAAGCCTACAATTGAGGATTATTGGGTGAATTGTGACGATGACTTTGAAGTGTGCAGACGCAGCTATGGCCACTTCTCTCTCTCACAGATTTATGTCTTCTTGGCTGAAGATGTGGGAGGTTTATCAGATGATGAGGGAGAGATACTTCCTCAGTTTTTCAGAGAGCAGGTTGATACACAACCACTGCCTACAGTTGATTGGTACACCAAGGAATATTCATCAGGTAAAAGAGAGGTCAAGTAGAGTTATCCAGAACAATATACTTTACCTCAACAACAAGAAGAATAGGAGGGTAAATGTGCCTAGAGCAGAGCTGCCAGTGGTCGATCCTTTGTTACCTTCCTTGTCTAAACCCAAACAAAAGAAGAGGAGTAATCGTCCAAAGAAGAGTCAAGCGCCTAACAATTCAAAAGGGAAGGCGCTTGCAATTGATACACACACAGTGCCTATCAAAGAGCCAGTTCAGAGTTTTCTAGAGCATGAGTTATAACCTCGTGTTTCATCACCTACACTTGAGCAGTCTCTAGTCCCGATTCGCATTGAATTGGACTTAGACTCGCCACCTTGCAGCAATTCCTCTACATATTCACTCACGTCAGATCCTCTCATTACTAGTACAGATCCTTCTAGTGGCATTACCCGAGACTAGTCTTGGATTGAGGCCTAACTAGGAAGGAAGAGGAGGAAGCCATCCTATGTCCTTGATCATTCTAATTTCAATCAGGCTTACCAGGATGCGCTCGACAAAAGGATCAAGAAACAGGTCCATGTGCAGAGGAATGCTGATATGGAGATCATCGTTGAGACTGCCATACATCTAGAGGGGAAGAGTTTAGATGAGATTGAAGCTCAAGACTTTGAGGTGATCATAGTCAACCTTGGTCGAAGCACCCTCCAGACACAGGCTGATCTCCTACAGGTTGCTACAGACAGTGCAAGGGATAGGATGATCAAAGACGGAGAAGACAAAGCAGCCCTCAAGGCTAAAATCAAACAACTTCGTTAGTACATTTCTAGCCTTGTACACAGGTCAGATGTCACCGCTACACTCTCGCCGATGCTAGAGCCACCAGTAGAACAGGGTCAGCTTAGTCACCTTGTTGCATATGACAAGCGTTTGGAGGACTGGGAGGAGGAGTTTATTGCTAGAGGTCGGTCTATGCTTGCAGAGTTATACCAGTTGTAGTATAATGCACATGAACTTTGTCTACGTCTCCAAGATGAGGAGTGAGGCATGGTGATTGACAGACCATGGGATGAGATTATGATTGCTCACCTGAGTGTGGCATAGGAATCAGTTACAGATGCAGAAGATAAAGAAGCTATCTACGCTTGGAAGACACAGTTGGTATTCAAGGCGAAGATAGGAGAGATGATGGAATCAGAGTTGGCTGAGAGTAGAGAGCACATTACTAGTGCACTCCGGTATGTGAGAACTCTCGTGTCTCGCATACTGTGTCAGTATCAGATTGAGGGTGGTGCGTATGTTGAGCTTGTTGATGTACAATCAAAGATCTAGGAAATCATTCATAGTATTTTGAGTGGAGAGATCGTTGGTTGTAGGATTAATCAACTTATAGTCACGTCAACATTGTTCGATGAAGCGACCAAGAGTAGAGGTGAACTTCAGTGTTAGATTATAGCTGGTGAAGACATGTGTACTTCGGTAGAGTATCAGTGCTCCAGACAGTGATGCAGTCAACAACCTCATGGAGGGGTTGGTTGCTCGAGATCACAGTCAGTAGACTTCAGTTCCTACCTCTTAGGATAGACATTAAACATAAGAGTTAATTTTGGTGTTACCTTTTCAAGTTAACTCGATGTCACATCTCATGCATGTCTATTATGGGATTATCTATGTTCACTTGGAGTTACTTTTAGGGTTTTCGTTAACTGATGATAGTATTCTAGTTAAGTTACTTTTAATAAGGACGTGCATGCTTGCACATTGTCCATTTAGATTGATTGTAGTGGTTAACTGATGGTAGCTTTCCAGTTAATTGTATGGTTTTCTTTATTAGGGTTTAGCAATAAATCTTGCATGTATTGCAAGATTGTACTTGACTCAAGGAGATTTTAGGGTTCCCTACACCTTTCAATGTCTATAAATAAGAGCTTTTTCTCATTTGTACATAACTTTTGCACGAGAGAGTAATATATGATGTGCCCACCTTTCCTATAATATTGCTTATTTTGTATCTGTTCATGAGTATTTATTGTGATAATGAATTGTTATGCCACTCAGGTTTCATGCAATTATTATGGTGAATGCTTGCCTTAGTTAGATATAGTGGCTAGTTTGATCATAAATTGTATGCGTGTCTCGTTTATGCAATTTATTGTCCTAGTTGGCCATCCTTTGTGTTTTGTATTCAATAAACCTATTCAGATTGAGAAAATAGTTGTGCCTACCTTGCCTTCAAGTTGAGAATCCGTACTCGGTTTATCGTGTGATGTGTGAGTAATAAACCTATTCAGATAAGAAGATAGTTGTGCCACCTTGCCTTCACATTGTGAGTCTATACCCGGTTTATTGTGTATTAATCATTCCTGATCCGTTTCCTCATGCTTTGATATCTTGAGGGGATTGGATAGTTTAAGTTACTTAGTTTTGGGTTGTAGTTAGGTCCTGCGAAACCATAAATTACTTAGCTGCAACGTTCGAAGTTTATTGCAAACCTTGTGCCTTTTATAGGTGAGACAAAAAGATGGAAATAAATTAGTTTGCTTTTCAAGCACTTTTGTCAGCACAACGAGGGAGATTCCCCTCCTAATTTTCTGGTGCCTTACATATAGTCATTGGATGTAGAATACTTCCAGTCACGTAGTGAGCCTATCATCCAATCAGTAGGGTTCATCGTTCTCTATCAGCAGTAGTTTGAAGCATCAAATGGAAGAATGGAGAAATGACTAAGTCTGGTGGTTGAACATAAATTTAATCAAAGGCGCCTAATTTTTTGAGGTGTCATACGTTGGTTTTAGCAGTTGCAGCTCCCAACAGACATTTCATCCTTGCTATGCAGGCTTCACGATGGATATCTCGGCTAGGTCACAGCCTCACTCAGTCGTCCAAAAATCAGTGCTGAACATGGCCAACTGTAACTTTGCAATCAGCTACAAAATAGGAAGTTAGCAAAAAAGTTAATATCTCTTGCAAATGGACGCCTAGATAAGAGATTCAATACTCCAGAATGCTCCTAGTTCAGGTTTTTGTACCTTATAGTTCAAAAGTTGCCAGAAAACTGTTGGCGTAACAACTAACACCTTTGGAGTGCAAGTTGGTACGTACAGCTATGCACACTACGTAATTAGTGCTCTTTCGACATCCAAGGGCTTGAGACTGCATATGACTCGTCCATCTACTGACACTATCTCACGAGTAGTAGAGTTGTAATGCTTAACACAAGACATCACAAACTCTACGCAATGAACTCAGATAGTTATGGAGATGGCCTCAAGTAACCCAGACTGCTGAATGTTCTGGAGTGTCAAATCTCTTATCTTGGTAGGATCTAAGACTGCTTCTGGAAGCACCTTGTGGAGATTCGTATCAACTATCCCGATGAAGTCATGAGTCAAGACCGATTTGTTCTTGAAATCGAGCTGAGTGTATTGCATTTTGAAAAACTCGCCTATTGACTGTGAACACGACTATATTCTAACAAGTTTTATGGAAAGCTAAAAATAGCCTATTGAAGGAAAATTTTCACAAAAAAATATGAGATATGGGTTTTGTCCAGAAAAATATTCTAAAACAACCCAGAACGTCAGAAATGAGAAAATTTGACTTCTACTCGACTCTGCAAGGAATTTTTAGTTGTGAAAATTAGAGCCTTGAGAATTGATGCTCTGGAGTAAATTTTCCTGATAAATTCTAGCACATGGGTTTTCTCGAGGAAGCTATTCTGAATGAACCCAAAAGATTTGTTTTTCCAAAATTTTCTTGTTCTTCAAACATGCGAATGAAATCTGAGAGAATTTGGAAGAGTTTGAGAAGAAGAAAGACGTTTTTATTGCTCTCCTCTATCAAAATCACCACTTTAATCTTCAAACTTGCTGATAAATTTAGACTTGCACCTACAAAAGGAATATTTTGATGTCTCTGATTGCTGATGAAATCGCCCAACTTTGGAAGAAAATTTTCCTTTGCCTTGAATAATTACGAATTTCTAAAGCTGGATGAATGCTTTAATGATGGTGCCATTATTAAATAGAGTAAAATCTCACCATAAAGGATGACTGCAAGATTTTAAAACCCTGACTAAAAAAGAATGATTCTGATTGGACTCCCTCTAGTTGAACTGATACTGACTCAAAGTCCGGATTACAAAATAATAATAAAAATATTCATCTTGATTTGAATGCAAATTTGAAAGTAAGCATAAAAAAGGCGCCACTTTGAAGAAAATCGCCATTTAATACTTATGCATGGAAAAAAAATATTAAATATTATTTTTAATCAGTTAGCAATAAAGCAAGGCATCTGGATGCACCCGCCGAACTTCATTGATTTCAAAAAGTCCTTATTTGGCCTTCTAGGCACCCATTTGCAAGAGATATTAACTTTTATGCTAACATCCTATTTTGTAGTTGACTGCAAAGTTATAGTTGGCCATGTTCAACACTGATTTCTGGACGACTGAGTGAGGCTGTGACCAAGCTTAGATATCCATCGCGAAGCCTATAGAGCAAGGATGAAATGTCTGCTGGGAGCTGCAACTACGAAAACCAATGTTTGACACCTCAAAAAATTAGGCGCCTTTGATTAAATTGATGTTCAACTACCAAACTTAGTCATTTCTCCATTCTGCCATTTGGCGCTTCAAACTACCGCTGACGGAGAACGATGAATCCTGTTGACTGGATGATAGGCACACTATGTGACTAGAAGTATTTTGCATCCAATGACTATATGTAAGGCATTAGAAATTTTCATTAGGGGTCCCAAAAGCAAGGGCGCCCCTAGCCTGTGAAGGCTCAACCACCATTTTGTCAAAAGTGCAACTTTTATCCAAATACCCTATTTCACCCCTTGATACCGGGAGCTGGAGTGCTCTGATTTGTGCACTGTTTCTCTCATTGCATAGCTAGAACAACTTACAAGATGATGTCTCTAGAGGTGACGAAGCAAGAAAATTGCTTCTAAGACCTCAAAGAGAAGATAGCCTCTTCTACGATGAAATATATGTTTTATACTTAGCCATTTTTCAGATGTCTTCACTTTTCAACATTCTTCAAAAGACCTCGCACGTGCGAGCGTTTTCCAAATCCCGAAGGCTGACGGCTAGGCTCATTGGATAGCTAGAGTAATTGCACACAAGTCTCGTGAAGACTGCGAAAGCTAAAAACCCCATCTGACAGGCCTAAAGGCTGGGTGCCCCTGGCCTACAAAGGTACAGGTGTATAATACTATTTTCTCCACCCTCTGATTTACATGCCTAGTAGAATCTCTACCACGATCACTCAGAATGTCAGATTGACTGGCGAATTGATGCATTGCGAAGCTAGAATAGATTAGAAAAGATCTTAGGAAGACCACATCTAAAAATTCCATCATTTGATGAGTTAATTTCAAGGTCACCCTTGGGCTACAGGGGCTCAGATTTGCAAATGAACTACCTTTTGTGATATGCATCCACTTCGTAACCTCAGCTTCTGACTTCGATTGCCGGAGTTTTGGAACTCGGATGACTGCGTTCGATAGCTCGTCGGAAAGCTGGGCCAATTTGGAAGAGAATGAATGTATCTGTAAGCAAAAGCAACAAGATCTGGGCCTTCAAGGAGAAGGGCACCCCTGGGCTACAGGGGCTCAAATCTACTTTTTGCTAAAAATATTCATTTGTTTGATCTCTGTAATCACTGTTTCGGCCACTTAAATGACCATGTAGGAGTATAATTTCATCATGGAATGCTTCTCCATCATGATATATCTCGATTTGAGTCCCTGGTTCAGTGTCTGAGCTCCAGGTACTCACCAATTGTTGCTGACGATTGACATGACACTGACCAAAGTCCATATTTGACTAGCCCAAAAACTGTATTTTGACATCATTTTAGCAAGGTTTAGACTCTTTTAAGAAAAATGCCTTAATGAAGCAAAAAAATTGGTTTGGGTACAACATTAGGCTTTGTTTGGTGACCATGTCAGATACTTATGACATAGGAGAACCCTAGAATCTTTGTGTTATGTAGACCGGTGACTTATGATTTGGGTATCAGAGTCAGGACTTTTCCCTAATCACCTAAAAACTTGGAGTTTCCTAATGACCTAACAAAATAATCACCTAAAATAAGACTACCTAAATCACCTAAAACACGACAAAACATCACAGAATGGGGAAACACAATACGACATTACGATAAAGCATAAAAAGTATTTACAAAATATTTACAAAGTATCACTCCTCCCCCGGAGGGTTGAAGTGCTTGAGATACTGCCCGCTGTAAGAAAGTGGGAGGAGCCTTCCATCCTGATGCAAGAGAATTTATGTGTTCTTTCCTATAGATTCATGGATCTGAAAGGGCCCTAACCAGAAGGAATCAAATTTACTGTGCATTCCTTTGGGTTCATGCCTTTTGTCCCACAAAAGGACTTGATCTCTGACGAGCCTTCTTGTCAAAAATATTTTTCACTTGCTCTTGGTGTTGAGTGATTTTATCAACAACCTGCACCCTCTCTCCTTCAAGCTTCATTAGATATAGTATCCACTTCTGAATAGGATCTTTAAACTCTTCATCCTCCAATGTAGATGCCAGCTGTAAGACAGACAACACCAAAGTGATGGGTAGACTAGCTTCTGTACCATACAAAAGTATGAAGGACGAGGTGTCGATAGCTCTTTTAGGAGTTATACGATCAGCCCAAAGAGCATCATATAACTTTGTGTGCCAAGCCCGCTAATTTGACTCAACTAACTTGCACGTAATTATGACAATGTTTTTGTTCAATGATTCGGCTTGTCCATTACCCTGAGGGTAATAATCTGATGAATGAGACAACATGATGCCGTGATCAAAACAAAAAATTAGAATCTCCTTTGATGAGAAGCATGTTGCATTATCAGCCACAATTTTTCAAGGAACTCCGAAGCAAGAAATGATATTCTCCTTTAGAAAGTTGCAAACAACTTTGAAAGTAGCTCGTTTGGTAGGAACTGCTTCAACCCACTTCGTGAAATAATCTATTGCTATTGGGACATAAACATGCCCCTTGTTGGAAATCGGGTTGATAGGACCTACAAAATCAATACCCCATTGCTGAAACAGAGCATCAATAATAACTGGCCTGAGTGGAATAGCTGCCAATTTGACTTTGCCTACAAACTGCTGGCATAGTTGACATTTATACACCCATTCATATGTGTCGCGGAACATAGTCGGCCAATAAAACTGTGCTCACAAGATTTTGAATGCAGCGACTCTCGATGAAAAGTGTCCTCCACATGCTTGACTATGAAAAGTATCCAACAATCTCTGTTGCTGGTCTCTACCGACGCATAAAAGGAAAGTTCCGTCAAGGCTATGCTTGTACAAAACGTTATTTACAAGCACAAATTTATGTGCTTTCAACTTCAATGTTCTCTTCTGTTGTTTGTCCATGTGACATGGACATTCTCCATATGTTGAATAATACCACAAGGGTGTGTACCATTCTTCTGCAGAATCACAAATAGGACCAAAGGAAGGTCCTCTTCAATTTCTTGTTCAGGATCAACTCCACCATTGCTCTGAAGCTTACGATCTCCATCCTCTGCCAATAATCAACAAAGACCTTGCCCGTGAATGAGCTTGGTCATCTTGATTTCCAGATCATATTCTTGAACCTTCGTGATCCAATTTCCTCTCTTCGTGCCCATTTCCTGTTGAGTTAGCACACTTTTGATTGCTGGATCAATGGCATACATCATTGTATGAGAATTCAAGAGATAAAACCTGAAGTTCTTGATAGCTCTAAAGACAACATATGCATTCTTCTCAATCTAAGAAGAGCACATCTCAACATCCTTAAAATTAGAACTCATGAAAGCAATTGGAGATTCTCTTTCTTTGTTGAGCTTCTACGTCAAAATAGCAGACATCGAGTGTTTTGACGCATAACAATAGAGGATAAAATCCTTCTGAAATTTTGGTCAAACCAACACTGGTGCTTTAGCAATATCTTCTTTGATTTTAATAAAGGCCTATTTTCCTTCTTCCATCCATACAAAAATGGACGTCTTTTTCATCATTGCTGAAATCTCCTTTGTTAGCTCTAAGAAATTAGGCACAAATTTTCAGATAAAGTTAACTTTTACGAAAAAGGAATGTACCTACATTTTTCTTGTAGGAAGAGACAGGTTTCTGATTGAATCCACCCAATTCGGATCTATTCTAGTCCCCTCTTTGGAAACAATATGGCCAAGTAACTTGCCCTTCGTCACCGCAAAGATGGTCTTCTTTGGATTCAAAGATATCTTGTGATACCTGCATCTTTCAAACACTTCCACCAATGTGAAAAGTGATCATCCTGTTTATTTGAGAAAATAGTTAAGTCATCAAGGTAGACGACTATTATCTTGTCCTTGAGATCCCCAAATGCCAAGTCCACAACCCTCTGAAATGTAGCACCGATGTTGATAAGGCTGAAAGGAATTATTTCATAAGAAAACGTCCCCCACAGTGTGGTGAAAGTTGTCTTAATCTGATCCTCCTCAACCACTGCAATCTGATTGTAACTGGAAAAACCATCAAGAAGTGATAGCATCTCTGATCCGGTAACTGTCTGCAATGTATGCTCCATGATAGGTAAGGGATAGTTTTCCTTCAAGGAAGATTGATTTAAGTTCCTAAAATCAACACAAATCCTGATTTCACCGTTCTTTTTTCGTATAGGAACTATATTAGACACCCAAGTGGAGTAATGAATAGGAAATATTATCCTTGAGTCCACCATTTTTTGAATCTCCGTGTAGATAGTGCTTTGAATTCACGGATTGTAATGTCTTTGTTTCTGCTTGAAAGGCTTTGCTTGAAAGGCTTAACATCAGACTTCAGAAGAATTGTGTGAGATAATTCTATGGGTGTGAAGACTTTCAAATCTTCGTATGACCAGGCAAAAACATCCTTGTACTACTTGAACAAGGCGATAAACCTCTCAGTCTCTTCTAAAGTACAACACTTGCCTAAATTTACAAATCGAGGTTTTTCGTCAGTGTCGATGTTGACTTGATTGTATTCTGATGAAGTATTAACACCTGACCTCTTCTGATCTTGGATGTAACGATCATGCCTGTCAAAAATATCCTCTAAAGATACAAAACCCTTAGGAATCTGACTTCCTTTCAAATGTATGATTCTGGATTCTGCAACTTCAGAGTCTTCAACAATTGACTCTTTGAAAGGAGTTGAACTACCTTCAAAGAACAATTCTTTGTAATTATCTCCCATGATGAGAAATTCTTTAATATCCTCATCGTCATTGAAGACTTGCTAGTTGTCTGAGTTATCAAGTACAACTGGCCTGTAAATCAACTCCATAGCAAATGAATTCAGTCGAAAGTCAGAGTTTGGCATGAAAAGAGCAGCTGACACTGCAAGAGCATCAACTTTGCTATTGTCTGTTCTTGGAATGTATTGGATATTAAATGCATCAAACCAGTTGATTGCATTCCACACCCTCTGCTTGTAGTTTTTAAGGTGATTCTTTCTCACATGAAACTGGTCTCTAACCTATTTAACAATCAACTATGTGTCTCTTTCAACTTTAAGCAATTTGATTCCCATATCCTTCACATTCTTGAGACCTAACAAAAGTGCCTTGTATTTAGCAGTGTTATTGGTGCATTCGAATTGCAACCTATATGCGAAAGGATGTAAACGACCTTTAGGAGAAATAATGACTACTCCTGCTCCTGAGCCTGATGTTGAGCAACTGTCGTCAAACTGCATTGTCCACATTTTAGATTCTTCATTTGACAATTCCATGGAAAGTGCAAAATTCTGACATTCTTCAGTTGCTTCTGACACCATAGCATATGTACTCGGACCTGTGTCTTGATATAACACTTGATCACATGGATCCTGGGACTTTACCACCGTAAAATTTGACTTTGCCTCTGGCTCTAGCTTGAATGTGCCATTCTTCAATGGAATTGTCACGAACGACCAATCCATCTGAATCTCTCCTCTGAGATCTTTATAGAAACTCCTGCTAAGTAGCATCTCGTAGTTGGTAGGAATATCAGCCACCAAGATAGTCATCATAATCTTCTTCTCAAGACATGACGCTAGCCTTACTTGTGCATCTTTAAGTTGACCGACTAACGACACCGGCTTGGACTCAAGTGAGGAACACTTTTCTTGAGTAGGAGTGCATGAAAGTCCCAACACATTCATAATTTTTAGAGGCATAACGTTATCGGAAGCACCACTATCAATTATACAATTGCTTAATTTGAAACCTCCTATATATAAGGATATATAGAGCGGTTTCGGCTTCTCTTTTGCAGGCACGAAGGATTGTAGTAATGTTGGTTGGACAACAACCTTCTTTTTCACAACCTTGATGATTCTATCCAGCTGCTTTGGATGATCTTGTCGATACTCCAATTGAGAGATCTACACCTTTGTTTTCATCATAGAAGACACAATGTCAAAACTTGTTGAAGATGAATCTGGAGCAATCGACACGATGTTTTCTTGTGAAGTCTTAGGATTGGAAGTAGAGGCTACTTCCTTACCTTTTGCATTTGAATTTTGCTTATCTTCCTCCTCTTTCTGTGCTTTGAAATGTTGCGGACGTGTGAACACAGGTGAGCTGATATTCTCATGATTAACTGCGAGAGAAAAGTGGCGGTATTCTTCTTATTGTTCTTCATTTATGGGTTCTCAATCAAAATACCCTGTTGCGGAGTCACCATCAAAATCATCTATCTATGATGAGACGATGTTTGAATTGGAAGGTACAAAACCTGAACTAGGAGCAGCATCAACAAATCCCATGAGCTGATTCATTCTTTGGTTCTTTGGACATGTTGTGCTGGTGTGTTCAATAGAATCATGGAAAGTGCAAAAGACTATGACCTTCTCAGCTTCATTGTTTTGTCTTGATTGTCCTTGTGGAAACTTTGACTTGTAGTTGTTATACGGATGAAAGTTTTTTCTCCTTGGCTGGTACTGTTGTTGTGGTTGAAATGATGGTGGTGTGGGAAAGACTGGTTGCCCTTGAGGGGGTGATTGTCTCTTCAGTATAGTCACCTCGTTTGCTACCTTTTGTAGCGACGAATCAGCCAATGATTGCATGAGCGGTCTGATTGAATCATCCTTCATCTTGCTCGTTGTAATCATATTGTCTTTGAGCTTGATTTCTTCTTCTTGAAGAAGCTGTAGACTATCTTCGTCACTAATCTTCAAGAAAAAGGCAATTTCAGACGGCAGTGCATTGATGAAAGAACTCATTAGAATTTTGGGGGATGGATTTAAAGTATGAGAAAGACATGTAACAAGGCGGTTAAACCTCGCTACAAATTCTCTCATTGGTTCATGTTTCTCCATATTCAAATTCGATAGTTGTGCAAAAAGTTTGTGACTATCCTCAGCGGGCTTGAACCTCACCAAGAACTTCTCACTCATGACGGCCCAACTGGTGATGATGCCTGGTTCAAGATTGTTGAATCGGTCTGATGCGTTGTTCTCAAGAGTCTCCACAAAGAGACACACTGCGATGTCCTCATGTGCAACATGCAAGATGAAACATGCCATCGTGAATGTTGAAAGATGTTCATCTGGATGTCTAGAACCATCGCCATGAAATCTCAGGAAAAACTTGTGTGAACCCTTGGGTAGTTCATGGTGTCCTGCTAAAGCCAATGGTCAAATATTGTCACCCCAAGGAAAAGGGGCTGGATGTCTTGCGTTTCTTCCATTTCGACCATTGTGGTTATCATTGTTGTTATGATCACTCATTTCTTCTGTTGGAATGGGAATCTCTTCTTCTAAAATTTCTCCTTCAATGAATTGATCATGAGCCTCTTGAAAGACAAGATCTGGCTAGATGGGAGGATTACCTCTCCTTCTTCTAGTATAAACACGGTATGCTAGGATGCTTAATTCCATGCAAGAGGTGGCAAGACTGGTCTACCTGCTGCAAGATCTGCTTTCTCTTCTTCTTTATCCAGAGTTGTAGCCGCATTTCTCCATTGAGTGGTAGATGTATGATTTTCAAAAATAAAAGTGCGCAAGCTATTGATGATGTCTGACTGCTCTGCTTTGATGAAAACTAGATTTGACTGTATAACAGGCAGAATTAGTCCTGGTTGTTGTACTAGAGCAGTAGGATGCCAAATAGTCATAACTGTGCAAACCTTGATTTAAGGTAAATAGTGACATAAAAATTTGTGTTTCTCCCAACTTTTCCATTGAAATGTTCTAATTCTTGGTGAAAATATTCCACATGGCATGTAATTTCATGTTTTTGAGGTTTCAGACCATAAGGTATAGGCTAATATGTGAAAAGAGAGAGGTTAGGACTTAAAATCTGTGTATTGTCTGAGAAAACAGAGTTTTGGGACAGTCAAATAGCCTAAAGCCTAGGGTTTGTTAAAATGTTTATGAAAATATACTTCTGATAGATTTTTGAGCATGTGTAAACCCAATGAATACTTTTTGAAGCGTTGATTGAATGATTTTGAGACTGGAGATAAGAGAATCAATAAACCCTTGTACAGTTTAAGCCCAATCAAACCTAATTTGGAACGGTAACAATCAAGTTTTAGCCCTATTTCCTAAAACAACCTATGACGATCTTTTGATATGTTTTAAAACCCCTTAAGGGGGTATCCTAAAATCCATCACAGTCTTGAATGGAGGTCTGTGTCAAAGGATATCTCTGATAGTTTATGTTTGGAGGACTACTAGCTTTGAAGACAGGTTTGAGTGAAAATCCATTTGGATAATGCACTCAGGTCCTGGTGTTGAGTGTTTTGAGTGAGATGGAGTCTCTAATGAGTCTAAAGATGATGATTAAACTTGTTTGGGTCATGAAAAGTGGATACTCAGATTTGTGCTCTTGTAGTGATCATTTACATGGCGAATTCTCTTGTGAATTTGAAGAAACTAAATGGATTTAGTCTATAGCTAAGGAACATGTTTTCAAGTGATTGATTTTCTTCCTTTTCACTGCATCAACAAATCACTTGTTTCCTGATGACACCAAGTCACTCAAGCAAGTGATGAGGATAAAATTCTAACCACTGAGGTACAAAGGACCCTGTCAATCTAATGGACCACATAAACAAAAGCAAGTTAAAGTTAAAACTATACAAAAGATTTTAATTGGTTATGTATAAAGCTTGACCTGTAAGATGAATTTCCTCAGTTAAAATGAAGTATGATGATACCCGTTTACCAACATACAATAGGAGTTTGCACAGTTTACTGTTGACATTTTATGTTTTGATATGAGCAATTGATAAAATGTATCTTCTAAATGGTGCCAAGTAGCTACAAATGCAAGAGAGCCAAAAAACAAGTTAAAAGGTTAAGGAAAGAATTTCCATAGTGAAGGACATATATTAATGTATCATTCCAATAGAATGCAAATATGTCATAAAGATTGAATAAAAATGTAAGGACAAATAAAAGAAGCATATGGACAAGTAGAAGCATATGAAGACCAGATTCATTACAAAAACTTGAAAAGCATGATGAACATGCTCCATTTATAGGATAACCAAGCTTGAAGTGTAGAAGGAAAGATAAAAAGGAACGGATCATATGGCTTGACCACGTACAGATTTTAATAGTAAAATTAACTGAAACCATGGAAAGTGACCTACCACAAGATTATGCACAAATCGTGTCCGATGCAGAAAAATGGGTAGAGGTTGCAATCCAAAATTAGGCGCTTGCACTTCTCCATTTTGGCGGGCTACCTTGAAAATAAGGTTTTGTCCTTCACTTCTCCATTTTAGCGGGTTATGCCTGAAAATAAGGTTTCAACTCACTTCTCCATTTTGGCGGGCTACGATTGAAAATAATGTCTTGACTAAGGTTTTAGAGTATGTTTATTAAAATGAAAATTATGGCCAAGATTTTAATAATGAGCACATTTATTTAGTCATTTAGTTGTGATTTTACCTGATGACCAAATTAGTCACTTATAAATGCCCAAATTAGTCATTTATTTGCCAAATACTACTATTGTTAGTCACATGACTAAAAGTTTTAGTCATGTAGTCATTTATTTGCCAACTTTTACTAGTGGACATAAAGCTATTCAATGTAGATCAAGGATAATTGCAAATTAGTTTGGTCAAAAACATGTTGCGTTACACCTACAATAAACCAGGACATATTTCAAAATTTTGCAGAAGTAAAAATGGGAAAAAATCTAATTCGGGACAAAGGAATAAAACTGTGACTAAAATTGATCCTACTAAATTTAAAAAGGAAATGGAGAAATTTTTTGAGAATAAGGATAAATCAAATGCATCTGTACCTGAATCTGGTGTAGATAATTCTTCTAAAAACTAAACCCAGTAATGGATTTAGTGGAAGCAACTGTAGAGAAATCTTATAAACCCTCGATATAGGAGGTGTCAAATAGTGACACGAGGATATATGATGTAAGATGTCATTTTGAAGATGTTGAAGAAGTTTCCAGTAGAAAATATGCAAATTTGGAAAACTGCAGAGCATTTTAGGGTTTACAATGTACTCAACAAAGTATTTATCAACTTTTTGAAGTTGGAATGCATTTAATACGAAATTAGGGAAAAATCAGAAATACATAAAGAGAGAAACTAAGTTGAATTAAATCACATTTACACATTTGGGAGGAAGCAGAGTGAGTTGAAGTGATTTGAAGGTGATTCTGAGTATCTGGCATCAAACCCTAGTCTTCGACGAAGCTTGAAAAAGGTATTTACTATTATCTGTACTTCGTGGGCTTTAGTTGAAGCAATTTTCATAAGCATATACAAGTAATTTGAGGAAAATAAATGGCCACTCCCACTATGGTGGAAGTATTTGAGAGACCCTGACTAAAACTCAGAAGGTATTCTTGGAAGGTTTATGAAATGGATCCCTTGGGTGGGTTCTCATAGATTCTGAGTAGTGTTCTACCCATTAAGAATACTAGAACCTACATTCATGGAAAATTGGAAGAATTTGACCATCAAAAACTTTCAAAAATATGGGAGGAGCTGATTGGAGACAATTTCTCAGTGAAACCTCAATACAAAAATCTTGTACAGAAAAACCTAGATGTTTGGAACTGGTTCCTAGATTTTTACTGTGAGATGGATGCAATTTTTTTTAGGATGGCACTGAGTAGGGTACATGATAAATTTGCGTGGACAAGCATACCTAGAGTAATTACCAAGGAAGTGATCAAAGCCATAACTGGGCTTTGTGACACTGGACCTGTACTAGTGCTAAAGGCTGTAAAGAATGATGTGGTTATGAAACTAACTGGTGCCACATATGATGGAAGAGCACTGAAAACCAAGCCTATTACAAACCCTACTATGAGATATGTTGTGGTTATGATCGGTTAGAAAATTTATTTCATAGAGGAAATTCAGTGTCTGCAACTACGATTTATGTTGCACATGAGATGGTAGTTCATGGAAGGGATTATGATCTATGTGAGTTGCTCCGACAACAACTTATGTATAACCTGCACCAAACTAAAACAAAGAAGTATCCATTCAAGTTTGGTACATTGCTAGTTTGTCTATTGTTCTACTTTCTGAGGGAGCTATCTGGAAGGAAAAACATTATATGGAATCACAACAGGCCAGTTGCACATTAGATATTTGAACATTTAAACTATCTTGGAAATTTCAAGGCACAAAATAATGCTTTAACTACATTCTTTACAGTTTTCCAGAACGATATGTATGAAAGAGATAGGGTTCCAATGAGCCTAGTAAAGAAATATGCAAAGGAAATAACTTTTCTTGTGTCCACTGATGAATGCATCATAGAGGCAATAGAACCTAGAACTTTATGGATAGAGCCTCTTGGATATGAGGTTGATGAACAAATGGATGAGAGGTTCATTGAAATGTTGTTAAGCAGTCCCAGGGATCCCTCTCTACCCCAACATGGAACATATGAAGAAAAGTCTAGTGAAGTACATTTGGAAACCTTTGCACCTCAAAGAACAAAGAGAGTAAATAAGAATGTTGAAGCATTTTTCCAGATGAATTCACTCTTTAAGGATGATGTTGATCTACTAAGGGAATCTCTTGGTGAGACAAGAATTAGATCAGTTGAACAATCCTATGGACCTAGGAAATTAGGAAGAGCATCTTCTACTACTGCCCCTACTCCTAGTACAACTGCAACAATGAAAGGAAAGAAGAAAGAACATAGTACTCCTATAGTAACTAATGTAACTACTTCAACCAGACCCAGTACCCGTGCTTCTAAAAGAAAGAACATACCCCCTTGTTGCACCATCTGCCACTCCTGGAAGAAGAATAAAGAAAAAGGAAAGCAGGAAAAGGAACATAAGCGGTGCAGTACAAGAATAATTGATCTTGTCTTGCAAGAAGAGAAATAGTTGAAAAGAAATAGGAGCAATACTTCCACCAACAATTGAGAAACTGAAACCAAAATCAATGTTGACATCTCAACAGATGAAGAGACAGAGGAAGAAGAGAATGCTTTCAAAATTCATGTGCATGAGAAGCAGGGTGAAGAAGGCACATCTAAACCTATGGAGGACATGCTCGAATCTCCTCTGGTATGTGATCATCCTTCTCTAAAGTTGGAAGCCTTAGTGAATAATATGATAGATTCTGAGGATCTTTTTCCTATTGCTAAATTGTTTGATGAAGTTAATGAAGAAGATAAGGAAACAATCATAAATGATTTTATTCAGTGTACATAGTTATTTATAATGTGAACATGGAATCTATAAGGAAGAAGGTGAATGACAATGTATGGGAAGCTTTAGCACAAAGAAGGCATGAAGCTGTATCTATTGATGAAAAAATGAAAATTGATGCCTTGAACACATTTGGATCCTCATTATTTGAGGAAGATGCTGCTAATTTGTTAAAAGAATGTTCTCAATTATTTAGAGTTAAACAGAGAGTCAATATTTTGATGACTAAAGAGAAAGACAATATAGAAAAGGTAAGGCAAGAAACACTTGATACAATAAGTAAATTGGTAAAGAATTATGGAATGAGATCCAATTCTTCATCTCATACAACTCAAGCATAGGAGCTTGTTAATATTATAAAAGTAATGGACCATCCTGTTTTGGAAAATGTTGATGAAATACATGCCGCTTCAGAGACATCTGCCCCTCCGAATGATATAGAGGATACAACCAGTAAACAAATTGAAGGTCAACATAAAGATGATACCAGTAATGATCCAAAAGAACACCATGAGAATACTAGAGACAATGGAGAAAAAGACATGGATGAAGGTGAAGGAAGCAAGGATAAAAATAATAATGATGATAAAGATGATGAGGATAAGAGGGAGAAAGAAAACCAAGATAAATCATTTGAAAAACTTGCCAGAGAGGAAAAAGAAAATGAAAAAGAAGAGAAGGTAGAGGAAGATAAGAAAGAAATACAAGTTGAAAGAAGTGAAGAAAAGAACCCCAAAACTACTAAGCCATCAAAGCCATCTGGAGAATCATCCGTAAATTCTCTTAAGGGTCTACTGACAAGGAAAACAAGACTTCAAATCATGTTACCACCTCAGTTGATTAAATTTCCATCACATCTAGGCTATGTAGATCTAACTAAGATTGCACCAAGTGAAATAATAAAGATGTGTGGTACTTTTCTCGACTTTGTTACACAGGAAATTGCTTAAACATATCAGAAAGGGATTAAATCGATAAATGAAGCTATTAGGGATTTACAAGAGATAGCCCCTAGTGTCACAATTGATGATTCCTTAGCACCTACTGAAAACTTGAAGTTCATGGTTGATTCTGTCAAGGAGTATACCTCTAGCCTCAAGATGCATGCTGAGAAAGAGGCGGAGTCAAGTCTTCTAGAGAAAAGATTACTGGTTCTACAGGACAAATGTGCAATCACACATAACAAAGTGTTGCAAAGTCTGAAAGAGGTAAAGAACTGTGACGAGGAATCCCAAGTATTGTTTGTATATTGCATGCAGTGGCTTGATGCCACTCAAGGAATTAAAGATTTAATGGACTCAATAGAGTCTCAAATTGTTGATGCCTTTGGAGATTACAAGGTTTCAAATGACAAAAATTACATTGGTTGGACTTCTATTGCAGACTTACAGAGCAATTTTTTCATTTTGCAGAGACAAAAAGAAGATGCAATAAGATAGTTTGGACAACTTGGAGATTTGGTAATGTCCAAACATATCTCTATATCAAGTGCCTTGGTGGATGTTGAAAAATTGGATAAGATGAACATCAATCCTTCCACTCTAGATGAAGGAGAAGAATGCCTAGTGAAACTGGAATCACTGAATAAAACTCTTACCAAAGCAAAAGGGATCTGGGATGATGGAAAACTGGCTTGGGAAGCAATTCTCAAATAATTACAAGGTGCCCCTAGTTCCTAATTAAAAGTTTTTGTTTATTTTTCTTATCCTTTGTCCTTGATGTCAAAGGGGGAGAAGGTTCTATGTGAAGAAGGGTTTGTGTAAATAATGTTTTGTTTTTAAAAATAGTTTTGTACTTTTGTATATTTGAAAGGGGGAGTTGAGTGAATTGAGTTTGCACAATCTTGATTGTGAAGTGTGAAGACAAGTTTTTTTTTAAGATTCATTTTTGGCACATGTTGCCATCAATGACAAAGGGGGAGATTGTTGAAAGAATGAAAAAGAAGACCTTTAGTGTGTTGTCATCGATGCCAACATTGGTTGGTGCCTGGTTATCTGCCCATCCGGTAAACTGTGCCTATGCCACAATGATCTAGTAATATGGTTCGGGATCACTCTTAGTAGAATATTGACTCATATGATTTTAGTATGTTATTCAGGGCTGTTAGATGCAACCTTGGTTGGGGATTCAATAATTTTCGTTGAATAAGTTGAATGTTATAAATGATAGATGTTCGACTTACAATTTTCGGGTTGGTTTTCATCTGGCCGACTTAAACAAGTGGTATACGTTTCATGGATGCTTAAAGTGTTTTTGTTTTGGTCCAAGTTGACCTAAATTATGCTTGAAACATTTTGTTTTGAGCACCAAAGATGTTTTTTGTTTTGAAGCTGACAAGACAATTTGAGTTGAGTATGCTTACATCTAATTAGGCCGACCTAATTGATGTATGAAGTTGTAACCGTGTATATATATGAAACATCCTTGTATTGAACAAAGATGAGATAGACAGATGAAGTGATGATGCAAAATAGGTGATACTGTGATATTGTATGAAGTTGTTAATAACTATCGGTAGTTTCTATATACCTGCAAAACGGTGCAAGATTTTTGTTTTCCAGAGCTTAAAATTTGGAACTTAACTCAACACACAAAAGGTGTATTCAATCAGTTCATATTTTGGTAGTGAGCCACACTCTTTTGTAATCCTTTTCAGGATGTGAGCCTTTCAAGGACATTGTGACCTGTAACATCTTATGACTAGTTATAATATATTGTGAGCTAATCCTCACCGTGGTTTTTCCTACTTTGGGTTTTCCACATAAAATCCTAGTGTTCATGTGTCATGTGATGCTATGATTCCTTTCATGTTTTTGTTTATAGTTGTTGTAAGATATGTTTTAATTATTGAATGGTTAGTAGTTAAATGGTTTAATAAAATACTGATTCACCCCGCCTCTTATTATTCCAAATGTTCAACACATATGTCACTCCTTCACTCCAAAATTTATGGTCCATGTTGGGAAATATCGGTCATCCCATAAAGAGCATCTGAGAATAGTAGTGCCTTCAGTAATTTTCATTTCATCAGATTACTTGAAAGACACAAACTACTATGCCATTAAGCAGAATCAGACATAGTTCATTTCCCACATTAATCCTTTTGAGAGAAACTCATGCTTAACCAGTTTCAACAACACCATTAACAGATTCAACAAACACAACCAACAACCATGAAAGATGAAACATAATACATGAACACACAAATATACGTGGGGAAAACCATTTTGGGTAAAAAACCCCACACTCCAAAATCCCAGATCGCCTTTGTATTATTCAACAAAAAAATACAGTTACAATACAATATTAGGCTCATGGCCTTTACATGAGACTTACATCTTGTTCCATTCTAGAGAATATTCGGTAGTATAACCCATCACGATCACCTCCCTCAGCGAGAGACATCCCATTTGGTTACATAGCCTCACAACTTGACTACCAGCCTCTTGGCCTCACTGTCACACAACCGCTCATCCTTCACCTTCTGCGACATCCATCTCTCTCTTGGCTACCTAGCCTCTTTGCTAGTCTGACAACACCCACAATGGAATTCATGTTCTACTCTTAATCATTCTAGGAAACCCTAACCACAATAGACAAACAACCACGAGCAACATAACCGTCACAGACATGCAACCAATCATCACTTTTTAGCTAATCATCAATCGGGTCCCACTGAAACATTCTACACTGGTCACCGAGTCAGCCATTGTCATATCAGGGGAACACCATATCTTTTCCCACTGATATAGGGGAGTCTCGCCGACGTGTCTTTACCACCATACAAGTCACTGCTCCATTGAACCATCAAGGGGACTCAAGATAGAGTCCCACCGATGACACAAAGTCCTACCGAGGAGTGACCAAGGCAAGACATCGGGCTATCGCAGAGACTTCTTCGAGACTCCCACTGACATGAATAACTCCCATCGATGTTCACCGAGCACATGGGCCCACATGCCATCTATCCTCCATGCCATCGCCACCTTTCGGCCTTCACACGATCCACCATCGTCACCATCCTATCGGGTCCCACCACACTAAATTTCATCGACCCATCAATGGGACAAAGAACAAGGTCCCACCGATAAAGAACTGTTTGACCGATGTTCACATTACCGCTCTAAGTGGTACCCACATCCATTGGCTTCCAAGTCGCTATGTCACTGAAAAAATGAACTTCAAAACCTCATGTTGGAGTTTGTGAAGTTCTCAAAACCCATGACTTTTCGACAACAAAGGGATCACCTAGTTGCTCAAAACCCAAACTTTTGAACCTCATGTCGGAGGTTACGAAGTTCTCAAAAACTGCGACTTGAAAATAATGAAGAGAGCCACAAAGTCGCTAAGTCGAGAGGTTATAAAAATTCAGTACCCCGCGACTTAAGTTAGGAAAACTTAGAAACCCACGACTTAACTCAGGCCGATGAAGGAGGAAAACACAACTGCTCTAGGAAGTCGATCAAGCCAGTAAATTTGAGTCACATTTCTCAACATTCTCCCACTTGACAAAGAAATTACTGGCTCCTTCCAAAGTAAACTCAAGAATCTTAAACAATGCTTCCATGCTCCAACCAAGACACCTGCAATGACATCCAAGATGTCCACCAGCTCAGGCAACAGTTCTAGCCATCCACCATTGGAAAAAGGGAACTATCCAAGGCGTATATGCACCAGTCTCAAGAACACAAGCATCAGATCCTACAAACGTCAAAGGCATCAACACTGCCACCACTCCATTGTGCTCACATGCTTATACATAAGCAACACAACATCTACTTCAAAGCCCTCAATCATGAACACAACCGTGAAGTCATTCTCTAGAAACAAGATAGAACATCAGCTAGAACATAAACTAGAAAATTGATTTCTCCCATCCAATAGATCAACCCACACGACTGAAAATAACACCCACAACAAGTGCTAATCCATCCAATCACACATACCTCCAAGGTATTAATATTAGTAAAATCATGCCAGCAGCACAACCAACCCATCAACTATAGAAACAAGATCCATGTGCCAACCAGTCGAAGAAGACAAAACACATCAGGAACTCCAACTACATGGGTAATGTTGAATCTGGAAAAATAAGGCTACCAACAACATCACATAGAGAGTGTAAACATGTAGTTTCAAGGAACCATCCACAATGATATGCACAACCTGTACAACCCTCACCACAAGTCTCCATAACCAAGACCACAGAGAGAAAAGTTTGCACATCATATACCTGTAGAAAATACTTCTACATACACCTCTAAATGCCAACTGTGTCAAGTATGATCTCCTTCACAACACCCTAAAGAGAACAACATAACAACACCCAACCGTTCAATAATTAACATGGATGCAAGCATCTCAAAGAAGATTGTTGTACCCAAACCAATTTTTTTTTGCTTCATTAAGGCATTTTTCTTAAAATGGTCTAAACCTTGTTAAAATGATGTCAAAACACAATTTTTGGGCAAGTCAAGTATGGGATTTGAGTCAGTTTAATGTCAAGAGGATACTGGAAAAATTTTTAAAAATGAAAATTATGGTTTCAAACACCCTTGTTTTAGGTCGCAAAACCCTAAAAATTGAAACTTGTCAGAATTAGTTGAAATTAATTTTGATTGGCTTATTTCACATCACGATCACAGTGGTGAAGTCAGTTTCAGTTAAAAGTCAATTTAAGGCTGGTGGGTAGTTTTCACTTTTTCAGGAGAAAAGTTGGGACCTTCGAGGTTGTCAATGGCAGTTGGTCAGTACCAGGTGTCAAAATCTAAGCTTGAAACTCAGAGCAAAAGATTCTATGAAGAAAGATGTTGAAAAAGATACTTCACAACATAGGAGATTTTCACATGATGAAAAGTGCAAAAAATATTCTAAGTCTGGAAACACTATGCCTTGTTACGTGGGAGATGTTTACACAATCAATGTGCAAGTCAAATTTGCAGTGTTTGTACACATAAAATGATGAAATATAGTCACACACATGCATCAGCAGTAGTAATGCTACTACGTGGTCAATTCAGTAGGTGTCACAGTGTTCGCAAAGCGTGAAATGGAGGAAATTATTACTTCTAGAGCAAATCTGTGTCCCTGCAAGCTAGGGGTGCCCTTCAATTTGAAGTCTCAGATTCAATTGTTTTTGGTTGCAAATACATTCATTCTCTTTAGAATTCTGTCAGCTTTTCGAAAAGCTATCAAGTGAGTCTATCCGAGTTGCAAAACTCCGGCAGACGAAGGTGGAAGCAGAAGGTACGCAAATTTTTCATATCACAGAGACAGTCAAATTTGCAGTTTCTGCACCCCTGTAGCTCAGGGGTGCCCTTGAATTAGACCTATTAGATGATGGAATTTGCAAAATCTGTTTCTCAGGGATCTCTTTTGATTCAACCCAGCTCTGCGATGCATTCGTTTGCAAGTCCGTAAGACATGTTGAGTGACCATGGAAGTTGTTCCAGCAAGCACATAATACAGAGAAAAAATAAAAGTGAAACTATCAAAATGTACCTCTACAGGCTAGAGGCGCCTAGCCTTTTGGCCAGCTAGATGAAGTTTTCAACAACTGTCGTCTTCATGAGATTTGTACAAAGTCCTCCTAGCTATCCAGTGAATCCAATCGTTAGCCCTCAGGATCAGTCAAACGCTTGTAGATGAAGACTTAGTGGAAAGTGTTGAAGGATGAACACAAGAAAAAAATTGGCTAAGTATAGAATTTACATACTTCCTTGAAAAAGGCACCCTTCTACTAGAGGTCTTAGAAGCAATTTTCAAGCTTCGTCGCTTCCAAGAACATCTCTTCCAAGTTATTATATCTTCACGATGAGATCATTGGCATGTGTGTCAGAGTAATCCTGCTCCCGGTGGCGAGGGTCAAAGAGGAGCGTTTGCGTGAAAGTTGCTAATTACAAAATCATTATCGAAAGTGTAAGTGCGCCCCTGCAGGCCACAGGCGCCCTTGAATTTGAAGGCCTTAAACCAACTTTCAGATGCCCTGCATACAATCATTCTTTGCGGAATTCTTCCAGCTATGCAATGGATCCAATATCCAGTCAATGAGGGTCATCATTCATCGGTAGCAGAAGATTGAAGCACTGAGAGGTAAATTAGGAAAATGGCTAAGTCTGGTGTCATATGCACCCTTTTGGGAAAAGGCGCCCTTGTTTTTGAGGCATCAAACTCAGTTTTTAGCTTTCACAGCTCCCAACGACATGTCATCAAACTTGTTCTAGATACGCAGTGGATGTGTCAGCTCAGCTCCAACATCAATTGGGTATTCGGAAATCAGAGTCCAACAAAGGCTGTGGTGATGTTTTCAAGTAGCTAAAAAATAGGAAGTTAGCTAAAAATCTCAAGTTTTGAAGGAGGGCGCCTGGAAAGTCAAAGTTTGAATTTTTGGAATCAACATGCATTTTCAAGCTGACCTAGAAAGGTGGAACTCAGTTAATTGAATAAAATAATATAAAAATCTTCAGTTTCACCAATCAATTTTGCTTAAGGCGTATTTCTTCAATATTTTAAAGGTGGCGCCTATTTTGAGACTCAATGTCAGTTTTGCATGTTAAGTTAAACTGAACTGTAAAGAGGTGGCACCTATTTATGACTCAGAGTCATTTTCTATTTAATGAAGTGGGGTCCAATCATAATATTTCATTTTAAATTTAGGATTATCTCCTAAATGTGATGCGTAAACCTCAAAATTCTTTAAATATGCATAGAGGCATCCATTATTCTTACAACAGGTTGAGTGCAAATGAGTTTTCTCTTATGCAAGCATGATTTGAAGGTGCCACATGTGTTGTTTTTCAGATTTCTTTGCAGATACAAGTCCAGATTATTCAACAAACTTCATTTGAGGATAGGTAGAGGCAAAATATAACTTCTATTTTCTCTCTCTTATTTCTTCTATCTTTGTCTTAGGTTTTCTCTCGCATGTCCAAGTATACAACAATTTTCACAGTTTTGATCATCTAGGTGTGTTGTGCATGACATTCTCTACAAAACCCATGTGTTAGAATTTTTTAGGAAAAATTGCCTCATAGCTTTATTTTTTGAAGCTTTGCTTTTTTCCATAAATTCCTTTGCATGGTTGAGAAAAAGTCAATATTTTGAAAAAAGAAGAATTTGGGTTCAATCAACTCTCAAGCAGCAACAAAACCCATATGCCATTTTTTCTCCAGAAAATTACCCCTGGTGCCCCTATAGCCCCTGCTGCTTCTCAATCGAAAAGATTTTGCATGCCAAGGAAAAAGGTGTTTTTTTGAATTTATGATGTTGTGGGTTTTCTTAGAATCATTTTCTCTACAAAACCCACGTCTTAGAGTTTTTAGTGAAAATTGCCCCCCGACAGGGTATTTTTAGCCTCATCAGGAGATATTTTAGCTTTCTGAAAAAAGTTGTTAGAACATAGCCATGTTTACAGTCAATGGGTAAGTTTTTCAGATGTAGTTCACATGGATTGAATTCAAGACCAAATCAGTCTTAATTCATGTTTTCATCAGAGTAGTTGACATTGACTTACATCAAATACACTCGATGGTTGATTCAGACAATTTGACAAGCATAGTCACTCAAATGCCAATAGTCTCATACCTCATATAGCTGATAATTTTTCAAGGCAAATTTAGAGGGTTGATGCCATTGGAATTCTATGTGTGTAGTGATTTGGTGTACATTTCTCACAACCGGAGTGTTTGCTGTCAAACTTCGCAGTTTCGTCATGCAACACTCTTCCATTGAGAAAAATGTGAAAATCATCAAAAGCATAAAGCTATAGAGGAAACAGAGGCCATCACTTCAGTTACAAAGCCACTAAAGTTACCAGCCGATGAGATGCCAGTTGAAGTGTGTAGATATTTCCAGGATTGCTCAAGTTGCTGACAAGCAGTGAATTGACAGTTAGGACATGTGATGATCTCCAAATGGTGATGCAATCAACAACCTCGTGGAGGGGTTAATTTCTCGAGATTAGTGCCAGTGAACTTCAGATCAAGATGTCCCACCTTTTTAGGATAGACATTAGATATAGCAGTTAACTCGATGCTTCTTTCTGAATTAACTCGTTGATCCACATATCATGGCATGTCTATCTTGGAATCATCTATGTATAGTTGGAGTTCTTGTGTAGTTTTTAGTCTCCGTTAAATGATGTTGGTTATCAGTTAACTTTCATTTCAATAAGGATGTGTGTATTGCACATGTCCATTTAGTTTAGTCTTGTTTCAGTTAAGTGATGGTAGTTTTCTAGTTAACTGTATAGTTTCATTTATTTAGGTTTAGTAATAAATATTGCATACTTGGAAGACTCATGTTAACTCAAGGTGATTTTAGGGTTCCCTACACCTTTGAGGTCTATAAATAAGAGCATTATTGCTCATTTGTATTTAACTTTTACTCGCAATAGCATACATGTCGAGCAACCTTACTTGTAGTATCGCTATTCAGTATCTGTTCACATTGTAATTAGGAACTTTTGCACGTGATAACATACATGCTGAGCAACCTTACTTGTAGTATTTCTACTCTGTATCTGTTCAAGAAATTTTATTGTGATAATAAATAGCTGAGCTGCCTTACTTGAATGTTATTATTATGGTACTTGTTCACCTTAGATTAAATATAATGGTTGGTTTGATCGTTTATTGTTATGTGTGTCTCGATATGCAATCTACTGTCCCAGTTATTATTTCATGTTGTGTTTAATAAGCTTTATTTCATATCTACACTTTGGATAGGTCATCATCTCCTTAGGAATTTAGAAGTGAAGCTTGTCGTTTGATGTAGTGCCAATAATATTTCTTTTAGCCTATGCCTCAGATAGGTGTTGTCATCTCCTTGGAGATCCTGACTTAAAGATTATCGTAAAACCAATTCCCTGCTCCTAAATCCTCATGCTCTATTTCTTGAGGAAATAGGATAGTTTATCATTTAGTTAGTTGTAGTTAAAGATCTACAAAACCAGAGAAAATCCTTAGCTGCAACGTTCTTGGTTTCCTTAATCTTGTGCCTCTTCCAGTTGAGTCAAAAAGATAGGAGTTAGATTACTTTACTTTTTCATGCATATCAGCACAAGAGGGAGCTTCCCCTCCTAATTTGAAGAGCATTCAATATGCACTATGCATAGTTGTTCATGGCCAATTCATACTCTAGCGGTGTGAATTGTCACACCAACAAAGATAAAACTACTTCATTTCCCATTTCAGGAAATATGCCCAATGCATCTCCTAAACTCAACATCAACATGAATGTAATCACGATGCATAAGGAGATAACCATGCTATCCATCTCTCACAATGAATCCTTCAGAATCATCTAATAGTAGTTCAAGATCCATATCCATGAAAGAAAGCATAAAACACCTGAGAGAAACAATGGGAAATACCTCTCAAGCAATTAACTGCCGAGTAGACCAAGAGTGGGGAACGAGAATGCTCCTCCAAGATATGCAATCCATCATGAATTCTCCAAGAGCAATCTACTCATTGGTCTTTGTTGAACTCACGTCCAACCAAGGTGTATGCTCCTCAGACTTTCTGTTGAAATCTTCATCAAGAGTAACCATCAACAACACTTCTCTCGTCTCAAGAGAAATACAACCTCACCTTATTCTCCATGTATCCATGAGCACTTGCAAATGATCATCTCATGCTAAACTCCAAATTTCATTACTGCATTATCATAAGTTCTCAAGCATATGACCAATGCACCCAAAACACAAAGAATTACCAGACCACTGTCAAAAGCTCCAATTGTCTGAACTAGGAACTCATCATGAAATCGTGATCTTACCATCCCCCTTATGAGATACCATGACCTTACCATGGTCTCAAGAGCAATGCCTCATGCCAAAACTCTAATGCACAAGCAAGAGTATAACATGACATGAAACAACTCTAAACCAACATCACCTATCAAGTACCACCAACACCTCAAACAAAGACTCCAAGTGCCCTCCATGGTTCCAAGATGTTGTACATCCTCAAATAGTGTCCATGCAAATGCAAAAGAACCCTTCTGCAACAATAGGATCTAAGAGCTCCCTCTAGTAACATCTGCAACACTAAAGAATATCATTCATCACCAAGTGATGAATCCATAGTCACTGCTAAAGCTCCCACTGAATCGTGACAACCAAGCTCTCCAAGCATCATGACCAACCATCTGCTAATTTGGAAATCCTTTAGGTCTACACAAAAACATGTCCTTCTGACAACAATACCAAGTGGAACCAAGATCTCCAAACCAAGCATACAACACCATCACTGTCAAAAGCTTACACAAGGTAGTGCATCCAAGCTATCCATGACATCATGATACACATGTTACAAGTCCCCATAACTGACTATTTAGGTACTCAACACCATCCATCTTCACATCTCAATGCAACTACACCAATGCACAAGTGACCACAGACAAGGCCAACTAACAATTCTACACCAACACAGAATCAGGTCTCATGGATATAAACAGTCCACTTTTGAGCTATACCACAACAAACATGTAGGTAAAGACAACTCACAACATTGCACAACCCATAGATCCATTCAACAGAAACATGCAAAACCCATCATTGCACTGGAAACTACAAAATTGAGATCTCAAAGAGAATAACAACGTAGACAACTTGACTCAAGCACCAGATCAAGCTCAGATCCGATTCGCCAATCATGTCCACAACTTGAGCACCATAGTTTAGGAACCCAACAAGCAACACCACAAGAATGCTGAGTGACAAATCACGTACCAACACTTCCATGCAGAGAAGACATCACACCTCCTCAAACCATGCCGAACTGCAACTATCTCATCTAGTCACACCCCAAAATCTAGGGTCTAGAAAATAGCTTAACAATAGCTCCACATAACCACAAGTTTTTCTTGATGGTGTAAAACTTGCAAAACCACAAAGCCATGCAAGTACAAACCATCCTTAAAAGGAAACAATAGTTTAGGAACTCTAGGCCCATTTCAAGCCAACTCCAAAACCACCAACATGCACATGCATTCGAGAGAGACAAGCTATTTCAGAAGCTTCCAGATCATCCAATGATCAACTCCATAGCATACTTGCAATCAGGGTACCATAAGACTATGCCTTCCAATACCAGGAAAAATACCCAACATAAGCACATTACTCCATGACTGAAAAACAACCCAAGCTTCTCCATATCATTAGGAAACCTCTCACACAGACACCCAATATGAAAGCTTTTGCTGCAACACAACCATGAAGCAAAAATATTCCACCCCATGCATTAGGGTTAGACCACATCATTTCAATATGACCAACTCAAGTTTCTCCATATTTCATATTGTGTGTTGTCTCAAAAATTTAAACAGAAAATCAAGAACTTCTACCCACCAAAGAATCAATACATCAGTTGATTCCTCTAGATTTCCTCAAGCTTGATAGACTAAGAAATATTCACGGAAGGAATACCCAGAACCAACAACACACTAGGAAGAAAAACATCCCAGAACATGACTCTGATACCACTTGTTGGGAAATATCAGTTATCCCAGAAAGAGCATCTAAGAACAACAATTCCTTCAGTAATTTTCATTTCATCAGATTACCTCAAAGACACAAACTACTATGCCATAAAGCAGAATCAGATATAGTTCATTTCCCACATTAATCCTTTTGAGAGAAACTCATGCTTAACCAGTTTCAACAACACCATTAATAGATTCAACAAAAAAAACCAACAACCATGAAAGATGAAACATAAGACATGAACACACAAATATACATGGGGAAAACCCTTTTGGGTAAAAAATCCCACACTCCAAAAGCCCAGATCGCCATTGTATTATTCAACAACAAAATACAGTTACAATACAATGTTAGGCTCACAGCCTTTATAGGAGATTTACATTTTGTTCCATTCTGGAGAATATCCAGCAACATAACCCATCGCGACCACCTCCCTCAGCAAGAGACATCCCATTCGGCTACGCAGCCTCATGACTCGACCACTAGCCTCTCGACCTCATTATCGCATAGCCGCTCAACCTTCACCTTCTACGAGATCCATCTCTCTCAGCTACCTAGCCTCTCGGCCAGTCTAGCAACACCCACAATGGTCTTCACATTCTCTTAATCATTCCAAGAAACCCTAACCGCAACAGACAAACAACCACAAGCAATTCATGAGGGAAACCCTAATCCTTAAATAGCTATAAATGAGTAAATAAATAACTAATTTGGTTGTTGGGTAAAAAATTAGTTAGTCACACAAATAAAAATGACTAAATAGTTAGTCATGCGAATACAAATTAGACAAAATTTTAAAAAATATTTGGGGAAATGATTGGCAGGAGTGTATTGTGCACGATTCATTATTCACGTTTAGAATTTGGCACTTGACAACTACACTGAAGCTACTTGTATGGGCACATGAAATATCTTGAGGCGTTTTGAGTTACAACAACTACTTTCATGGGTGATAAAGATTGTTTGGAGAGGACCTGGAGAATTTTGAAAAGGCTGGCAAGGACTTCGGTGTTTGTTGCAAAGTATTTGAAGTTTGCAGTATAGTTGGATTTGGGGACACCCTCTACAACAAATTCAGAGGTAATTTGAAACCCTCATTACATTAAACACAAAATCTATAGATTTCTAATTGGAAACTCACAGTAGTTAAAATATACTGCTCTTAATAATATTCTCTTACAATCTTGCCATTGTTCTAATTCATAATGTGTTCGAGCTAAATATAATAAAATTTGGGTGTCAGTGCCAAAATAGAATTTCCTCAAACAATTTTGATACATTTTCACTGCAAGTGTAAACTGTCCTTGTGCAAAGTAAACATGTGCTAGATTTACCCACACATCAAGCATTTGAACAAAGATGTTTCCTACTGCAGCTTCTTGTACCTATGTAAAAATTTACTTTGCAATATCAAATTGACCCCTTTTAGCTAGCACAATGGCTGCCCCATTTGCAGCATAAACATTTCTTGGTCTCTATGCCAACACTTTACAATAAAGTTCTCTAGCCTTCTCAAGATGTTATGCCCCCACCTTTGGATCCCTCCTCTCATTGCGAAAAGCTGCAAAATAATTCCAATTTCCAAGTGAAATGTCAACATGAGAATTCTTTGCATTTGATTCACTTTGTGCAGCTTTAATTGTTTATTTTGCTTTAAGCTAGTCATCTTTTTTCAATTCCATTTTGCAAATAATAGATAAAGAATTTGATGAGTTTTTATCCACCTTAAGTGCATCCCCAATTAATTCTAGGCTTAGTTGGATCTCATTCCGAGCTTGAGCCATGACTGCAAGACGTAGATATGCATCCACATAATCAAGAAACTTGAACAATATTAGCTGTTCAAACAACCTAGCAAGATTAAATAGTGTTGTGACTTTATCCCATGGAATATCAGTATCATGTAGCTGTTCAAACAACCTAGCAAGATTAAATAGTGCTGTGACTTTATCCCATGGTAAATCAAGTGGAACACCACCTTCTTCTAGTCAATGGAAGAATTCCATATCCTTAAAGAGCATAGGAAAAACTACATAATTGGAACTAGGGCTTTTATTTATGAATTCAACCCAAATGCCATTTCCTAATACCTCCATAAAAGTTTGTTGAGCCAAATCTAGTTCATCACACTCAAAATGAAGAACCCCAATGTTGTTTAACAATTGAATGGGAACTTCTTCTCCGCTCTTCTTCAAAAGAGACTTTGTTGTATTAATAGAATCTAAGGCTACACTAGGGTCCGATGATATTAATAACTCACCCATCTTGATAAATGTATGGGAATCACGTGGATCTATGCGAGTTTCCTTTCTTAAAATTTCCAAAGCCTTCTTTGCCTTTCCTTGTTGAGCATATATATGGCCTATAGCTTTTAAGCTCTCACAGTTCTTAGGGTGGACCTCTAGAACCTTTTCAAAATTTGAGAGAGAACTCTTAAGATCTCCCAGCTTCAATTGAACCTATCCATAAAATCCTATGGCCTATGGCTTTCCTTGACTAATGCCATGTAGTAGTAGCCAGTGGTGTCATAATCACCTTTAATATGATAAGAAAGTGCAAGATTATAATATGAATGAGATTTCATGAGAGGGTGGTCAGTTGAAACAAGAGCTATCTCAGTCAACTGTTCCACAAGAAAATGCTGCCCTGTGAAGAAAAAATGGTTTGCTAAATGATTTGATGACATTGCATAGTATAGGTATAATTCAAAGGCTCTACGTATATTTTCCATTCCTTTATGAACACTAAATTTTTCACTAACTGTGAGAATCCTACAAGTAAAAAATGCACAAAATTGACCACGAAGATTTATGTAGAGGCAAAACATCATTTCCTAATGCCTCCATAAAAGTTTGTTGATCCAACTCTAGTTCATCACGCTCAAAATGAAGAACCCCAATGTTGTTTAACAATTGAATGGGTACTTTTTCTCTACTCTTCTTTAGAAGAGACTTTGGCATCTTAAGAGAATCTAAGGTTGCACTGGTGTCTGATGATATTAATAACTCACCCATCTTGATAAATGCATGGGCATCATGTGGATCTATGCGAGTTTCCTTTCTTAAAATTTCCAAATCCTTCTCTGCCTGCCCTTGCTAAGCATATATATTGCCTACAACTTTTAAGATCTCACAGTTCTCAGGGTGGACCTCCAAAACCTTTTCAAAATTTGAGAGAGAACTCTAAGATCTCCCAGCTTCAATTGAACCTATCCACAAAATCTTGTGGCCTCTAGCTTTCCTTGAATGATTCCATGTAGTAGCAGACAGTGGTGTCATAATCACCTTTACTATGATAAGATTGTGCAAGATTATAATATGAATGATATTTCATGAGAGGGGGGTCAGTTGAAACAAGATTTATCTCAGTCAACTGTTCCACAAGAAAATGCTACCCTATGAAGAAAAAATGGTTTGCTAAATGATTCAATGCCATTGCATAGTACGGGTATAATTCAAAGGCTCTACGCATCTTTTCCATTCCTTCATGAACACTACCTTTTTCATTAACTGTGAAAATCCTACAATTAAAAAATGTACAAAACTGACCACAGAGATTTTTCCCCATTTCAAACAACAAAATTGCCAAAAAAATGCATTTAAAACTTGCAAATAAATGCAAATAAAATCATGCTAATTTTCGTGCAAGAAAAAACCATGAGACCATAGCTTGTTTCTTACTATTATGCTTTGATATATTTTTTCCAAGCATCCATAGCTTGTTTGAAATCACTTGTTTTAGGATTTTAGCCATAGCAACAAGGCAGTGAACTGTTTGATAAAATGCTTTGGTAGACATGTATGAAAAATGTGGTAGCATAGACAACGCAATGAACTTTGGATAAAATGCCTCAAAGAAATGTGGTCTCATGTTGATGGAATTCCATGAAGAATGTCATGACAAGAAAATTGTAATGGATTGGCATGGAATTCCATCACCATGAGACCACATTTCTTTGAAGCATTTTTTCAATTAGTTCATTGCCTTGTCTATGCTATTTCTTACTATTATGCTTTGATAGATTTTTTCCAAGCATCCATAGCTTGTTTGAAAGCACTTGTTTTAGGATTTTATCCATAACAACAAGGCAGCGAACTATTTGATAAAATGCTTTGGTAGACATGTATGAAAAATGTGGTATCATAGACAAGGCAATGAACTATTTGAAAAAATGCCTCAAAGAAATGTGGTCTCATGGAATGCCATGAAAAGAAAATGCAATTGACAGTTACTCCTAGTTATTAGTTATGTAATGTGAAGTAATTGCATAACTGCTTAGGTTGACTTTGTAAAAACTATATTGTAATTGAAATTTTGTCATCTATCAACATCTAGTTATTAGTTATGCAATGTAAAGTAATGCTTTGAGTTTGAAAGATATGCAATGTAATGCAATCAACAATTTGAATATAAACTATAGAAATCTATTTTTTACAATTCATTAGTTAAACTCTCTATTTTATTTGCTCTCTATAACTCTATTGCAAGAAATTCCTTTCAATTAAAAAAGATTATCTCTTATTCTATAATTGTTAACATTTTTTCATCTATCAACATCTAGTTATTAGTTATGCAATGTGAAGTAATGCTTTGAGTTTGAAAGATGTGCAAAGCAATGTAATAAAAAATTTGAATATAAACTACAAAAAGCTATTTTTTACAATTCATTAGTTAGACTCTCTATTTTATTTGCTCTTTATAGCTCTATTGCTATGGAAATTCCTTTCAATTAAAAAAAATAGTTTTTCTCTTATTCTACAACCATACAATCATACACTGTATTATCAACAAATAATTGAGACCAGAATTCGAGCACCAGATTAAATCTTCTTCTCCATTGATTGCTTCAAATAGATATTACAATATAATAGAAGTCCCCTCATACATGTTTCTATAAATGCCTATGATGATGATATCAAAATTTAGTGTTGGTTTCTCTTTTATAAGAGAAGCAACAAGCTTCATACTGTTACAAAATATGACATCTTTTCAAAATTCACGCCTCTTTGTATAAACTAAACATTAGTTTTTCTTAAAGCATAACTAAGAGAAAATAGAGAAAGTAGACAATATTGATTGGAAGCCCGCAACACTTGCAATACACTTGTAGTTCATTAATTAACATAGGAGACCCATGATCATCCAGATCTGGCAAAGTCCCCCTCTCCATGATAGAGTGTATGAAGGCTCAGTTCTTCCACTGCAACATCTTCAAGGCCCTATTCTTCTGGAGGAGCCAAATACTTTTGTTCCCATTGGTATACTATTTAGTCATGAGGCCATTTGTATTCTTGAATCTTTGATATATTTTTTTAGGTGATTCCTCCATCTTGAGTAACCCTCTACCATCTATAATGAATTTAGAATATCTGATATCCAAGGCTATTATTCCATCCATGATCAAATTAAGGCTATGGACATTCAATTCACCGTCCTTATGTACATGAGCAATGCGGTCAAGAATAATTTTTCCAAATTCCTTTCTCCATTCATTGAGATTTTTCAATTGGTCATCATCCTTTAATATCCTTGGCACAAATCACTTCTTCAATGTATGTAATAGTTCCATCCTTGTTTTGAGCTTATGATCTTCTCCATTTATATACTGAGATTCATCTATAACTATCTTAACCATCTCCTCAGTTGGATTCAAAGTTGAAGGAGCTTCCACACTTGTATGTAATACCTTGCATAAAGTCACCAAGGTATGATGAATTGGCTGCCACTTCTTGTAAAGAGGTTCCAATATAAGCGCATGGGATTTTATCTGGTGAATTTCTTGGGATAATGAAGTGTAGCAATCATACACACTTTCCAATTTATCCTCAATTAGTTTGATCCTGTGATCCAAGATTTTTTCCAAGACATTGATGATGATTTGGTCCCTCACTCCCTCCTTGGTTTCATTATTGGATTTTTTCAACTCTTTGATCTCCTGTCTTAGTACATTCATTTGTTTAGAGGATGCACTGTCTATATTGGTTGATTGGGTAGTAGGAGGTTGATACAATACTATTTATTTACTCTATGAGGGCCTTGCTCCTTTCAATTTCTCTTTCAATCTTACATTTTCTATGAACATTTTATTTAGCTCATCATTTAAGAATTTATGTTGCTTTTCATATTCAGTCAATTTGTTTTCCATTTCCTTAACAACAACTCAAGTGAACATGGCCGAGTGCATTGTCATGGTTGTAGCTTCTAAAGGAGATATGTCCTTCAATATTTTTAACATAGCAATTCCTCTCATCTCTTGTACCACATCTAACAACCTTGGTTTTTGTTTATTTCTTTGCTTTACCCAAAATGCCAAGGTCTCAATCTTAGGGTTGTACCCTATACCATTTATCCCCTCATCAGAATCAAATTCAACAATCATCATTGGGTCTTCTTGTGTTCTTACTTGGTCAAGTAAGAATATCTTCTTTAGTTCCATACCTAGGATAATGAGTAGATTACTCTTCAAAACCATATCCCTAGCTACTTGTGGGCTAATATCAACATTATCAATTCTTAATTCTTTGAAATTCTGGGCTACGATTTGATCGTGCTAAGAATCTTTAGCACCCATCTTGTTTGTCTCTACCCTTTCTTCAAACTCTCTCATTTTAATTTTAACCCAAAAATCCTTAAATTCAGGGGTCTTAACAAAATCATCATCTTCAATAAATTTGTGAGCTGCAATTTCCCTCTCATCATCCTACATTTCCCTTTCTCCCTGCATATGGATATTAATTCTAGCCTCTAGTTTATGAGCTTTAGTTTCATGGGCTGGTTGATTAGCTACCTCAACATCATCCTTCAAACTCCTTAATACACTGGCCACTTCTTCGCTCATTGCATAGGAGACCAATCTATGTGGCTCATGTGTTTTTTGTTTCTTAGGAAGTGGTTGTTCAGGAGGTGATTCTTGAGGAACATGACATACTAAAATAGTGTCAGGAGATGGCTCTAAAATTACAATACCACTTGGCCTTTTGGGAGATAATTTGGTGGGCCTCTCCTCCTCTGCCGCAAACTTAGCTACATACATTTCATCAAACTTATTAATTATCAAATTTATCATCTTAAGAGGATTTGATTCTTCTATAAAATACCCCAAGAAGTCACTCTTCTTCTTCATTTCTTCCTACAGCTTCATCATGAGCTCCCATTTTATTTTCCTCTGATATACCTCTTGGGGAGTGAAGCAGATTCTAATCACATCCTCTTCATAATCCACTTGATGAGTGATTGTGACCTTTGTGAGGAGGTTTCATCTTATAAAATCCATATGGCCCTCAGGGTAAAAAACCCTTTCACTTCCAGGCCTCAAAGAATATCTTGTCGTAGGTAATGTTGTAATTCTTCAAGGTTGACATATCTAACAAATAATTCTTCACATGTCAAACTAGGTAGAAATGTACCCTTCTTTTGTTTCTGCATGACATCCTTTTCCATCCACGACATCTGCCACATAAATTCTAAAAAGGCTAGCCAAAGAGGAACAAATTTTGGCAATAGATGTGGGGCCTATGGGCAGGCATAAATCTTGATTATTGTGACATCTTGCAGAAAAAACCAATCACCAAAGCTATGAGTATGAACTTGTTCTAGTTTCAAAGCCAAGGGCCTCAATAGTTGTAGTATAGGTGTGTGTAATCTTGGCAATGAGTGGCCAAGAACTCTCATAACTCTGTACACAAAGTCATCATGGAACACTACATAATTAGAGTTTTGGCATCTGCTATCCCATGTATAACACCATCGTTACAAGAGCAACAAGTTCTCTTGTTGATCAACCTTACCCAAACACTTCCTTTTTGTCCATCTATCTTTGTTCTGGTACAATATCAAGTGACAAAATAAAGAATAGTGCCTAAATGTTATAGGGGCCCTGTTCTCTCTAATTTGCAGGAAGCCTTCATGCAATACCTTTTCAAGATATGAAGCAAAGTCATATTCAATGTTTGTCTCAGGGTTCTGAATTCTCATATCCATCATCATCAAAATAACTGACATTTTTTCTTATGCATCTATCCCAAGTATTTGATAGAAAGTAAAGTAGGTTTTCTTGAAATAAATATGAAAATATTATACATCAAACAATTCAGTGGTAGAGGGGGAGATAGGTATCCCCTTGTTGTTAGCACCCCTTTTCATGTATATGGGGAGTTCATCACTTTTGTGTGTTCTCCTTAACCTAGTATATTCTTCCTCACTCTTTTGCAAGTCAACCTTAGTGAGGGATGTTTGTTTAGATTGAAACATTCAATGATTGTAGCTTTTGTTAATTTTACCAATGGTGACCCATCTGTTATCCTCACGGACCTGGTAGCAGGGTGGTAATTTTGGGCTAGAACTCTAATGAACTCCACATCTATTAATACATTTGGGAAAATTAGCTTAGCTAAGTCTAATGTCCATGAATTTGATATTGGAATTCTCCCTTCCCTCTTTTCATAGAAATACCATTTAAACAATTCCCACCTTGAAACAGGAATAAGGGCATCCCTACAACCATGAGATGTATCATTGAAAACCTTCTTGTATCCTTTCTCAGTCAAGTTAGGGAAGATATCTAAGATAGATTGCTATAATGATCTCTTTTTACCCTTAGGCTCTTCCTTCTTAGTCTCAGGTTCTTTGTTTTTAGGTGGCATGATACCTAATGTTGATCTCTTTTTACCCTTAGGCTCTTCCTTCTTAGTCTCAGGTTCTTTCCTTTTAGGTGGCATGATATCTAATGTCAACCTCTACTTGAGCTTTCTAAGTGTTTAAATGTAGGATTTCAAACAATTCTATGCTTGTAAAATTGCTTCAGTAAGTTCAGTGTACTTACCCAGTATGTGATAGTTGCAGAACTTCGCCATGTTGAACTCCTAGCTTCCCGCATGACAATCCTTGCAAATGAATGCCAAAACAATGTCGAGTTCTCAATTTTAATGGCTTATGAGTTTAGTCATGTCATCATTAATATTCTGTGATTAGCTCATATTTCAAGTTTGAATGTGTGCCATTTATTTTCACAAGATCTAAGGGCTGTTAAGAGTTATGCATTTAATACTGCAACTAGTAATAATTCCTTGACAGTTTGTACCGCAACATTTCCACCTCTTTCTTTAACTAGTGTGGGATAATAGGGTCATGAATATTTTTATTTATCAAACTTATCACTGTCTTGAGATTTCTCTATCGTGGGATAGCAGGGTGTATATTGCTATACCACAAGCTTCCATATGCTTCATTGCGGGGCAACGAGACTCTTACTGCACTACCGCTCTTTATTATCTCCTTCCTTGTAGGGTGGCGGGTTGTTCCTTGCTATACCACACTATTCACTTTTCGTTGCCGCGATACTGCGGTTATAATGTAATTAAGCTATTTTATACTGCTCAACCACACCTTTATTATAATACCCCCGCGGTATTGCGATGAATACTTTTATGTTGTCTTTTATATACCGCTAGCCTACTAAGGGTTCAAATTGATGTTGCGGGATTGTGGTAAAGGAATTTTATGGATGTAAAATAGCTAGACATGTTTTTTCTTAAGTATATATGATGAATTTTTGGATTTGTATAGGTCTTTCAGTGTCATTCAGACCTAAAAAATTTATATGTTTGTTTACAGTGGGGAGGCTCAGTCAAAAATAAAAAGGAATATAAGGGTCAAGGCTCAGGTCATGGAACTCAAGGTTAATTGTGATGATGGAACTAGGCAAAATTTGAAGGTTCTAACACACCTCATGATGAACTAGAGTATGTTTTTCCTTCATCCTACTTGTGTTATGTTTTCTAGAGTTATTTTCTTGTGAATATATCCCTAAGGAAAATTTGTCTAATACCTATAATTGTAAACATCTTCTTGGTTTTTGACTACAAATTATTTTTAATCTGTAAACTAAATTCTATTTTAAGTTTCCATTTGCAGTTATCAGCGGATTGGAAAGGCAATAGTTATCAAATTATGAACTCAATAAAGTTTTACTAATTCAAGTTGTTGATTTATACATTATTGTTTATTTGCACTTCAGGGAATGAGGAAAAGGACTTTTAGGTGAAAATTAGATGATAGTGACAATAATGCTGAAATTTCATTGACAAATTATGAGCGCGTGCGTAGTGAAAAAGTGGCCAAGAATAATGAATATTTATCGCGTCTTGGTTTGACAAGCAGGCAAGTTGTAAACCCACTAAGTAGTATATTATTTGTTTAACAGTGTTTAATGAAATTTTATAGGCAAGAGCTTTATGCATATTAGACATACTATGATTTTTTTTTTGTTTTATAGGCAAGAAAAAGAGTGCAAAGAAAATGCGAAAAAAAAACAAAATGTAACAACCCGGGTGTTCTACTCAGTAAAATTTATAATGTTTTCACCTTAAGTGAATAAACCATGATGCCATAACATAGCAATAATTTTTTTCTTTCCATAATGTAAATTACATGCACATTTGAAATAACACTATTCCCAAACTTCCATTGCATTCCATTGTAATTTCATAAATCTTTCCATAACATAGATTTCATATTGAATAAACTGAAGTTTATCACTCAAGATTACATCCTTCCATATAAATGGGTACATGATATATACATAGCTCTTTTGAGCTTCATCTAGCAATAGATATTCAAATTGGTCCTAATGCCACCACAATAGTGCATACCTTTTGGATGTCCTTGCTCTCTGGTGCACACACTCTAGCTATCCCCAATGTTGGCACAAACATCTGCAAACCTTAATTTCCATATGATGAGGAGAAGCATCAGTCAAGTGCTTTTCCACCAAACACAAACTCAAATGCAGTCCCTCGCACATTTGTCACATATAAAAAGATGGCCCTACCCTTCGACGAAGAGATTGGTTGGTAAACCCCATAACAATAGCCTATCTGAGCTTAGTGTCGTGTTCTAAAAACCAAAACCTATTCATACAGTTGTTTTCATTATGAGTATGAAAATATTGAACTAGAATGCATAAAAGGAACACAATGAATTGACAGTGTAAATAGTGGCTACTTACACTAATTTGGCCAAAGTATTCTCACCCAGTACTTTGAGTGACAGTCTTCCTATTCACATACACTTCTATAGCTCAGTTTGGATTATGACCATTCATATACTATGCTTAGGTAATCTCCTTCCATAAGTGATCCCTAACCTTAGAAATAACCTATTCCCCTTTTCCCAAAACACTATGGGATCTCTACCAATAAGCCTAAGTACTAGTTACCCCTTCAATAGATATTCCCATCCTAGGTATAATATATGAGCTTTTCTAGTTTACAAATTAACTTTGCATAGACAAGCTATTCACTTCAAAAGACAACCTAGTCCCAAGTATTATTTATAATCTAGACTGTAGATACATAAGCTTCATATAATCATAGATTAAATAACTAACTCCATTCAGTAAAATATCACATAATAAGTTATACTCATTAAGAATATGTCCACATCAATGAATAGCCTCAATCGAAGAATAATAATAATATATGATTCCATTCAAGAGTGTATTCTCCTTTAATAAAAAGAGTTATTCAAAGAGTAGAATCTTGTCAACATTATGATTTCATGACAAGAGTATAAATAAACTAACCAAGTAGAAACTTTAACTCAATAGGTAATCCCACCTATGTTTCCAAACATATAGTATCTCATAACTCAAGTGATCTTTTAAATCACACAGGTGAGTTTTAACCATGATATGTCCTATTCTTAGGATAAAGTCATCAACAGGTTAATCTAACCCTATATGCTCCAATCAAGACCAACATACATCCCATCCAAGCAAGTTATTCTTAACCTATTGGTTCCAATGGGTAATCAAGTAAATGTTCCAACCAAGTAAGCAAATCTTAACCTAGGTTTCAATATACTTCTCAACCCAAATAGGTTACTCCCAACCTAGGGTTTTATCCAGTAGCAAAGTATGATCAAGTGATCATATACGTACAGATTAGCAATGACTCATCCTATCATTTCTTCCAAACTATTGATGTACAACTAACCTTATCATTACTAAGGTTTCCTAACATCAAAGCCAATAGTGTCAAGTCACTTCGTGACATTGATATGTTTCACATTATGAATAGCCCTTAAGCTATTCTTGTTTAATCATATCTAGTATATTTATACTTATGATAAACAATCCCTCCTATTATAGAGTAATTACAAGCACTTTCATAGAAAAGCATAAAACAACTTCTTTTTCCTTTCCAAATAAAATGCTATGATTCCCTAATGCAAGTATTCTCAAGCAGTACCAATCAAAGCATACAAATCTTATTCTTTCATAAAAAAAGACAAATAAGAGAAGACTAGATCCTCATGCCTGTAATACGCTTAATCTAATTGATTGACTTGAAAAACAACCTTCCAACAACAACTTCCTAGCTTCACTTAGCTATCTCAAAGCAATACTTCACTATGACTCCTTTCTCAAGATAACAATATGCACTCACAAAGTAAATCACATCTCTCACAAAAATACTCTAAGCTCTTAGAATTTACAACTCTCAGAATAATTGTAGCAGAATAAGTTTGCAGAGAAGTGCGTCCCAAATGAGAGAACTTGACCCTCTATTTATACAAAAAATTGAGACATTGCAGCCTATAGAAAAGGCATGCCAGTCGACAACTCTCTTCATGCAAGTCGACTCACTATATATAGCATAAAGGTGGCATAGATCAAAGTGTAAACTCATCACATTATGCTACATATCAACTCATTTAGTTGAAAACAACTAAAAACTAATTCAAAGGTGCACATGCACAAATTATGACAGTTGAATTGCAACCAAAATAGACTTCTACAAATTTAAAGAGTTTCTATATGTTGGCGCCAAGTATTAGCCAACTCCCTTATCTCTTGGCATGGTTTCTCTTATTGAAACAGTCCTTTGTTTGCAGGAAACACCTATACCATGTCAACTTGGTCATAGTTTTATTGAGCAACAGAGCAAAGATGAGTTGCTCCATAATAATAGCATATAAATGGTGCTTTGACCGGTTCATAACTTGTTCACTTTTCCTATTCTCATGCATTTTACTCTTTATATTGCAGCTTATAACTATTCCATTGTATAAAAGCACCCAAGTTTGGAGTAATTCGTCATTTAATAATTTAAAGATTCATTTCCAATAGTATTGACTATAGTCTACTCCATATTGACTTTTATTGTTGCGCATTGCTTGCATATGGTTTAGATTTTTATCCTATGTCAACATATGCATTATTAGGCCTTTAAATACTTTGCATATCTTATATACAAATCAACCTATGTTTCATGTATATAACTCAACCTCCAAACATCACATATATATATGTCAATATATAGCCTTAATGCTATATCACATATATATATAGTAATATATATATATCCCATGTCAATCAAGTATGTATACATTTGATATACAAATGAATACGAACAAGTTAACATTCACATAATAATATATATATATATATATGTATATACACACACACACACATATATATATACATATATATATACATGTATGTATATATATATATACATGTATGTATATATATATATACATGTATATATATACATGTATGCATATATATATATATATATATGTATGTATATATATACATATATATATATATATATATATATATGCATATATATATATATATATATATATATTCCTCCATGTACATGTATACGTATGTATACATATGTTGATATATTTGTATGGAAATTTTCGTTTGTCAAACATATGTATGTATCGACGCATGTATACATCTGGATATATGTATATATTTTATATATATTTATACACACATTTGATTGCACAATCAAGCACATACACAATTACTATCTTATTGATAGGGAACAATTGTGCAATGTATATATACATATATACTTACATGTCACATTGTACCTTTGATAACACCATACTCATAAGCAGCCCATTCATAATTGTGCATAGGTACATATACCTATGTACTCTAATGTATGTGCTCCTCCGTGCATATGATCTATCCTTGACACACATATGCATACACATATATATATACATTCAACATATGTTCACCTCATAAATCAAGCATAGTAGTATAAGGAAGAACTCATAAGCTCCAAACACATAAACATCATCCAAGAATGCATTCAACAGTAATCAAGACCCTTACTAATGCAAACACATCATACTAAAGGATGACTTACCAATTCCCAACACTATGACTAGACTCAACCATTCTATTGTGAGTGTGTATATAAGCTCAGATAGGTTTCATAAAGGTTACCTGACCAATCAATTCTCCTGAGTGATACTTCCCATCCCTTTCGGAGGATTGAACCTATCCATGCACCCAACTTAGCACACTTACAATGTTAGATAGACATTCACAATAAATCCATACGCATCTTAAACTTTAGCATATTTATATACCAATGTATGTTCATCAATGTATACATAACTACTCTTTCAAAGCAATTTTCAACACTTGCACATAATACCTATTTCAATATTCCATTCATTTACAAACATATCAAAATCATGATTGCATTTACCATCCTATTTACCCGTGAAGGTAAAAGTAAATCAGTAATAACAAGACAGGGTGTGACACAAAAGGAAAGAAAAGATGCAGTGCTTCCATCTCGTAGAAGGCAACACATTTGTGATTCAACAAATGCAATTGGTGAAAACAATAGTTGTGATGATGTGCAACCTGATATAGCACATGGTGATGTGTAGCCTGATATAGTACATGGTGATGTGCAATGTTGTGATGATCTCTTAGCATAAAGTCTAAGAGAGATTATTGAACAACATCAGAGCAAAGGAACAACAGGTCTACAGATGATTTATTCAACATTATTAAAGGATGTGTTTGAAGTGAAATCTGTGGAGACCGGTATTGGTTGACCTACTCATGCCACACCTGATGTGGCCAAGGAGCATGAAGTTCTGGTTGATGAAAGTCATAAAGAGAGACCGCTAGTTGCATCTGTTGTGCCTTAGAGTGCACCTGTTGCATCTAGAGCTTATCATGGAACTAGTGGATCAACCAGAAATACTAGTAGTGGTTTAATAGAAGATGTGTCTCCTTTTTTCAAAAGACAAAGATTGAGTCAATGTATAGATATATAGAGAGGAATGCAAAAGAAAGAAAATTAGAAGGAAAGAAGCCATTCATGGTTGAATTATCAAGAGATGGTGATCCCATTGGGAAAAATGATGCAAAACAGGCCTCCGAGTTGGGTGTAAGATGTAGGGCCCATTTGGATATTTGCAAATCAATTTTTGTAGAGCAAGATCCATGAATTGTGAAAATGTTATACAAAAAATGGAAAATGCTTTTGAGACTACTGGTGGACAAATCTCTAGAAAATATTACAAGAAAAAGATGAGATTTTTGATGAACATATTTAGATACAATTGCACAAAACAATCATGGAGGGAAAAGAGAGGTTAGACTCCACTCTATCTCCCAAATAGTGGGAGGCATTGAAATAAAGTATGCATTCCAAAGAATATTTGGCAAAGAGTAACAAAGGCAAGAGAGCAAGAGATAATGTGAGGGCTGGATATACATTTGGCCGAGGTGGGTTGCACGTCAAAATGGAAAAAATTGCAGTAAGTGTATGGATTTTTGGTTCAATTTATATTGTGTTATTTAATTCAATTTTTTATTGAATTGACTATATGTTGAAATTGACATTGTATTTTAGGTGGAAAATAGTAATAGAGAATTAGGTGCAAAAGATATTGTCAATTATATGGCAGCACTAGATCCTAGTAAATCTAAGAGTAGGATGAAGTGGAAATCTAGTTCATCAACAGAGATTTCATAGCCATTTGTTCAATTCCCAGTAGGAGCCTTTGTAGATCATGTCAACTCAAATGAACTAGGGTACGAAAAGGTAATGAGTTGCATATTCAATCTCACTCAACAAGTTTTGCAGTTGGTTGTCTCCGTTAACCCTATAGTTTCTGCATGGAATGAGCATAAATCCATGGATTCAGATGAGGTAAGAGGCTCTATTGATCTCATTTCTTCTTGGTTGGCAATTCTATATACAAATGCGTCTTACTATGTAGATTACTGAAATATGGGCGTAGGAGAATCCGACCTAGTTTCTTTATTATTGGAGTGATCCATAAAATGTTCTTTTGGACAAATTTATAGCTTGCATTTTTTTACTTGACTATTGAATGCTTTATATATTTTTTTGCACAATGGTTGAACCACATGCAGAGCAATTTTATCAAATCAATAGGAAAACAAAAATGCCTTCATGATGTCAATAGAGCTGCTGATATTGATAGTGATCATGATGAAGTGGACAAGAATGCGTAGCACAGTCATCTTAGTTGTCCTGAAGTTGTGGTAATTAATATAATAGTTGTTAGTTATCTGTACCAATGTTTTGTCGTTCTTCATGCTTAAAATATTTTTTTGGACAAAAAGTTATGGCTTTTGCATTCTCTAAGTTTTAAGTTAATCTGTCCCAATGTTTTGTCATTCTTCTTTTAGAAAAATTTTTATAGCTTTTGCATTATTTACTTGACTTATATTATTTTTGCATGATGATTAAACCACATGCAAAGCAATTATATGAAAGCAAAACGAAAAGAAAAAGGTTATGTCAATAGAACTCTCTGCAAAGTTGCACAACTTCAAATCTGCAATAATGTTGATAGTGATTATGATGATGAACTCGATGAGCATGCACATGATATTCATAGTGGTAGTCATGTTTAACTCAAGGTGAATGCTATGAAACCACATGCAAGTAAGTACTATTCAAGTAAGTAATGGTTGTTTTATTATGTAAATAAGGGTAATCATTACCTATTTGATAGAAGCTGGTTAGAATAGTAGTGAAGTGTAATTAGCTAGTATACATAGATTATGGAAATAAGGGAGAACATATAACTTACATATGGAAGCTTAGAGCTTAGTTGTAATAGAGTGCATACGTATATTTTGACAATGCATTAGTGCATTGTGTTCGGGGATGTCATAGTCCTTAGTTGGGGGGACTTCATTTCCAATCCATGTCTCTTTTTGGAGTACTCGTATAGTCTAGCACAATTGTAGTCTTGCCCTCCATTTGTTTGTACCTTGCAATGGGTTAGTTTTTTTTTTTTTAGTAAAAAGGTGCTTCTTTGTTATTCAACAGAATAAAAAAAAGCACATACAAAAACTGATTTGTTCCAAGACATAAGACATTACATACAACTGTCAAAAACAATATAATGTGTGTTTTATATCGCAATATAATGTGTTTTTTTGTTTTGTTTTTGTAGAAATTTATTGATAAACTCTAAGAAGGGGATAAATTTGAGGTGTTGGATCTATTTGATGGTGTTGTTGTGGGCATTGGGCAGATTCACTCACTATCTATTGTACATGGAGTCAAATTGAAAGGAACAGGAGATGCAAATGTAAGTATTTTAAAGGTCACAAGTAACATACCCCTTTCTTATGAAGACAAAATATATGGAGTTGTCCATCTGAAAGAGAAAGAAGGGACCTTCACATGGTGGCCACTAAAATATTTGAAAAAAAATGACATAGTTGATGTTTATCATGTAGTACTAGCTGTTAGACAACTTGGCCCACTGCTTTATTCAATAGTTTGAATGTATTGTTTAGGGATCTTAGTGTTTTTTGTTTGTTTTGGAGTTGTATAAGCAAAAAAAGGCATTGTAACTTAGTTTTCTTAGTCACAACACTAAGAAACACACTTTGTAACACATTTTTCAAAGCAAAGACACATATTTATGTCTTGTATTTGCTATAAGAACACCTTTTCTCAATAAAATTTTAGTATTTTGACTTCTTAATAGTTGTTTCATTATGTGCAAATGAATGATTGATTATGTTTTTCTGTGTTTTTATATGTTTAAACCTCAATTAAAGCATTGTATCATTTTCAACACTTATAGGAAAAAATCAGTGAACAAAAACAATTAAATAAACTACCGATTGACTAAATATTCTACCAATTGACATAAATCAGTGAATAAATATGACTAAATATAATGACTATGCAATTAATAAATAATGTATCAATATACTACCAGTTGACAGAAATCAGTGAACAAAAACAATTAAATAATCTACCAAATTGATCAAAATGATGATTAAAATTAATGATTAAATACACTAACAATGGATGGAAATCAGTGAACAAAAATGACTAAATAAGTGACCAGTTAACAACAATCAATGACTAAATATATCAATGAATAAAAAATGACTAAATAAGTGACCAAATTACAACAATCAATGACTAAATAAGTGACCAGATTACAACAATCAATGACTAAATCAACGACTAAATATACTACCAAATTGATCAATCAAAACAACCAATAAATGACTAAAAATGGTTTAGTCATAAATCTGGTCGCATTATAAATGTTTGACAATAAACTACTAATGGTCACGTGATCATGTTTAGTGATTTATATGCAATTTTTAGTAGTTTTTTTAATCATATATTGTTGTTTCTATATTAGTGAATGGAGACAAATGCTTTCACGAAGAGCATGTCCATATAAGTCTTTTAATCTTGTTTGAATGGAAAATCATTGATTTCTCATACTCCATTTTGATAGAGGCCCTCAAAGAGTAACTATGGAATTTCAAAGTAATTTTGGGCTATCCTAGTGGCTTGGAGTTGCCCGAAGAGAGTGGGAGAAGATTTACTACTCCTTATCTTTTGCATAATTCCAATTGGTACCTAGGATAGGTACATTTTCTATGTTCATTGCTTCCCTTTCTCTGACATGGTCAAAAAACCTTGTGGATTTTTAAAGTTGTTCTAGGCTATCCTGGTGGCTTGGAGCTATTATTTGAAATCCTAAGATTCCAAGCATGGTCAACAACGATAAGCCTCGTGGTTTGAGAATATGATTTGCATCCCATAACACCACTACCTGTAGACATTGAAAAATGTCCTGAATGATATCATATACTCAAACTAGGTATACTAACATCATTTCCTCTTCAAACCCATCCTCTTTTCGCTTAATTGATTGAATTAGCCTAGCTAATTAATTAATCGTGTCATTTGCATCTATTAACCTAATTAATTTAATTAGTTTAATTCACCCTCTTCCACGCTTACATTTCATCTCATTAAATTGAATAAATCAAACTATTTAATTTAAGTCCCTGAATCTTCTTATTTAATTAAATAACCCTAAGTTATTTAATTAAATGACATTCCGCCTTTCCCCCATTCATTAAATCATTTTATTTAATGAATATCATCTAATTCTTCTAAATCCCCTAATTGCATTAATTAACATTGTTTAATTAGCAATTATCTAATTAATCTAATCTCCCCCACTTGCAAGGGAATATTCCTCCTTTGCACATTCCTCCAAAAAGGGGATATTCCCATGGAATATTCTTTTGTACAATTTAATTTGGTTTTGATTAACTAAATAACTTTTTTCCCTCACTCATGAATATTCCAAAGAATATTCTTTTCTCCTCACTCATTTGAAAAAGGGGAATATTCCTTTTTCTTAACAAACTTAACTTCATATGCAAGTTAACTCCAAAAATTCTTGTGCATGTTTACTTTTAACCTCTTGTACAAGTCAAAAGTGTGTTTGTTTGAGGGAATGGGAAACCTTGATTAAATCTCATCTTTCATTCTCATCCACTAATGAGAATCCATGATCCATGCCTCCAATTTCCTCCATCCTTGACTGTTGATTAGCCTTTTTGATCTCAACCCTCCATTTCTCATTTGCTCTCCTATAAATATAACACTATTTGGAGATAAATGGATCCATTTTTTAACATCAAACTTATGCTGTTAAAATCACTCACACTCACACTCATATTTAACACATATTTAGCATTTTTTAGTTCATTTTAATTGCATTAATTAGCTTTAAGCTTTCATTAATGGCTTCCATGATCACATAATGCATCCATTTAACTTGTTTTTCAATTAGGGTTTCAATCTTTAGTTTATAATCCATTTAGATTATCTTAGCTTTTGCATATCTAGATCATTTTTAGTATAAAATCAGGTTAGATTAGCTTGCATCATGCTCATTTAGATTAAAATAATGTTTTCATACACATCTCACAATCATTCCATCAATTTTCTTCAATAAAAATGACTGGAACAAGCTCATTTATCCATGAGATTGGGAAAGGGTTGCCGTTCCACATCAACGTGACACCAATCTCACAACAGGATAAATTTCAGATGGGTTAGAGTAGACATTTTAATGCTTTCATAGTTTAGAATGCTTAGTTTGATAAATGTTTAGTTTAACCTTCATTTGAATGATCTTGTTGAGATTTGACATTAGTGGCTTAATTATACTTCGATTCTTCATGGATCAAGCATAATCAACCCATACTAATTTGTCAATTATGCATTCTAGTGCTAGAAGGAGGAAAAAATTGATCAAATTTAATCAATTTCTATCTTGAATTCCGTTCTTTCTGAATTTTGCAGGATACAACAATGCTAAAGAGAATTTCAGTGATGCCTTTTTTGGGTGTCGCCATATAGCAACGTTATCGTCATCCGAAACAACGACACTTATTTAATGCTTCAACGCTAATTAAACCAAACAACAACACTAACACTTTTTAGAGGTATCAAAATTTGCAAACGCCAATGCACCTCAAATGACGACGCTATTTTCATCACTATTTTTCCCACAGAGCAACGCCCAAGTTCACCAGAGCGATGCCCATCTTGCTCAAACAACGACGCTATCATCAATAGCGACACCCAACTTTGGTAAGAAAATTGACAATCATTTTTCAGCATGTGTTTTAATTTTTCGCTTCATTGGATTACTAACATGCTTCTAATGTTGTTTTGGTTTTTAGGTTAACTGGGTTTTGCAGGTTGGACGATAAAAGACAAAGTGACTTGAAGCATTCTTATCTTTTTGTCTTATAATTGTAACAAGCATTTGATGCTTTTGGGGCAATTATAACCCATTTTTCATGCTTTTCATTTTATGTTGTAGGACCACACTAGTTTTCAATTGGGTCTTAAAAAGAACGCTCAAACAGGATTAAAATTGAACCCTCATTTCATCATTATATTTTGGGTTTAAAATTGAACAAGGAAACTTAGCATTTCATTTGGTGCATAAAATGAATTCATCTTAGCTTTAGAGGTTAAATGAATGAGTGCTTGCTTTGTTGTGACACACGTAGTGTGTATCCAATCCCCTTGCGCTTCATGCGATCTTGGGTGAAGAGAAACACTCCAAGTGTACTTCATTGTTTGTGTGCACTTATAGTATGTATCCAATCCCCTTGCGCTTCTTGCGATCTTGGGTGAAGAGAAATACTTAAGTACACCTTTTTGCTTTGTGTCACCCTTAAGAGAGGACTTACTATGAGACACACCCCCCAATTGGAAACTCATAGGAAATTTCTTGCAAACACGTTTACCGACGGGATATATTAAAGGTTGGGAAATCATGAGAAAGTACCTTCTATCCTGGATTGTATAATATACTGCACCTAGTACCATGCCTTAAGTGGAACGGGAATGGTAGTAAGAGCCTTAAGTGGCAGAGCAAGTGTGTATACAGCTGGGTGTTCTCAAATTTTTACTAAGAACCAAATTATTTAGTTACCAAAAATCCTTAATGCTTGTTGGTGCAAGAACAATCATTCTGAAGCCGCCCCACATTTGTACTATTCATTGTTGAAACAAAAAAACCCTTAGGACCTTCGAGTCTTTAGAATTTTGAGATTTGGTGGTCCTAAGAAGTGTGTGTCGTGGAGGGGAGTTAGTGTCACCAAATCTCTAACTGTTCACATTGTCTTAGTGTTTGGAGAAATCTGAGTGGGGACTGAACAAGTATGGCCATTCAACCTAGGTGGTAAATGATTATGATTCAGTTTAATACTTTACTTGGTTCCAAAACATTGCAAACAAACATTCACAATCTTCCTCAAAATTTCAAACACTTTGGTCTAAGTATGGATACCTTTTGAAAAAACCTTGATATTACTATTTTTCCTAAGAATTTATTCTTATAGACTTCTAAATATTTTGGTTTACATCTCAATCCATATTTCCCAAAGTCAATATAAGCAACTATGCCTTGAATGCCATCCTTTTCACAAAATGGACATTGTGAAAATTATGATGTTTTTGACAGACATTTAGTTTGAAATCATAATCAAACAAGTGTTTGTGGTAAAATAAACTCATTTAAGCAAGATAACTTGACAAATTGAACCCCACATGACCATTTGGAGACCGATCACTACTATTGAACAACCTGATCTTATCCGTGATATTATTCAACCAAACTTTGAACTCATTGAGGGAGAACAAACAAATATAATTAGTAGCTTGAGAAGCCTTATTTTTGAAACAAAGGAAACACCCATTCAATGGAGAAACGCAACAAAAATATTAGAAAAAGAAGAGGAACAAACTAATATTGAGGTCGGACGACCCCTATTACCACCACCCACATGGCAATAAATACCCTCTTTTTCATGATCTTAGACTTATCCAAATGATCTCACGCAAAATCAGAATCCCTAAAAGAAATCCTACAGGTCTACATTTTAAACTTAAGCATCTTAGTCCAAAAGCTCTTAAGAAACACCTTTTAGCACTCCACGAAACTAGAACTAGGTTGGTATACAACTTCTACAAACGTGCTTCAAGGAATAATCCAAACTTGTATGCCTTCTTTTACAATCAGAACCCTAGTCTTTTTCACAATTTTGAACTTCTCTAAAACATTGGGTCTTTAGGATTTGAAAAATTTAGAGGTCTAGCATGTTTCTCACTACCTTGGTCTTGTCAAACAAAGGTTCACTCTAAGTCAACATTGGGTCAAACATTTCATCTACACCTTCATCAAAATTTCATCCTTCACTTCACCAAACTTTGCAAAACTTTCAAATTCACCAACACTTTTTGACTTAAAACATCCATCAAACCAACCCCTAACTTAGCTACTTTGTATGTGAAATGAATCATTTTCCATGAATTTGGTGAAGTTAGTTATCATATTTGAACTAGTTTATCTTGAAGGTCACGATTCTAGCCTAAATATTTCCAAGTTCATAAACATCTTTTATCCAACATCAAACATCAACTCTTAAGTCAAAAGTGTTCTCCCAAAATGATTGCAGAGATCACTACCCATATCATCCATATTTTCATCTTCCATTGTCATCATTGCTCCAAAAAGACTTAGAGAATCCCTCTTACCTATATTTGAGTCAACTAGAGAATTCAAACATTACAAATCTCAACACAAATCTCCCATAGGTGACCCAAAATTTATGGTAAAGACAAGATCACAACACAAGAGAGTCATGGAGAAAACCAAAGTTACATTTACCTCAAGTGATCCAAATCCTCAAGAATTTGATCCAAGAAGCCAAGTTACCCCATCACAACAACCATCATATCCATCAAGACCATATGGGATTGAAGACATCACAAATAATCTGTTTGAACTCACTAGGGAGGAAATCATGGAACGTCAAGTCTAAGAAAACATTGCTCCAATCTCCCCATCTTTCGTTGCACAATTATTGACACAAGGATTAACTTCATCCACCTTGCAAAAAACTCCATTGCTAGAGATAAATCAAACATCTACACCTAGTGTAGCAGCTAGTCTTGCCAAAGACTTTGGTCATACTCTTCCATTTGAAAGTAACACACTTGTGGGTACCCTTGAAACCAATCCTCCATCCCAAACGACCACATGGACACCAACATTTGGTGCTCCTCCCATTCTTAAAGATCCCAAACAACCTCACAAACCTCTTACAATCCATTACTCCACCACTACTTCAACCTATCGGGGACACCCCTCTTCATCCATACCCATGAGTACCACAAGTGTGTCCACCATCATGCAAAGTAGTATGGACCAACTATCACAAGTGGACCCAAAAGGGAAAGGAAATACCTTCATGCGAAATCAACCTTTAATGCGGCATGGAACATCTTCATCCAATCCTCTTGTTGATACATCAAACCCACTGGTTTCCTAGAACACATCCATCCCATTCATCATCAACCCAAATCAAAAAAATCCCTTGGTCACGAATCCCATCAACCCAGGTGATACCTTGTCCACATCCCTATCACAAGCAAATCCCCAACGCATGGGACAAGGAAACCTTTCTAATCAATGGACTCAAGGTCCTAATATGCCCTTAACATTGCAAAATCTAATGGCATCATCCTTATCTTTTTGCACAGTCCCCTTCACTATGAAAAATCAAATGGGACCTCAAACCTAAATTCCTCCATCTCAATCCACCATCTTACAGGGAATGTTAAACCAAGGGATCCCACCATCTGTATAACACATAAACACTCAAAATTCATCACAGATGTCCCAACAACTGACTAATCCTACATTGCAAGTGTATGCCTTAGATTTACAAAAAGCTTATCAACAAGCCATCTAGCAACAACAACAATAACAAGCAGCCTTAGAAGCACAACAAAAACAACAACAACAACAAGAAGCAGCCCTAGCAACACAACAACAACAACAAGTGTCCCTAGCAACACAACAACAACAACAACAAGAAGCAACCCTAGCAGCACAACAAAAATAGCTACAACAACAAGCAACCTTAGTAGCACAACAACAGTAACAGCAACATTAACAAGCAACCCTAGTAGCACAACAACAACAACAAGCAACCTTAGCACAACAACAACATCAAGCTCATCAAGCAACCTTAGTAGCACAACAAGAACAGTAGACCCAACAACAAGCCTTACTAGCTCAACAATATGCCCAAAAACAACAACAACAAGGTTCCTAATATAATCCTCAGTAGAACATCATCAATACAAACACGTTAGGAACATACACATTAACACCTCAATCACCTTCACAAAATCCCACACCGCCATACACACCATACAACACCTTATCATATCATAATTCCACATACAACCCATCTTCTATCCCAACATATATCCCTCCACCAAACCCGCAAGATGATATAGCATCACAAATTAAGGCGTTGTCACAAGAAATGCAGGGCCTTCAGATGTGCAAGACAAAGAGGCCCATACACAAAATCTATGTCCATATCCATTCAATTGAAATATCACAATGGTACCATTCCCTCTTGGCTTTGAAATCCCTAAATTTGACAAATACAAAGGGAGAGGAAGTCCTATGGATCATGTCAAAGAGTTCAACGCCATGTGTATGGAGGTGGCTTACAACGATTCTTATTTAATATATGCACCTCTTCCCCCAAAGTTTAATAGGTCCTGCTATGGATTGGTTTTCTCAACTACCTCTTGGCATCAAAATTTTTCAAGAAATTACCGATAAATTCATCAATCACTTCTCCTTTAATCTTGACATGGACATAAGCCTAGAAGAATTGTATACTCTTAGGAAAACCAAAGGAGAATCTTTCACCAATTTCTTGCAACGATGGAGGCAAAGAGCTAGTAAGAGCAAGTGGCATCTTCCTGAAGAACAAGTGGGGATCATCATAGAAAATATAGATCTGGATCTATCCTTCCACTTGAAAATGCAGTGCATCACATCTTACGACAAGCTTTTTCCAAGAGCCCTTAACATCAAGAGAGCTCTAATCTAATAGGGAAATACTCAAGCTTACAAAGACAATCGGTTGTCAACTATTTCAAATGACAAGCCTCGTGTCTGGGCTAAGAACAAGAATGTAACGAATGATGGTGTGGTAGATGCTAAGGTAGTCCTAAGTGCTCCTAGGCCAAAAAAAAATTAGATAGCTAATGTTCAACTAGCTCTACAGCAAAAAACACCCCCACAGATTAATCAGATCAATAACACTGAAACACAACAACGACAAACACCCAAAAAGAAAAACTATCCTAAATGCAAGTACACACAGTTTTCAGAACCCATCGAAACCATGATGAAGAATTTGGTAGAGTCAAACCTAATAACACTTCCCAACTTTGGAAACTACCAATAACCACAAGAGAAACCTTCCTGGTACAACGAGAATGATCTTTGTGACTTTCACAAAATCAAAGGGCACAAAATGAAAAATTATATGAGGCTCAAGAATATTATCCAAGATCTCATCGATAATGACACCATAGCTATTGAAGTACCAACCGGTAACCAGGATCTTAAGATATACAAGAACCCTATGCCAGATCATAGCAAAGGAAACAACAATGGAAAAGCTAAGGATTACATGAATGTGCAACATACCTATTCCAATATGGTCACTTCCTATGATAGCATCATTACCGTTGTCATCATCAAAGGTTCTAGTGCGAAGTGTGGGGTCACTACACATCATGGAAAAGTCACTATCCAAGGAGTTCCATCTCAATCTAGGGCACAACCTACTTTTCCAACATCAAATCCCAACAAGTATAATCTCTTAGACCAACTTAAGAAGACCCTCGCACAAATATCAATCTTAGAACTATTAAGGCTATCACCCGCACATAGGGAAATCTTAGAAAATGCTTTATCAGAGTCATCTGTTCTTGAGGATAGTGATACAAATCAGTTTCAAGCTATGGTACAAAATATTGCTAATCATCTTCTCACATTCTCAGAACAAGACCTACCATCACAACCATCTCATAACTATGCTTTGCACCTTAAGTTCATTGTTCATAAGAACAAGGTTACAAGAGTCTTAGTGGATGGAGGTGTTGGTTTAAACATTTGCACCCTTCGACTGATCAAAAAATTGGGCTATTCAGAAGATGCTATTGAGAAAAAAAAGAGTACAACCATCAGAGTGTATGATGATCAAGAACGAGTATCACAAGGTATCAATGCATTACCTATCCAAGTAGGACCCCTCATTGTGGAAACTACATGCCAAGTGTTAGATATTGATCTTCCCTATAACATCCTACTTGGCCGACCATGGATCCATGCCCTGAAAGTTGTAGCCTCCACCTATCATCATTGTGTAAAGTTTTACTTTGAGGGCAGAGACATAACCATCCATGGAGATCTTGAGCCTTTCTACTATTGCAAGAACCTTGAGGCCATATTCTATAAGATACCCCAAATACCCAAGAATGATGAAAGGCCTACACCATCTACCTCATTTATTGACCCATCATCCCTTGCATCAACCTTAGGAATGAAAACACCTATTATGCAGAATATACCCGACATCAAAGCAGTGATCCAGGATGATGGTTGTGGAAACTATAAACTATTGAAGGACACTTTTGTGTTGGGGGAGCTACCTATTTCTCCCAAGTCACATGGAAAACCCACATCTAGTAATGAAGCACCCAAAATCATCAAGATGGCAGCTACCGCCTTCACCAAGTGGGGGATTTGAACGAATAAGACATTAATGAGGAAGATGTCTCTAAACTCCTCTATCAAGATGAATGACTTGTCCCTGTTCTTCCTATGGAAGATGATAACAAAGGATTGCAACTCATACAGAATTGGGGATATAACAAGAATGAGAAACTAGGGAAAAATGATAATGGTTTGCTAGAACCTATCGTTCCTAAGAAACGCTTAAAGAATCTTGGCCTAGATTTTACTACTAGCAAGGTTACCCTTATTGGAAAAGGTATTCCTGCTAAAATAGTTGAAGCTTCCTCTTGGTTACCTACATCATGTGATACAACCTTAGATGACTTCCTCGTTGATGTTGTGGATCTATTTGAGAATAACTCCCTCTTCATGATATCTATAACATCTTTCACCCCATGCAATCAACCAATTGAAATACGCCTAGTCTACCTGCAACTCATTGACCTGGACTAACAAGGACCACCGATTCTATATTTATTCGAAAATGATGAAACGATCTTAGAATTCATGGGACTCCATGACAACTTACCATGGGTAGATCACAAGGTAGGTTTTGAAATAGAGCTAGACATAGGAGCATACTATAGGGAGAAGATTGAATCCTCTAGTCGCAAAATTGACGAAATGCACCTAACGTGCAGATCTTTGGGTGAAAACCACACTATGGAACTTTTTGATCTTAAAATAGTAAAAAGAAAGGATGTATTTGAGGGAGAAAACCTCTCTGAGGTACCCAAGGATGAGGGATTCAAGGTACCCAATGATGAGGGATTCAATCTCCCCCTTAGCGTGATACGTCCAGATAAGTTAGCAATATTAGCAGAAAAGGCAACACCAGTCAATGTGGGAACATATAAAGCACCCAAGATCAATTTTTATGTTGAATCCTTGTTAGATGAAGAAAAAAAGAACCTAGCAACATTCCTAGAAGAGTGAAGAGATAAATTTGCATGGTCATACACATATATGCCAAGGCTTGATCCAAAAGTAGTTGTGCATCATTTAGTAGTCTATCCTGAAGCTAAACCTGTGAAGCAAAAATTAAGGAAGATGCACCCTCAGATAGCACTGCTGGTGAAACTTGAGTTACAAAAGCTTCTTAACAATTTATCTGACTGATAGATTATCCTAAGTGGGTTTTAAACCTTGTACCAGTCTCCAAATCCATTGGGGGCATTATAATATGCATAGATTTTAGAGACTTAAACAAGGCATGCCCGAAGGATGATTTTCCTCTTCCTAACATCGACCTCATTGTGGACTTAATAGTTGGACATGACATGCTGTCACTCATGGAAGGTTTTTCAGGCTATAATCAAATCATGATATCCAAGGAGGATCAACACAAAACTGCATTCACTTGTCCATGGGGGACATATTGCTGGAACATGATGTCGTTTGGGCTCAAGAATGTAGGAGCAACCTATCAAAGAGAAATGACCCTCATCTTTCATGACATGATCCACAAAACTATTGAAGACTATGTTGATGATATTTTGGAAAAATCAAAGAAAAGGAGTGAGCACATACAAGTCTTAGGACCCATCTTTGACAGACTTGAAGAGTATAAGGTATAGTTGAATCCAAAAAAGTGTCTTCGGGGTTACATCAGGGAAACATCTTGGCTATATTGTCTCACAAAGAGGGATATAAATTGATCCAACAAAGGTAAAAGCCATCCTCGACATGGAACCACCACAAACACTGAAATAGATGAGAGGGTTACAAGGAAGATTGTAGTCCATTAGAAGGTTCATAGCGCAACTATCAGATGAAATCCACCCTTTTTTGCATCTTCTCCATAAAGGAATAACTTACAAGTGGGATGAGAAGTATGATAAAGCCTCCCAACATATCAAAGACTATCTATTGACACCTATAGTACTCATGCCACCAATACCAAACAAACCATTGATCTTGTATATATCAGCAATACCAACAACATTAGGTGCTCTTCTCACACAACATGATGAAATCGAAAAGGAGAGAGCCATCTACTACATCAGCAGGACCTTGGTGGGCTATGAAATGAATTATTCATCCATTGAGAAAGCATTCTTAGTAGTAGTTTTTGCTTCACAAAATTTCAGAAACTACATGCTATCGCATCAAGTTAAGCTTATTGCAAAGATCAACCCATTGAAATACCTATTATCTAAAGTAACTCTCACTGAGCGAATGACCAAATGGGTAATGATCTTAATAGAATTTGACATAGAGTATGTGGAGTGCAAGGAAATCAAGTGACAAGTGATCACAAACCAACTAACAGAGGAACCTATCTATGCAGAGAATCCATTGATATTTGAATTCCCTGATGAATCAGTGTCCCTTGTGAATCTCACAACTCAGTAGAAAATTTACTTTGATGGATCATTCACCCAACATGGATCAGGGGCGGGTATTCTTTTCATCACCCCTCAAGGCGATTACATTCCAAAGTGATACAAACTATCATTCTCGTGTACTAACAACATTGTTGAGTATGAAGCCCTAATCAAAGGTCTAAGGATAGCAATTCAATGACAGATACAAGAGATGAAGGTCTATGGAGACTCACAGCTGGAGATCAACCGTGTTAATGATGACTACCAAACTAAGGACGACAAGCTTACTCCTTATAAGAAGATGGTAGAAAATATCAAAGAATTTTTCATAGATAGAACTTTTGAGCAGATTCCTCGTATGAACAACCGAACAACATATGTTATGGCAACAATCAAATCACTGTTAGACATGTCGAACAATGTCCTTCAATGCGAATTCTTGGCAGAACAACTTCTTGTATCAACTTTTGAAATCCTTGAATCTGAATTTTTGTGTGTCATCGTTGGTCTTGGATCCCTATGGTATCATAACATATTCACCTACCTTAGGAGAGGAACCTTCCCATCCAATATCACCTCCAACCTTAAAAAGACCTTTGTTAAAAAGGCATCCCGATTTGTGATCCTGGGTGATACCTTATACCGCCGAAGCATCGAAGGGACATTACTACGATGTCTTAACCAAGAGGAATCCTTGATTGCTTTAACAGAAGTACACGATGGAATATGTGGTTCCCATTATAGCGGTATGCCTTTAGCTAAGAAACTGTTGAGGATGGGGTACTACTATCCAACCATGGAAAGAGAAGCCCATTAGTATGTGCAAAAGTGTGTCCAATGTCAATAACATAGATATTTGATTCATGCTCTAGCTCAAGAATTGCAACCAATGATCACACCCTGGCTTTTCTCGCAGTGGGGGCTTGACCTCATAGGAAAGATCATCCCAACCTCATCTAATGGCCACAAATTTATCATAACAGGCATTGAGTACTTTACCAAGTGGGTAGAAGCCATTCCTATGACCTACATAATAGGGAAGAAAATTGCCAAGTTTATCTTGAATTACCTCATTTTCCATTATGGTGTTCCACAAACCCTTATCTTAGACAATGAAATACCCTTCAAGAATTAGGATGTGAAAGAGCTATGTCAAAGATTCAACATCAAACACTGATTCTCTACCCCATATTACCCTAGGGAAATGGCCAAGCTAAGGCTATGAACAAAACTATCCTAAAAATCCTCAAGAAAATAGTCAATGAAGCTGGTCATGACTGGAATCTGCAGGTAAATCCCGCTCTTTAGGCCTATCGAGCCAGTATTTGCACACCAATAGGTGCAACCCTATTATCCTTGATCTATGGATTAGAATCCATTCTACCTATTGAGGTTGAGCTCCCCTCACTGCTAGTGTCACTATAGAACCTAATCACTAATGAAGAATACAAAGTATATTGGTTGAATGAGCTAGAATTTTTGGACGAACGTCGTCTTGCACCCTCAATCACTTACAATTATATCAAAAATGACTGAAACAAAGCTATAACAAGAAGATAAAATGTTAGTCTTTCTAGGTAAGGGATCTTGTCCTAAAGCAGAATTAGAAGAACCTTCCTGATTAGGGCAATAAAGGAAAGTTTGAACCTAACTGGTTGGATCCCTTTGTCATCACAACAAGCTATGGATTAGGAGCATATCAATTGTCAACACTTGAAGGTGAACCCTTGCAGGAACCAACTAATATCTTGCATCTTAAAAATGTTTATGCCTAGTCTTGAAGGGTGTAAATCTAAAAATACAAAAAAATAAAAAAATGATCAAAATCCAAAAAAATGAGAAAAAGGATTGAAAAAAGTAAAAAAACCAATCATCCTCTTGTGAAAACCACTTCGGTGGTGCTTTGGGAAATTACCTTGGTGAAAACCTGGCAAACAGGTGCCTTGCATAAATAAATCACATCCGTCCATCGTTAGCTCTTTATCCTATCGCTCCATCCATCGCATTTTGTCCATCACATCATTCACCCTATTTATTCCATCATCCATCTCCGTCCATATCATAGCTTAATATTCTAAAGTATCGCATCCCCTTTCTACTTGGCATATTCCTAAGGTCAGTTTGTCTTGCCTATATCGAGGTAGTCTATCATATCCCACTGGGGGCAATTCATTCCAGATCGCATTGGGCTCTTGTATATCTTAAGGTTATTGGAAATCTTATCGAAAATCCCAAAAACATTTGTAAGACATTTATCAGAAAATCCAAAAATATTTGAAAATCCCGTACAACTAAAATCCAAAAACATTTAAAAAATTGTAAAGTCAAAATCCAAAACATCCAAAACACATCAAAAATCCCTAAAAAGGTCAAAACATCGAAAATCCAAAAACAATACCCTTGTTGAACTACATCATCTCTAAGCTTGAAGGTAGGAAAGACCATCATTGATGTGCCCTCGAGACACCCTAGGTCAGTCCTTTAGGAGTCCGTCATAATAAACTAGCATTTCATCAACTGTTAATATCTCATTGTTAATAGGTTGAGTCAGTTGAACTACATGGTCTTTGCGTGTATAACGTAGGAAAGGCTTATCTTTGATCATCCCCCAAGGCCCCTAGGATAGGTCTTTTAGGTTAGGTTCTTAGTCGAAACCCTTGGAAAATCCCTAAATATTCAAAATATTCAAAATCCCTAAACATTCAAATATTCTTGAAAACAAAAAAAAATCAAATATCTTAGAAAAGCCTTAAACATTTGAAAACTTGAAAAACCCTAAACATTAGAAAACATTCAAAAGACCTAAACAACCTCAAAAATTCCAGAAAACCCTAAACAACCTCAAATAATTGAAATAAAAAAAATTCATATAAACTTCCGAAAAGATCAAAACAACCTCAAAACATTTTCAAAATACCAAAAAAATTGAAATATTCCAGAAAATCCAAAACCATCCATCCCTATTTCGCTTTCACCCGCAATAACCTTTCACCCAAAATAAATCGAGCATCACCTTCAACCCTTTGGAAAAACAAGTAGAAAGCAAGTGTAGCAAGTTGTAAAGTGAGAACTTAAGTGTCAAAATCTAAATTCTAGGTCATAGGTAAATGTGTCGGTGAAGTTTGTACCAATGACTCATCATAGCATCATCCTAAATCAAACCATTTGATCAACATGTCCTAGGATTTATCCTTCTTGTGATGGACATCAATATCAAAAATCACCTTAGCTAAATTAAACTGGCAAGAGATATGGATAACACTGACTGTTTGTCTTTAATCTTTTCTTATGATTTATCTCAATGATCCATTCTGAGGACCTCTCGATGATGTCTATAAAAATGATTTAGAGAGAAAAGAATGGGGCATCAATCATTATCTTTCATTTTTTGTGCTTGTGGGTACTCTTGTAAAATAACCTTGGCGCATACTTGCTTAGTTGTGTGTGGGGAAGTTGTTTGGAGTACATTGTTTACTATTGCATATGCTTTGGTCTGATGTATTCTACGCTTCTAACTTACATTCCAATGAGTTTTTTGTATGGAAAAGTGTGAACAAGAACTATCCTATCTGTTACAGAGTCAAAGTCCATTACACTAGATATAATGCTATCCTAGTTATCAATACGTTGATGCATCGTATCTATGTGTTATATCAAACAATAAGGAACGATGTAAAATCCCAATCCCAAGATATGAGCAAATCATCATCATCATCATCATGCATTTCTCATCACCATCTCTAATAAAGTCTTGGTGGATCATAGACTTGTTGGATCTTTTGAGGCAATCATCAAATCAATGGTCAATCATCTTATTTCTTCTATCTTATCTTCGCACTAACCTAGTATCATGAAAGTTAACAAAAAAAACATCATCAATGCATCCATCCTGTATCCACAGATCATCAACATGCATACATCACATCATAATCATCGCATATCATAAAACACACATCCTACATCATCATTATCATTTACGTTGTGATGAATAATATAGATTTTTTATTCTAAGCATCTTAAATCATTGTATCACATCTCATATGCATCACATTATCATATCATAAACATGAACATCTACATTATCCATACATACATCCACATGCATACATCATAAAACTGCACGAGAAACATACAAAAAGAAATGCATCCATATCATTTGCACAAGCATAAACATCTGCATGTCATATCATCCATCCCATAGCATGTCATGAAAAGATATTGAAAAAGAAGTACATCCATCCATTGCATCACATTGCATTCATACATAATCATACACATAAGCATACATACCACATCATCAATATCAAGTGCATCCATACATTCATAAAGCATGAAATAAAGAGAACACATCGCATCATATCAAATTCATATCATATATATCAAAAAATGGTGACTATCAATACAAATATCTGAATTAGTGTATGTATATCGATCAAAAATACAATAACCATGAGGCTATAAAAAATGATCCCATGAATGTATATCTGTATAAAGAATTGGGCAGTGATCAAAAAGTGTCTCTATACAAACGAGCTAGCCCTGATGACTGCTCCCCTCACTAGGCTGTCTCTCTGGCTGATCCTCGGCCTTGGGATGTGCCCCACTCCTCTGTGAGAAATCTAGTTGTCTAAGTGCCACAAACACATCTTTGTGGTAGTGCATATGATAATAAGCTGCCTCGGTCATAGCCTCTCTAAACAATCTCACAAACACTATCCTACCTTGGGCTGCAAATCTCATCATCTCCAGCTGTTGGTGTTGCCTTACCTCCTGTGATAACTACATCTCAGCGGTCTACCAAAGCTAACGATCCTAATCCCTCTCTGCAGTGACAACCTATACTTGCTGCCTAGCCTGATCTCTCTCAACAGTAATCACCAATTTTTTTGTATCACTTATAATCACCTGTACCTGTTGCTGTAGCTATTGAATCTGTGTATCTCAGGGATCTAGCTCCAGTGGTGCTGGCAGCACTAGCTATTGATGTACTGGTGGCTGTTGTGGAGGTTGTTGGTGCACTGGTGGTGCCCTTGGGACCTGTCCATCCTATTGATCCTGGCCATTTTGGCCATCTTGTCCTTCGCCTCGACCTCAGCTCTACCCATCACCTAGCTGCCCTCTGCCTCTGCCTGCACCCCTCCCTCTTAGTCTCCCTCATGGAGGTGCATTTGCTCAATCTGTCAGCTGGTGAGGGGGTGTGAACCATGCATCATATGCAGGCGTCATCTAAGCATCCGCCTGTCCCTGATTGTATGCCCATGGTCAAGCAACCAACTATCGAAATCCCTCAACAACCTCGTGGGTTAGGATCGTAGGTCCCCATGCTGGTGCCTCTTGTGTTGACTTGGAAAAGATGGTGGTATATGCATCATATGGCATGTCTTTCCTGTCACCAAACTCTCGCCACCCTATCTGGAAAGTACCTTTCTATGATGGTATGCTCTCGACCGTGCATGTATCAGGTCTGTCAGGAAAATAAGAGCTACTACACATCATCGTACCATGCTAGCATCTAAAGCCAAAGTTTCCATTTGAAAACTATCATATCGTCAATGAACCTGTGCCAGTATGGAAGTTCGAGTTGCCTTGTGTGTCGTAGTGTGATGGCACCCCTGTATCTCCACACAATGGGATCATCTGGCTCTACATATGCCATTTGAACAATTGGTCGAAGCACAAGGATGTGCTCCTAGGCCCAAATGTGAAGTAAGGTGACTCCTGTGTTGATCGCCCTACCATTGTAGTATACAAAACCGTGCACATCATGGTACAAAGAGGCTAGCATCACTGGCTCCTAGGTAAACTGTGTCCTCTTGAACAACATCATGTGCCAAGCCAGGCCCCATCCAGGACTGAATCCTCTACTTCATCGATATAGAGCAACCAAACCTGAAATGATAGCTGCAATAATTAGTTTGAAGGTAGGCACCCAACCTCTATACATCTCAAGATCAATTTGGGAGGTGACTAGCACAATGTCCTCTAGGCCTATCACCTCATGGCACACATCATAACCAATGTCAACATCGTATATCACGTGCTCACCATGTATCGACAAACGCAATATCTTCCATACATCCTCTAGCGTCATTGTTGCCTCACCGGTAGGTAGGTGGAACAACGAGGTCTCACTATACCATCGCTCACACAACGTTGTCATCATCGACAAGTGTGTCCGAATGATGGGAATGTATGCAACGTACCACAAACCAATCTCCCCCAAGTGTTCCTATCACAACTCAGATAAATCACAAGGTCTGGATAGAACTATCGGTCGGTGGTCGCAGGACATCAAAGGCGAGATCACCTCCTGCACCCACAAAGCGCATGATGTCAAAATTAATTTTTTTTTGACAAAGTTTGGAGTTTTAACCCCCAAAATGACAATAGCGTCGCTATTTACAATAGTGTTGATATTTACAATAGCGTCACTATATTTCAAATTCAAACTACGACTCTTGAGGCATTTAAATTGCAAATTACAAGTTGCGTCGCTAAAAACACACGTATCATAATTTAACTTTGGCGAAACCCTAACCCTAATTTTCAAATCAAGAAAAGCATTGCTATTTAGAATCTGAAACCCTAATTCTAAATTGCAAACTACGTTGCAATTAACATATGCGTCGCTAAAATTCAAATTAGCGTTGCCAATTCTAAAATTAGCATCACTATATAGCAACGCCGCCAAAGTTTCAAAACACATTAAATGCACCTAAAATTCAAATCTCAAATCAAGTTTTGAATCACATACTGGTGGTCCTACCCCTGGAAGCCTTCGGTACTCGCGAACCGAATCAGAAATGTGTCGTGGGAGTACTCGTTGCGCCATCTCATCAGAGGGCTAGAGCTTAATTTGCAAGAAATCTTCAAAGTGTGAATGCACAAATGAATTGAAAGTGACCCTTCCTCATCTATTTATACCTCCAAATTAAGGTTTTTTCCCTAATTTAGCCATAAAGCTAGGGTTTTTCATCATTTTCACCAAATTTTCCAAACTAAACCTTATTTTGCATCATTTTTCGCATTTTTCGCATGTTTTTGCATCCCGAAGCCTTTCTGGACCCTTGGGGCAGCCTTTAACCTTTGTCAAGAAATCAACCTAAAATTCAAAATTTCTGCCCGATTTCTTGAGGGGGCAGGGAACCAACTTAATCCTTTCGATGGGGCATCTAAAAAAATAAAATAAAAATTATTTTTTGATTTAGGTAGCAGTTTAATCCAAAAAGGCATTAGTCTTTGAACTGAATCAGAAGGTACCTCACTTCAAAGAGGGGTAAAATGTAGACACTGAAAAATGTCTTGAATGATATCATACACTCGAATCAGGTATACTAACATCATTTCCTCTTCAAACCCATCCTCTTTTCGCTTAATTGATTGAATTAGCCTAGCTAATTAATTAATTGTGTCATTTGCATCTATTAACCTAATTAATTTAATCAAGTTAATTCACTCTCTTTCACACTAACATTTCATCTCATTAAATTGAATAAATCAAACTATTTAATTTAAGTCCCTAAATCTTCTTATTTAATTAAATAACCCTAAGTTATTTAATTAAATGACATTCCACCTTTCCCCCATTCATTAAATCATTTTATTTAATGAAAATAATCTAATTCTTCTAAATCCCCTAATTACATTACTTAACATTGTTTAATTAGCAATTATCTAATTAATTTAATCTCCCCCACTTGCAAGGGAATATTCCTTGGAATATTCCTCCTTTGCACATTCCTCCAAAAAGGGGATATTCCTTTGCACAATTTAATTTAGTTTTAATTAACTAGATAACTTTTTTCCCTCATCCATGAATATTCCAAAGAATATTCTTTTCTCCCCACTCATTTGAAAAAGGGGAATATTCCTTTTTCTCAACAAAATTACTTAGCTTCATATGCATGTTAACTCCAAAACTTCTTGTGCAAGTTAACTTTTAACCTCTTGTACAAATCAAAAGTGTTTTTTTCTTAGGGAATGAGAACCCTTGATTAAATCTCATCTTTCATTTTCATCCACTGATGAGAATCCATGAACCATTCCTCCAATTTCCTGCATCCTTGACTGTTGATTAGCCTTTTTTATCTCAACCCTTCATTTCTCATGTGATCTCCTATAAATATAACACTATTTGGAGACAAATGGATCCATCTTTTAACATCAAACTTATGATGTTAAAATCACTCACACTCACACTCATATTTAGCACATATTTAACATCTTTTAGTTCATTTTAATTGCATTAATTAGCTTTAAGCTTCCATTAATGGCTTCCATGATCACATAATGCATCCATTTAGCTTGTTTATCAATTAGGGTTTCAATATTTAGTTTAGAATTTAGATTAGCTTAGCTTTTGCATATCTAGATCATTTTTAGTATAGAATTAGGTTAGATTAGCTTGCATCATGCTCATTTAGATTAAAATCATGTTTTCATACACATCTCACAATCATTCCATTAGTTTTCTTTAATAAAACTGACCAAACCAAGCTCATTTATCCACGGGATTGGGAAAGGGTCGTCGTTCCACATTAGCGTGACACCAATCTCACAACAAGATAAGTTTCAGATGGGTTAGAGTAGACATTTTAATGCTTTCATAGTTTAGAATGCTTATTTTGATAAATGTTTAGTTTAACCTTCATTTGAATGATCCTGTTGAGATTTGAAATTAGTGGCTTAATTATGCTTCGATTCTTCATGGATCAAGCGTAATCAACCCATACTAATCCGCCAATCACACTACTAGACTACCGGTATTAGCTTGGTATCAATTGTTCTTGATGTAAAAGTGACATGTGTCATTTATACAAGAGCTTGTATGTTCTATTCATATTTAAAGATCTATGTAACATTGTAATTCAATTGTAATAAAATAAATGCTTTTGTTATTCTTCATTATTCATTTATAATAAAGAATTATTTTGTGTGTTTAGTGTCTATTCAAATTGCAAGTAATTAGAATTAATGTTATTACTTATTAGCACTTTTTTATGTTTGCTCGTTGACTGTTGTCTCTGGTATCCCAATCACTTAAGTTTTTATTCATGGATTTTGTTTCATTTTTCAACCGACCCCCTTTTATCGCTTATTGATTATGTATCCTAGTGCAATTTAAAACAACTTAAAAAAAAATGTTTAAATTCATGACTTAGGTGCTTTGGTTAATTGTAGCCCTCACTCAAGACACCTATTGCCTTCTCACTCCACCACTAAATCCATTTTGCACCATAATTTCTAATACCCAACATATAAGTAAAATGTGTTGAGTAGTATCGACAAAAACATAGACATGTGTCACCTTTTGTCTCTAACATAGAACTCCTTCACACTACATTATATTTTCTATAATGCATAGGAAAAATATGGTGGCTTGACTTTATTTGACTATGTTGGACAAACAACATTTAATGGTTAGAGTGCATGAAGTTCTTTGCACCACATTTTCTATTTTTTAGCACAAAGGTAAAATGCATTATCCTTGCATCTCATAGAAGACTGACACTTGGAAATGTTCATTGATGTTCTTATTATCACATTTTACAAATCAAATATTCTTCTTTCAACGTGTTGATATTTTGGAAGTTGAAAGGTAAAGGGACACACGTTCATTTCTCAAGCACATGATGCCTTCACACATTTTTCACCAAAATATTTTTAAATCACTTATGCGGTAGAATTTGAGAATACGCTAATTATCCATCGTGCCATGAAATTTCAAGATCAATGGTTGAAATTCAAAATCAAAAATGACTACTGTGTGTGAGAAATGTTAGTATCAAAACAAGATAATAGAAACACACCAATGCAACATTAAACTAAAGAAAGCTAAATAAAATGAAATCAAAGAAATCAAACAGAGCTTCTTCAGAATCGTTCCATTGTCCTCTATCTCTAGTGATTTGCTTGCAGCTGTTGCTCTTAGATTGTGTAAGCAAAGCTTCTCAGAATGGCAACCTGCAGAACGAGTATGCAAAGGGAGAATACTTCTCTATCCTATATGCTGGTGGAGTGAAATGTTGGTTTATGGATATGCACAAAGGTTGTAGATTATGCACAGGGGTTGTGGATTATGAATGTTATTGAAGCTATGATATGAGGATGATAGGCCATGATATGGATTGCTAATATGCTAAGCTATGCTATGCTAAAATTTGGAATGCTATGGATGTTGGAAGGCTAATTGACTATAGTTTTCCTATATGAAAGCTTCTCTCCTTTTTTTCAAAGACCCGACAATCCTTTTTATAGCTTTTTGCAGGCAAGAGCCTGGCTGGCAAAGATCAATGGCTGTGAGATTGTCTGGTAATTTTGAATGGTGAGAGATGGAGAGGTTGAGAGGAAGATGGAAGATGTTGGGAGGTTGGAGAGAAGAATGGAGGTTTGTCTTCAACCCACGGGAACAATTTTGCTCAGAAACAGAGAAATTTATTAATTTTCTGTTTTGAAGTTTGTTTCACGGTTGTTGTAGATAATCCAAATTAAATAAATAAATTTATTTAATTTTGTGTGTTATGTGGGTTGGGGAATATAAAATATTTTTAAAATATTTGATGTGAATGAACATTAGAAGATTTAATTAAATATTTGGAATATTTAATTGTGAATAGACTTTAGAAGAATTAATTAAATATTTGGAATATTTAATTGTGAATAGACTTTAGAGGATTTCTAGAAGAGAAGAATATTTAATCTTTATTTGAATAAAATATTCAAGCCAAAATTATATGATAATTAATATAAATAAATCATAATGTTTATTTAATTAATTAAGACGTGGATAAGAAAAGTGATTAAATAAACTTATTTATTTAATCAAAATGAAAGAATGAACAATATAAATAAATTATTTAGATTTAATTATACGCAGATTGAATTCAGAGATTTAATTAAATATTAAAAATATTTAATTAATTACCAGACTATTGTGATGTGACCATTTTTAGGTGTATACATTTTTTCCCTCTTTGAAGTGATGTGTTTTACGCATTAGTTCAAAGAATTTTGAAATTTTCCCAAGATGCTGATTGTTGAATGTTTGATAGATATATGCCCCCTCGGACGATGAATCGATAAGATTTTGATTTTTGTGAAAACTTTTTTGATTTTTTAGATTTGTTGGAATTTTTTGATTTTTATGATTTGTAAGATGTTGATTCATCGTTCGAAAATGATGATGTGAAGAAATTGACATGAAAAGATGTGAGATGAAAAATTGATGACCTAAATTGCCCCTGTAATGATAAAATGTGATAAAATGCCCCAATTTTGCCTTTAAATAGGTTAAAAATGTCATTTTCCCATTTTAACCTAGTAAAAATTGAAATTTTTGAGCTCTGGAGTGAGAAAGATGGCACTTCCTACCCACCAGCACCGTTTCGAGCGCATCCGACGACATCAGCGACCAACACACTATGGACCTCGTTAAAGTTTTGTTATTTGAAAATTTTCTGTTTAGGGCACGTTTTCCAACATTTATGGACCTTCATGCATTCTTTTAGTGCCCTTTAGTCTTTTTGTAGAGCCCTTTATGTTTCCTATAGCGCCCTTCATTCTGTAGCGCTCTTTAAGGTTTTTGTAGCGCCCATGATGATTTCTGTAGCGCCCTTCATTTCTTAGTGCCCATTATGATTTGTGTAGCGCCCATAAGAATTTTTGTAGCGCCCTTGATTTGATTTTGTTTTATGTGATCAATTTGTTCCCAAGGTTGTTGGAAAATAAATAATAACTGATAAATTTGCTTTCAAGTTAATGAAAAACAAATAGTTGTTTGATAAGTTTGCTTCTAAAGTTGTTAAAAACAAATAGGATTGTGATAAATTTATTTTCCATGATGATGAAAAACAAATAGGTTGATAAGTTTGCTTCTAAAGTTGTTAAAAACAAACAAGATTGTGATAAATTTATTTTCCATGATGATGAAAAACAAATAGGTTGATAAGTTTGCTTCTAAAGTTGTTAAAAACAAACATGATTTTGATAAATTTGCTTTCCATGATGATGAAAAACAAATAGGTTGATAAGTTTGCTTCTAAAATTGTTAAAAACAAATAGGATTGTGATAAATTTATTTTCCATGATGATGAAAAACAAATAGGTTGTTGATAAGTTTGCTTCTAAAGTTGTTAAAAATAAACAGGATTTTGATAAATTTACTTTCCATGATGATGAAAAACAAATAGGTTGTTGATATTCAGATTTGATTGATTTGTCTTGCTGATTTAATATTGATGTTGCTTTGACTTGATGATTCTTCCTATTCAATAGGAGAGATTGAGTGTCTTGCAGTTACGGGAGAAATTCCCGAAGACATGGAGATTGATTCCACAACTTGTACAGGAAGATAGAGATGTGATTGAGGCATGTGGACTGACCTCGTTACTTGAGATGCCTGAGGTGCGTCTCAACAGAGCCTTATTGATGGCACTTGCGGAGAGGTGGCACAGTGACATGAACACCTTTCATTTTCTGATAGGAGAGATTAGCGTGACTCCTGAGGATGTGTATCACATTCTGAAGACTCTAGTGATGGGTGAGATAGTGAGATTTGACGGTCGAGAGGCGGGAGGTATTGATGCTTTGAGACGGATATCCAGAGATGATCATATTGCAGGATATTATATCTCATGGGTGGAGATGACAGATTCATATGCGCCCTTACCCTCTGTACTTGCAGGCTTTATTGGAGGTGTTTTGTGCCCCGACCATAGGTCGAAGGGTTTTGCAGTCGAGTAGGGTCGTGTACTTGAGAGTATGGTGATGCAGGGTACACGATATGCTTGGGGATCATGCATGCTTGCACATTTATATGATGAGCTACACCATGTTGTGTACGGTCGAGGCCAGAGTTTAGCTGTTGGTTGTTCACTTTTACAGATATGGGCATGGGAGCATTTTTCCGTTATGCGACCATTGACTCACAGACGACGGCCTATCGGTCGACTGTATAGATTCAGATATACCGATCTCATTGCTCAACCGAGGATGGGAAAATTGGATCATTGGCAACATCTTCTGGATGATCTCGATACAGTATGCTAGCGACCCTATGTAGATTGTGAGGCATGGCCAGAGGATGCTAGGGAGATGCCCTATGTCTTTACTGCCAGATATTTGATTGGTCGTACTCCTAGGATTATTGAGAGGTTTCTTCTTGGTCAGGTGTGGCGACAGTATGGTCAGCCTCAGGGTATGCCATAGGGTTTGTCTATTTATGCACGTTGGCAGCAGGAGCTTACAGTGTGGGGTCTGCGGATTGCATATGATGCAGCAGTGGCAGAGTTCACCAGTTTGGGAGTACAAACGTGGGACTACAGAGCTGATATTCTTGACGGGGGGATGACTCCAGAGTATGGTCAGTATGTGTTAGAACATCCTATGCCATGATTATTTGATCCTGATGAGCTTGCCGCTCCAGTTGCGGAGTAGAGATCACATATAGGAGGACATATGCGACATCGAGAGGCGGCTTCAAAGGATGATGACTCCGAGGAGGATGATGATGATGAGTCAGATGGGGATGGAGATAGTAGTGATGAGGAGAGTGGAGGTGATAGTGGTGGAGGAGGTGGCAGAGGTGGAAGAGGTAGTGGGAGAGGTGGTGGCAGAGGTGGACCACAGATGATACATTCAACTCCATCATCTTCAGTAGATCTAGTGGTGCCGAGTCAGATAGCTACCTTGCAGAGTAGAGTAGAGAGCTTACAGGGTCAGTTAGCACAGGCACAAGCCTTGGTTACATAGCTATAGGGACAGTTGACTACAGTGATAGCCGAGAGAGATACAGCTAGATGGTAGGGTGAGCAGGCCATGGCCCTAGCTGACAGTCTGCAGAGAGCAGCAATAGGTACCTCGATTGGTGACATGATGAGAGAGGTGACCAGGGCCACCAGGGAGGCATAGTTCTATAGGACCAGGTATCATGATGCAGTGCCACCCGAGCAGAGAATGAGTTATACACAGTCTTGGTCTACACATAGTCGCTCGCGGGCTACCAGCAGGGGTGTATCTTAGCCATTACCTCCAGGAGGGTCATCAGGAGAAGGTGGAGCAGGTCCATTAGGTACAGGTGGGGTAGGTCCCAGACCAACAGCATCAGAGGATAACACTTCGTAGTGCTTTTTTCATAATGTCTTATATGTCTTATTGATACTCTGTTGAGACATTTGTATACACACTGATATGATCCCATTTTTTATGATGTTATGTCATGTATAGTTGACATCTTTTGTACATTTGACATTCATTTTTGAGATATATGATATGCAACGATGATTCCTTATGTGATGAATGTGTCTATTTTCTATATGCATGATGTTTTATGTGATGGTTTCACGATGTTAATGCTCATGATATATATATATGCATGATTTATGATGTGAAAATGAAATTGCAATGTTATGATATGATTGCAATCTATTGATGAATGATTTTATGAATATGAATGTGAAATGATGGATGGTACAATTTATGAATGCCCATGATTTTCTTTTTGATTTTGATGTATGCTTCTTCTTTTTTTATGATTTTCGGATGCAAATATGTATGAAAAATGTATGTGATGATGTTTTTGTGAATGTCAAAATGTACTCAGTCATTTTATTCAAAAATATATGAAACATTTGATACTTTTCCAGCTTTTGGAAAAAAATCTATGAAATGCAAAAAAAACGCAGATTCTAAAATGAATGTAATCTATACTAACCATGCAGGGTATCTGTACAATATTGCCATTCTGAGAGCTTATTTGTGCTTTTTGTGTCATCATAGAGCATTGAAATGTTGAAAGTTAATACAAGCATCAAAGGGTATGTTAGCACCAGTGATGACCTGACTATTGCTTTCATGATTTTTGATATAGCAAGATAATACAAGCATCTAGGTATAATTGAACCGAGATGACCTGAGTATTGCTTGCATAAACAGACAATAGTTAACCCGTTTCCCATGCAAATTCTGAAATGTCATCAATGATACTTAGTAGAGCATGTCTCGCGACCAATTTGCATAGTACTAATGATTCATTCACAAACAATGGACAAAGAAAAATCATACTCCTTCCTTGCTTTTCTAGTTCAAAACATCATCGAATTGCTCCAGAGATATGATAGAAAATCAACCAACAATTCAAATTTTTCCTAAAGTATTCTAGACATTATTCAGATTAAGATCATCCAACTTGGTTATCAACATTGATGTTTGTGTTTTGATTAACGTTGTTTTGACCATGTTGTTTGATTTCATTGGCATTGAGTGATTGTTTTGGTGTTGTGGTTGATTTGATGTGTCAATGTATGTTGTGCTTTGTCAAACCATCATTTGTCCGTTTGTGATGTTATAAAAGCTCGTTGCCCCTTTCTTGTTTAGTTTGTATTTCTGCCCCCAGTGTAAACACAACCTGAATATTATGGATATGTACAAATTTCATCAAGCCATGATGAAACACAAGGATTCCTGTTGCATGATATGGATATGATAGATATGTACAGATGATAGATATGGATAGATGATGCCGTAAAGTGAATGCAAGACATAAGCTAATAGATAGAAGAGCCCATTTTGATCACAAGTAGCGCCTGTTTGCCAAGTTTTCACCACTTGTTTTTATTGCACTTTTTTTAGATCATGTGATTTTTTTTTGTTTTCTTCTGTTTTTTTTGTTTTTCTGATTTTTATGTATTTTTTAAGGACTTTTTCTGATTTTTATGTATTTTTTCAGGGCTTTTTTTTATTTTTATGTATTTTTTTAGGGATTTTTCTGATTTTTATGTATGTTTTCAGGACTTTTTCTGATTCAGACATAGAACTTCTTCAAATGAATGTTGTTGATTGGTTCTTCAAACAGGTCCCCTTTTGATGTAGATAACTGATATGCTCCAGAACCGTATGCTGCAATGATGACAAATGGACCAAGCCAATTTGGTTCAAATTTTCCTTTCGTTTCTTTGTCTTGCTGATTGCATGGATTTTCTTTCAAGAATAAGTCACCTACTTGAAATGTCTGTGGTTTAACTCTGTGATTGTAGCTACGAGACATAACTTGTTGATAACCCTTCAAATGATTAGCTGCATGTTGACGTCTTTCATCTAACAATTCTAGTTCTTGCAGGCGAGATACTCGGTAGTCTTCATCATTTATCAATCCTTTTAATGAGACCCTAAGCGAAGGTATTTCAACCTCTAATGGTAAGATTGCTTATGCTCCATATACCAAGGCATATGGGGTAGCTCATGTTGGTGTGCGAATTCTTGTTCTGTATGCCCACAAAGCTGGATTTAACTGGACATGCCAATCACGACTGACATCATTTACCATTTTCTTCAAGATCTTCAAGATTGTTTTGTTTGAAGCTTCTGCTTGACCATTTCCTTGTGGATAGTAAGGTGTAGAGAACCTGTGTTGGATGTGAAATCTTTCACAAAGTTCATCAACATCCTGATTCTTGAAAGGCCTCCCATTATCAGTAATGATAGAATTAGGAATTCCATATCGGCAGATGATGTAATTCAAGATAAATGAAGAGATTTGTTTAAGGGTCACGATTGTCAAAGGAACAACTTTGATCCATTTTGTAAAATACTCTGTAGCCGTGATAATGAATTTATGCCCATTTAATGATGAAGGATGAATTTTTCCAACAAGATCTAGTCCCCATTGAGAAAAAGGCCATGTCGGAGTGAAAGGTTGTAGTTCCTGTGCAGGTGCATGAATAAGATTCCCATGGATCTGGAATTTAGAACACTTCTTGACAAAAGTAAAAGATTCTCTCTCCATGGTAGGCCAATAATATCCCATTCTAACAAGTTTCTTGGCTAAGGTTAAACCACTTGAATGAGTTCCACAAATACCACCATGAACCTCTTGTAAGGCTTTTTCAGATTTGTCACGTTCAAGACATCGAAGGAGTGTACCATCAAGACCACGTCGGTAAAGGATATCAGTGATCAAGGTATAATGGGATGATTGTCGTATGAAATTCCTTTTTTGATTTCAGGGTAAATCCGGAGGTAAGATGTTATTTTTCAGGTAGGTATAAATCTTGCCATATAAAGGTGAATTAGAACCAGTTAAATGGCATATGACTTGGGTCTCAGGATTATCATAGGCGGGAGAAAATAAATTTTCCACCAAGAATTCGTACCGTTTTTTATTTTCTGATAATTGTAACAAGGAAGCAATTGTAGCCATTGCATCTGTAGCTTTATTATCAATCCTTGGGATTTGTGAAAACTTGATTGCCACAAAATACTTTTTAAAATCATCCACCATGTTCTTGTAAGGTAGGAGCTTATCATCTTTAGTCTGATAATCATCATTGATTTGATTAATGACAAGTTGTGAATCATCGTAGACTTGCAACTCTGTAATCTGCCAGTCCAATGCTATCTTCATTCCTGTGAGCAATGCTTCATATTCAGCTATGTTATTTATGTAGAGAAACATCAACTGATATGATTTTGGGATGGTATGTCCTTCAAGTGTAACAAAAAGAATCCCTGCCCCCGAGCCATGTTGCGTGTAAGATCCATCAAAGTACAATGTCCATGATTTCTTAATTGTTGTTGTGAAGACATCTGCATCAGGAAATTCAATGTGCATTGGGTTTTCTTCTTGTAAAGGTGCTTCGGCCAACTGATCTGCGATGACCTGTCCTTTTATAGCTCTTCGATCTACATAGTGAATGGAAAACTCACTTAAGATCATTACCCATTTTGCAAGTCTTCCTGTTAAGGTAGCTTTGCTTAAGAGGTATTTTAGTGGATCAATTTTGGTTATCACCTTAACTGTATGAGCCAACATATAGTGGCGCAAATTTTGAGAAGCAAACACTACTGCTAAGCAAGCTTTTTCAATGAAAGTGTAGTTTAGTTCATGACTTGTTAGAGTTCTGCTGATATAGTATATGGCCCTTTCTTTTCCTGTAGAATCCTCTTGTGCTAGTAACGCTCCCAAAGATACTTCTGTTGCTGAAATATAGAGTATGAGCGGCTTTCCTGGAACTGGTGGAATTAGGACTGGTGTATTCATGAGATATTTCTTGATCTGATTAAATGTTGCTTCACACTTTTCCTCCCATTTGAATGGGACATTTTTATGCAATAGATGTGTAAATGGTAAGATTTTGTTTGCCAGTTGAGTTATAAACCTCATGATGGATTGTAGTCATCCTTGCAATGACCAGAGCTGACTGATATTTCATGGTGGCGGCATGTCCATTATAGCTTGTACTTTTCCTGGATCAACCTCTATGCCCTTTTCTGAAACAATGTATCCTAGGAGTTTTCCAGATTTAACGCCAAAGACACATTTCTTTGGATTGAGTCGAACATTGAACTTCTCCATTCTAATAAAGATATTTGACGAGATTTCTAGATGTCCTTCTCTTGTGTTGGATTTGGCCAATAAGTCATCCACATAGTCTTCCATGAAGGTGTGCATCATGTCATGGAAAATGGTGGTCATTGCTCTTTGATAAGTTGCTCCTCCATTTTTAAGCCCAAATGGCATAACATTCCAACAATAGGTACCCCAAGGGCACATGAACGTTGTTTTATCTTGATCCTCTAGTGCAATCTTTATCTGGTTATATCCTGAAAATCCATCCATTAATGAATACATTGCATGGCCAGCAGTTAAATCAACAATCATATCTATGTTTGGAAAAGGGAAGTCATCTTTGGGACATGCTTTGTTCAAATCTCTGAAATCTGCACAAATTCTAATCCTTCCATCCGGCTTTGAAACATGTACGATATTAGAGATCCATTCTGCATAGTCAATAGACCGAATGAATCCAACATCTAAAAGCTTCTTTAACTCTTCTTTAACCAATAATGCAACATGTGGATGCATTTTTCTGAGTTTTTGTTTCACAGGTTTTGCCCCTATGTTTATAGATAAATGATGCATTATCATATTAGGATCTAACCCTGGCATATCAACATATGACCAAGCGAAATTGATTTGATTCTCCTTCAAGAACTCTATGAATTTCAGTACTTCTTCCACTGTTAATGATGCTGGGTTGCAAGATTTTTGGCTGCTCTGTTGTACTTATGTTGATTGATTCTGTGGGCTCAGTCAAAAAAGAAGATCTTTCTTGATAATGTTTGGGAAGAGCGTCAAGTTTCTCATCCTTCAGTGCCTCAAAAAGGTTTTCACCATCGGATTCGCTCTTTATTTTTCTCTTGTTGTGATCTACCACTGCCGTTTTTCAGTTTTCACCGATAGATCCATCTTTTATTTCATTTATTTTGCAGCTAAGATACTTGACACCCTCCTTATCAAAATCTTGAGTATGAGATTCTTCGATGGAACACTTGTTTTCTTGATTAGATGAACAAAGGAAATTTACAATATCCTCATCATCATGGAATGTAGGAATATGGATAGGTGCATCGTTGTCCCAATCAATTAGTTCTAGATAGACTAAAGGGATGGGATCATTAGGTTGGGTAAGGTCTTGAGTGGTCAAAGTCATGACATAGTTGTCATTTTCATGATGGACAAGGTCTATGATGGTATTCTCTTGTCTATTATCAATCTCGTTAAAATCTGAATCGTCCTCACTTGAGTCATGATCGCTTTGTAAAATATAATCAAGTGGAGGCCTTGAGCCCTCCCCTTGTAAGAATGTGGGTGTGAATTTGTGTATGAAATCCACCCTTTTCTCTGTTAAGAATGTATCATCAGAGACATCATCCCATTCGTATTCATTGGAATCAGTGTCTGAACTGTTCTGCAATTGGAAAACTGATCCATAAAATTTTTGTAAAGTGACATCTTCATGGGGTTTATCTGAAATTGATTCTCCTTCATGAGTTTGTTGTGTTTACTGTGAAGTTGACTCTTCTGTATCTTTACCATATCCAAGTCCCGTTTTATCTTTTGGATGTATTGAAATAGGTTGAATTGGCTCAATGATTCATTCTTTTCTTTGTCCTATAGAACCATTTCCTTCATAGCCCATTCTTTGCATGATGGTATACCCTTTGCCATATTGTTCGGTAGGTAACTTTATGTGCAAGAGAGATTCATCTTCATCTTTGTATAGCCAACTTAGGATGTCCCTATCTTCGGCTTCTTCCCTAGTGGTGTTAGCTTTAATGAATTGTCCATCAAACTTTGTGATTGGCACAAAAGCTTGGGATGTAGAGGCTATTGCGATCTTTTGATTTGATAGGGTTGGCTGACCATATGACCTCGGAGAAGGAGGTAAGCTAGAAAGGGATAGTGAATATTCACCTACTCCTTTGTCTTTTAAATGTAGCTTGGTGTCAAGATTCTTTGTCAATTCTTGCAATTGGCCTTGTAGATTGGAAGAAGAAGCAATAAGAGCCTACCTATTGTGCGACACAAAGGCGTCTTGAGTTGCTCGAAGATTTGAACAAGTTTGGGTACTATTGTAATCAGCTTGTATAGTTATTTCCTGTCCATCATACAAAAACTTGAGGCATTGATGATACGTTGATGGTACTGCCTGCATATCATGAATCCATGGGCGACCCAAAAGTATGTTATAGGAAATATTACGATCTAGAACCTGAAAAAAGGTATTTTTCACAACAAGTCCCACTCTGATAGGTAGAATTATTAGTCCTTTAGAAGCTCTTTCTTCATCATCATATGCCTTGATAGTTATTTTCCTTCGTGGATCAATGGAATTTTCTGATATTCCTAAGGCATGTATTAGCTTTAAGGTACAAATATTTAAACCGGCTCCTCCATCTATCAAAACACGTCTGATTCGGTGTTTATGGATCATGACTTCAAGACAAAGTAATGAATTATGCGGATGTGTCATGGAGGCATCATCTTTTTCGGAGAATGAAAGACAAGTGGGGGAAGACAAATGTCCCACCATGGCTTGAAATTTGTTTACATCCAGATCTATGTCGATGGTTGTGTTTACAAGAGCTTCTTCTAAAATATTCTTGTGTATGGGAGATATTTTGAGAAGTTCAAGAATGGAGATTTGAGCTGATGTTTTTCTCAATTGATCAACTAGATTATAATGACTTGGAGGAGGAATAGCTGCCTTAGATGAACTTCCTTTTAGAACAACTTTTGCTTGTCCTCTTGTAGTCACATTAACCTGTTGATATTCTTGTTTTTCCTTGATTTTGATAACATTAACCCGTTGATCATCTGCATAGATGTGGTGGATTATGTTGTCTTCAACATTATTTATTCTTTTCGCTTTGGTATCTGATGTTTCCCCCTTTTGATAGTTTGGTAAAGGATCTTTGAATGCTTGATGATCGTCGTTGGTATGATGTCCTTCAATTGTGATGGTGCCATTGTTAATTAAATCTTGTACTAGATTTCGCAAGGCTTGACAATTATTTGTTCTATGACCTTTACATTGATGATAATTGCAATAATACAAGTCATTCCATGATGGTGGTTTGACTCGTGGCTCATAATCTCTTTGTGGTGGTAAGGTAATAACCTTACTATCGAGAATCTCCTTGAGAGAAGACTCAAGAGATTGACCCAAAGTGGTAAAATTCTGTCGATTTGAAAAGAATGGAGGTCTTGGTAGATTTGATGTTTGGGTATTGCCAAGATTGTTATTGAAATTACCACGATTATCCTTGTTGTTTTGATTGGTCATGCTTTCTTGATTGGAGTTTTGTCCTTGTTGATTGTTGTTTCCTTGTTGGTTGGTATTTCCTTGTTGGTTGTTTCATGGAGCACTTGATAGGTTGAAGATAGATGGTCTTGTTCGTAGATTGTTTGCATCCACTATACCATCATTGACGACATTTTTATTTCTGTTCCAAAACCTTGTTTTATCATTGTTGTTATGGTTGGATAAACTTGGATTGTCAAGTTTTATTACTCCTCTTTTGACCAAGGCCCCTTCAATGGTGATTGCATTTTCAATCAATTTTTCAAAGTTATGAGGACAATGAAGATTAAGCCTATAGCTTAATTCTTGATCTAGGCTATTGATGAAGATATCCATCTTTTCCTTTTTAGGAATAGGACGGGAATATCGTGCAAACAATCTTCTCCATCTTTGCAAAAACATAGTGAAAGATTCCCCTACTTTTTGTTTCACTTTACAAAGATCAAGCATGGTTATCTAGTGTTGGATGTTGTAGGCGTATTGTGATATAAATTGATTTATTAACTCCTCAAAGGTTTTGATGGGGGGAGTGATCTTGGAAAGCCACTCCATGGATTGTCCACCCAGACTTCGTGGAAACAATCGCATTAAGTAGGTATCTTCGTAAGCGAATTCTAGACCCATATTTCGGAAATCCCTCACATGTTCAATGGGATTAGTTTTTCCATTGTACCTATCAAATTTAGCAATTTCACAATGTTTTGGAAAAGGGATCATTTGAAGACTCCTATCAAATGGATAAGGAGATATGTCATCCAAAACATACTTCTTTGTTGCACCCCCTTGCATTTCCTTTATTTTCCCTTGTAATTCTTTTATCTGTTGAGTAAGGGAACTAAAACCATTAGGAGGAGTTTTAGGATTCTCTTTAATCCCTTCTATATCAAAATCAGAAGGTAACTTAGCTCCTTGATTAGCTAATGAAAGAAAATATCTTTCTTTGTTTCATTCTAAAATCCTTTCCATAAAAGTATGGAATTGTGGATCTTGCTTTGCTTCTTGAAGTTTTTCTTCTATTATGTCTTCAATATGAAATGGATTCGCTTCCTTCTCACTATTATCACCCATTTTTCTTGTGGTACTTTCTCTTTCATCTTTTTCTATGTGCTTTCAAGATCTCGTGACAACATGCATAAGATTTGCCCCAAATTCTACTAGCTTTTGATCAAAAGAATGAAATAGTGCAATTTTTGATGGTTATGAAAGTCAGGATAGAATGAAGATTCTATGACTTAAAAGATTTCTAGTCTTTAGCTCGTGTTTTTCCCTGATTGAAAGGATGAAAATCCTGTTGGCGGGAATTTAAGCAAAAGATCAAGAAAAAATGATTTTTGCACTTTATGAAGTTTGATCGTAGCTTTGTAAAAAGATGGATTTGTGATAAATGCCTAATGTGATTGAGTTCTCTATTGTAGAAATTGATTCGAACGAGTAGAATATTCAATTGCAGGTTGGGGAATATAAGAAGAACGAATACGATGACTGTGGCTGTGCCTTTGAGAAAGGGCTCTTCTTTGAAAGAAAGCTTGTGAGTATAATGGTTCTATAGCATAATCATCAGTGAAACCTCTAACACAATCATGATATCGATGGATAAAGGTTCTATGTTTAAGTAAAACCTTTCGACTTTGGTACAAGAATCATCTTTTCTTCAATAGTTTCTTGTAGCTAAGTGGTTTCTTTGGCTTTTTGATTCGTTTGAGAATGGATTTCTTAACAAAGGTTGTGGATTTCCAATCTCTTAACATGGGAGTAATCAATGTAATTGTGAGTTTTGGATGATCTTTACTGAATTAATGTTTTGAAGACACATCAAACAAGTTGTAGAATAGTTGTTTTTTAAGTCCTATACTAAACATCAAGTGTATGATCAAAATGTTTTTCAAAAATTGTTTTCACAAGTTTTACACATGATAGATAGTTCAAGCAGACTCACTCTTAGTACTTAGGTAGGTCACCATAATAATCAACAGCCCACATCTTAGAACTGCGTCGACTCACACAGTCGTGTCACCCCCGAAGGGGCGCCCATGTTTTTGTCTTTTCCAGGCACATACTCAGAGTGACAAAAGTGGATATCGGATCCCCTGAGCAAACGGTCCTTGGCAGTTATATGGTGAGTATCTTGGGGGTAGATTCTTCCCTCCCCTGCACTGTGATTATTATGATGTTCGGAAACTGACTTCGGCTGGATACTACACTAAGTTCGTAGTAAGGGTTTCCGTTCGGTGCGGAAAATGATAGACTCCCTCGAGAGACCTCCCAACCTTTAGAACAAAGGCTTTGGGGATGGTTATCAATGCACACTACTGTCGAATGGTATTTTAATCAACCATCTGCATTTGATTAAAGTGGGTTGGAAAACTTGGCTTTAGTTGTTCCCACTTAGGTCGTTCTCGTAGAGTGAGTACTTTTTCCCACTACGGCAGGCCTTCTAAGAGGTATTAACAAAGCTTAAAATTGCATGAAATAAAATAGATGAGTCTGGCATTTTGATCACCTAGTTAAGGGGAGAGCATAGGCCTATCACCGTTTAATCAAAGCAAGCAAGAGTTCAATTTTAAGCCCAAATAAACAATTTTCTATGCTAGGTGAAGATATTGCTTCACAAAGACATGGAGTTCTTTTTAGTCTAAAATAGAAAATGAAGTGATTATCCTAGGATTGATTCATTCCAATTAAGTGACTACCTAGGATTGATTCATTCCAATTAAGTGACTATCCTAGGATTGATTCATTCTTTTAAAGCTCTTATTGGCCGTGGTCGCGTCAGATCTAGACAAATTTTACTTAATTCACAGATTACAGTTGCAGATTTACAAATTCTATGCTAAGAAAAAGAAATGCGCTAAAATAGACATCAAGAGCACTAATACAGAAATGCTCTATGAAAATAGTAAAGAGCGCTATAGAATCAGTAAAGAGCACTGCAGGATCATTAAAGGGCGTTGTAGGATCATTAATGGGTGCTTCAGGATCAGTAAATAGCGCTGCAGGATTAGTAAAGAGCGTTGCAGGATCAGTAAAGAGCGTTGTAGGATAAGTAAAGAGCGCTACAGGATAAGTAAAGAGCGTTGTAGGATCAGTAATGGGCACTGCAGGATCAGTAAAGAGAGCTATAGAATAAGTAAAGAGCGCTATAGAATCCTTAAAGGGTGCTATAACAGAGTTAAAGAGCGCTAAACTGGGTGTGAATTGCGCTGAAGCGTGTTTGATGCGCTAATACGCTCTTTTATCTGTAACCTGTCAGAAAAATCTGCGAAAAGATGTTAAAATTGGGGGAAGAGCCCCACGGTGGGCGCCAAAAATGTGTGTGAGAAATGTTAGTATCAAAAAAAGATAATAAAAACACACCAATGCAACATTAAACTAAAGAAAGCTAAATAAAATGAAATAAAAGAAATCAAACAAAGCTTCTTCATAATCGTTCCATTGTCCTCTATCTCCAATGATTTGCTTGAAGCTGATGCTCTCAGATTGTGTAAGCAAAGCTTCTTAGAATGGCAACCTGCAAAACGAGTATGCAAAGGGAGAATACTTCTCTATCCTATATGGTAGTGGAGTGAAATGTTGGTTTACGGATATGCTCAGGGGCTGTAGATTATGCACAGGGGCTGTAGATTATGCACAGAGGCTGTGGATTATGAATGCTATTGAAGCTATGATATGAGGATGATAGGCCATGGTATGGATTGCTAATATGCTAAGCTATGCTATGATAAAATCTGGAATGCTATGGATGTTGGAAGGCTAATTGACTATAGTTTTCCTGTATGAAAGCTTCTCTCCTTTTTTTCAAAGACCCGGCAGTCCTTTTTATAGCTTTTTGCAGGAAAGAGCCTGGCTGGCAAAGATCAATGGCTGTGAGATTGTCTGGTAATTTTGAATGGTGAGAGATGTAGAGGTTGAGAGGAAGATGGAAGATGTTGGGAGGTTGGAGAGAAGAATGGAGGTTTGTCTTCAACCCACGGGAACAATTTTGCTCAAAAACAGAGAAACTTATTAATTTTTTTGTTTTGAAGTTTGTTTCACGGTTGTTGTAGATAATCCAAATTAAATAAATAAATTTATTTAATTTTGTGTGTTATGTGGGTTGGGGAATATAAAATATTTTTGAAATATTTGATGTGAATGAACATTAGAAGATTTAATTAAATATTTGGAATATTTAATTGTGAATAGACTTTAGAAGAATTAATTAAATATTTGAAATATTTAATTGCGAATAGACTTTAGAGGATTTTTAGAAGAGAAGAATATTTAATATTTATTTGAATAAAATATTCAAACCAAAATTATATGATAATTAATATAAATAAATCGTAACGTTTATTTAATTAATTAAGAAGTGGATAAGAAAGTGATTAAATAAACTTATTTATTTAATCAAAATGAAAGAATGAACAATATAAATAAATTATTTAGATTTATTTATACGCAGATTGAATTCAGAGATTTAATTAAATATTAAAAATATTTAATTAATTACCAGACTATTGTGATGTGACCATTTTTAGGTGTATACAACTACTCGTAGATAACTAGTTTCATCCGCGTGAACAATTAGTTTGACAATTAAGATAGAACAAGTACAACTCTTGTTTTAAAAAATAGATTTGGGTTTTTCTATGTCATTATAATCAAAGAATTTGAGGTCTTGGAGAAAATCTGTGCAAAAAGAGCTAGGGTTTTCAAGAAATTTTACAGGTAAGGTGTTTTGGTTTTTTCTATAAGCTTGTAATTTTAAAAATTGCTTGTGAGTTGTATTAAAGGGTTTAAAGAAAGTGTTTTGATTTTATTGTTGTAATTTTTTAAGAAATTGAAACCCTAGTTGTTTGAGAACTTTTAAAATTCAAGTGATTCAAGCACAAAATCAAGAGGGATAAAGAGATTCTTGGAAGATGATTTAATAAAACAATTATCTAGATCAACCAAAAGAATGGAATATGCTCAAGGCATAAGGGTTTTAACTGATAGGTTAATTGAGAGAGTTGGCCAAATAAGAGATGTGATAATCTCTTAACATGGTTGGATCTTATTTGAATATGGATACAAAAGAAGTAAGTTTGACAGACCCATTTCAAATTTGTGGACTCAAGATTTGGGTAAGCTAGTGGTCCTAGATGTGTTTATCAATATAGAACTAATTAAATCCATAGTACACAACTATGACACCAAAAAAGAGTTATTAATAGTGCTAAGGGATCCCCACTACTCAAAATATCTAGATAGAACATTGTGGATACCTTTGGCTTAAATGTTACAACCAATGTAGGTATAGACTTTGGAGCTTTGACTAGAGAATTTTCTCAAGATAAACATAGTTTTAGAGTTATGTGGTTTCTTCAACATAAAAGGAGAGGAACAAAGATAAAATTGGTCAATTTTACTAAAAATGAAGTTGAGCCCTTTGACTTTGATATTTTTGAAGACTATTTCATAAATACATACTTTGCTTTGTGCCAAGTATTAGGAGAGGTTTATAGGGTTCAAATGCTAGTGCATATGATGATGTTTGTTGTAGATATTCAACAAAAAGATCTTAATAGGAGTTTTGATTTTTCCTCATATATTGCAGAAGGAATCCACAAATAGTTGAGGGATTTGAAGGACCTTAAATCTAGATTATATTTCAAGTGGTATTATTTATTATGTCACTTAATATTATGTAGTGGGGTAAAATATGGAGCAAGCCTTTGAATTTAAAAGTGACATATGAGGAGGGTAATGGGTTTCTTGTCTAAATATGGACATATTTATGGGACTCCCATTGCACTTTTGCAAATTACTTGGTTTTTGAGAACAATTTTGTGCAAGATGTTCCATTGAATCTAGTTCCTTAGGAAGAAGACTATCTCAAAAGGTGATCAAGTTCCTTAGGCCATTAGAATTTGATCCAAAAATGGAAATTAATCATAACTGGAGAGATTGGTACCTACACAATAATTAGAATTTATGGTACTCCATTGCAACCTTATTTTTTTCCTAAGGTATGTGTTTGATAAAATGGAATTTATGGAGACCATGTGGTAGTTAAATGAATTAGACAAATTCCATTTCAAATCAATTAAGAAATGATCCCACATCCCTACTAGGATGCATTTTTTAGATTTCACTAGTATAGCCAAGGAAGGATTAGAGGTTTTAACCTCTATTTTACAAGGATATATGATGAAAGTTGACATTGCCAAGAATTGTGATCCTGAGCATTACATCAAAAAAATGAGGTTGAAATTAGGAAGGACACTTTACTATCATAAATTCAATGCTTCATATGATGTAATCATAAACCTTTTAAAGAGATGAATCAGTAAAGTAAAGGAAGCAACAATGGATTGTGATTGGGAAGATAGAGGAGAAAAGGAAATTGACAAAATCCCTCCTACAAAGGTACTTATTTAGATATATTAGATCCTTTTGAAAGGATATTAAATTTGATCCATAGTTTTGATGACTTTTCATTCATCAATAAGCACCCTTTAGAAGAAGGACCTAGTGATAAAGAGACTGAGCAACCAATTCAACAAGAGGTTATTCCTATTCAATCAACAATACACCATATGTCAACTCTTGTGATGTCAACTAGCATGCATCCATTGGTTGAATACTCAATAAACCTTGAGGAAATGGTAGAGAGCAGAATTGAAGAGGAGGGTGTTACTGAGAATATGCATAATGATGAATTTGATCAATATTTCCTCCACTATTTAATCAGGATGATAAGTAGGTATCAGCTAATAGCCTTGTATTGGATCTAAATGATCCAAATGTTATTGCAAATGATGTAAGAGTTTTAGCTTGTAGTCATTTTATGACTGATGACAATTTTTTTGTTTCAAGAGTTTAAGGATTTTGTTATAAGGATTAGGAGAGAAGAGTTCCATACAAGGTTGAACAAGGATAAAGAGGAAGTTCACCCCTCAAAATATGAGGTTACCTAGAAAGTCCTAAAGGAGATAAAATTTTATGGAAGAAAAATCATTCTTGAAGAAGGAAGAAGACTTGTGTGAGAGAGGTTTTCTCTTGTTGCTTGAATGGGACCTTGCCTCAACCATTGCCTTGGATAATATAAGAAACCAAAATGAAGAAGATTTTGCTTCTAATGAGCATGCAAAGAAAGTATATTTTGGGTTTGGATTAAGTCCAAAAGTAGAAACCTTGGAAATATGGGCAATGGCCCCAACTACTAATAAACCTAGAGTGGAAAAATTTGTCTAGGAATTATCTAGAAATTTAATTGTAAAAATGTTATCAGATACCTCAACTCCTCTAGCAATTTCTTTGGTTGTGTACACTGCAATGTTTAGTGAGGAAGTTGTAAGGAATCAAAAAGCTAAATATGACAAATTGCATGAGCAACATTTGAAACTACAAGATGAATACAATAAAGTAGTTTAATTGTCTCAGCCCAAAATTGCTTCTCCTCCTACTCCCCAGTCAAGATCAATTGAGTTTTCAACTTAAGATAGATTAACTCTCTCTTAGAGTAAAGGAGTTGAAAGAGAAACTGAAACAAAGTCGGGAAAATAAAAAAGTGGCTAAAGAAGAGGTCAAAAAGGTGGCAACATACATAATTGATGATTTACTTGGATATAGGCTCTCATGTGTATTGCACAAGATTGAAGGTGCTTGTAAGGAGTATGACAGTTTGAAGAAGGTATATGTCAAACATATGCGATTGCAGACCAACTTCTAGGAGAAAATGAATAATTGGATTCTCAGGTCTACCTCCATCAAAGAGATCAATAAGATGAATTCTTTTGATAGTAATAATTCCAACAAGAACCTTGCACAAACCCTTGAGCACATTGATTTGTTAGAGGAAGTCTCACCTTTTCAAGCTAAATTAGACATGTAAATGAAAGCCAGGCTAATTTTTTTTGAAAATATGGAGAAGGGTGTGATGCTTGAAATTTTGGATAAATTTGGGATTGTTAAACAACTTGATGCATGAAAGTCTAAATTTTCTAACATTATTCCCACTTTGTTAGCATACATTTATACATAAGGAAAACCAAATCTAGCCTTATTGAATACTTCAATAGATGATTTATTTAAATTAGAATTTGATATGAATAATTTTACAAAAGAAGCAAGAGTTATAACTGTTGTCCCTCAATATTATTTGGAATTAATGTCATAACACCAAGGTTGAGGTATCAGGTTGTGCACATGGTGATATTTCAATTTTGCATGAGTTTATATAATTATGCTAATCTATCTTGACATTGTCATCTACATATAGCATATTTCAGAGATTAGTATGGTACACAATTTGGTTTGGCATATAATTAGTTTTCAGTTTGGATTTATAAAATCTATCTGCATATTAATATCCTGATAGGTGTTTTGTAAAGACTTCATGATAATATTGGTTTGTTCAAAAGGCACATTGACACACTATATTTCTTTTACAAGGCAACATATTGCTATCCAAATAGAATTTGGCATCATTGTGAGGAAATCTTTGAAAAACAAAAAAAGGGGTGGCAAATTGACTTTACTCAAAAGCAAATGATGAAAGAAGGTAATAATAAGGTTTTATAAAGATAAGATTAAAATAATCTTTGGGTTGTCGGTGGTAATTGTTTGTTTGATTGAATGGGAATTCTTTCCCATCATAATGCCCGAATGTGAAACATCATTATGCCGGATTTGAAAAAGTCTTTGAAGACTTGGATGGGCATCATCGGTGTTTGTTTCATTTTTGTATCGATTAGGGTTGTTACCCTAATCATGGCGTCAGTTACAAGCGAAGCTGGTTTTCTGTGTTTGGCTGAAGGGACAAGTTTTATGCAGCGAAGAGTAGGGCAGTGAAGGTGTTTTGTGTTCCGAGCCAGGTGTATTATTTTCCTTTTTCTTTGTTTTTCTTTTACTTTTTTTGGTGTTGATAAAGATCATTGGGCTTTAAATTGTCTTGGTAATCATTGTATCGATTAACAATAGTCGTGTTTGTGTTGATCTGAGCATTCTGTTATTCTTGAGGTTGCAGTTGTTAATGTTGTGAGTTGTTTGGCATTGTGAAATCTGTTTACAGTTGTAATGTTAAGTTTTTGGAGTTTATTCTAATCTCACAAGCTTCATGGCAGTTTTGTTTGTAGGAATGTTGTAAACAAGAGTTTGTTCATCCCTTAATGTGTAAATACTTTGTTAAAAAACCTAGTCGGGTTTACTATTAAGGTAGAGTCTGATGTTAATAATAAGAAGGGATTGTTTTAGATGTAGAATGTTTCTTTTGTCAAGAAACCCTATCATTAGTTTGTGGGTTTGACCAAGGTTTTATATTTAGTGGATTTGTTGGTTATTTTTATTGTTTTCTTGGCAAGTTTGGTTTTGTATAGTTCCAATGGATTATGGTTTAAGTTTTGTAAAGAGATAGGTTCTTACATCTGGAAAAAGGCAGTTGCAGATTCAGTTTCATATGGAAGTTATTAATATAGGTTTTCAAAATGATTTTTGTTTACCTAATTCTATTTTACAACAAAGAACATATAAAATGTTTTGTTATGCTCATTTGTGATATGATGAGAGGTTTCTGGAAAGCACATATTATATATTTCTGAAGGACAATATATATTGTTTTTGAGGCTTAGAATTTTGTAACTCTGTTTCTGAGGTCATTGCAGAACAGAGTATGTGATTAATGAAACAAAGATAAACTCTATATTTATATTACTTTCGTACTTGCACATTTCATAAGACTATCAGTGAGATAGCATTATTGTCAGTGAGGCTTTGTACAAAGAATATGTTTTTAGATAAGGCTAGTGAGGCCAAGTTCGAGTGGTTTTATTCCCCAAGAGGGTTTCCACTCAAGACAAATTTTGTGTCAAATTTTTAAATGTGTTAGTTCTCTATCTGTTCATTTCTTTTTACAGCATAAGTTCATTCGTGATCTGATTATTGTTAAAAGATTTCAAAAGAGTTAATTTGGTTGTTAACACTGATTCACCCCCCCTCTCTTAGTTTTAACTGCACTCCAACAATAATTGATACAAGATACAACACTCATAACAATACGATTTAGAAGTTGATAGATGTTCAATGGCCTTTGAAGGAGGAGTATAGTTCTTGGTTGGATAAATACATTGAATAATTATCTTCTCTAATTTCTTTTGTCATTTTTGCTAGGATGGATATATCTTAGGCCTATTTTTTTTGGTGGTCTTTTCATTTTTACCAAGATTGATATATCTATCCATGGATTAAAGCGTGTTGCTCCCTTGTTTCTACAAAAGGGAATTTCAAGCCATTTTTAAAGGATCTTAGATTTTTGTAAAGTAGAGAATTTTTTTCTAAGGTTTGTACTTGTCTGGTCTAATTTTTTCAAGGAAGAGATGAAGATGCATTTGTACATTTTTTGTAAATCAACGTACAAATTCTAAAAGATGTGAATACATTGTGATAGATTCATAATCAATTGTCTCCAAATGTACATCTTACTACTATTATGAATAAAATTGATCAAGGATCATTTGTGTTCATCGTTTCCCTATTGTGCAAATGAATATTTCTCATAGAGCTTATGTTAAAGTAATGGATTACATTTATGTTTGCTTTTTGATTGCTTGCTCTAGTATCCTAATCACTTAAGTTGCTTACTCATGGCCTTTGTTTTGTTTCCCAATCATCCCCTATTACTGCTTATTGATTTTACATTATAGCATATTTTAAAAAGGTTTTAATGTAAATGCACACATTTAAATTCATGACTTAAGTTCTATTATTAACAATGGCCCACTCAAGACACTTGTCACCTTCTCATTACAACACGTAGTTCCCTTCACACCACAATTTTTATTTCTCAACACATTGGCAAAATGCACTATCCTTGTTTATTTTAAAAGGCTAACATTTGTCAAGTTTTCATTGATATCCTCTACAACGCATTTTACAAGCCGATTATGCTTCCCTCATTCCTAATAGGTGTCATCCTATTGGTTTCATAAGCAAGTAGTTAATTGCATGCTCTTGCTAACTATGTAATATTTTATAATTAATATTTTCATTTCATATTGATATGACATAATATTATGTCTTAGAAAATTAAAAAAAGATGTATTAAATTAATCGACCATTTGATGGATGGTTGTAGTTAAATTTTAGAATGAAATACACAGAGCACTAGAATTATAAACTCAAACCTCCAAAATCACCCTAGAACTGTTAAATTTGCAAAGATCAATGGTTAATGATTTATTTGAGATGGAACATTGGAATGATGCCACCTCTCGTTGAAAGTGATCAATTAATTGAAGCTGTAGAAATGTAGGATAACTATTAAATTTAGTTTGAAGTGGCAGTACAAAATCGTAGTGTACTAATTGTGTAGTCTAGAGGTTTAACATGTTTCTTTCACTTCAATATTTGAGAAAAAAAGAAGTGAACTTGCTACTACTAAGTGAATTTATTTTGAAGTGAGAGGGTCAAGACACGGGGAGATTGGTCATTGTAGTGCACTAGGGAGATTATGGGATTCAACATAGCTATTCCATACTTTTCAGTGTCTCTATATTCATCTTTTCAAGAATCAAATTTCAAGCAAGTGAAACACAAAAATCCTACATTTCATCATTTCTTAATTTTTCAATCTTGGGATTTAGGGTTGAGAGTTCGCACTATACAAGCATGTCTACCACCACTACCATACCAAATATTGGGAAAGGAAAATAAAAATCAAATAAAAAATAGATTATGTCAGACTGCTTAAAACCCCAGGTTTCGCGAATGAATACCATGATATTTATGATCCTGTAATCTATGGTAGGCTTATCTCAAAACTTATATTTTAATTTGAGAACAAGGTTGCAAAGAAAATGAAAACTACCAATAGTAAAACAATACCAATTAATAGTATCATTGCACCATGGGTAGGTGGATTGGGACGCATGATGTTACATGAGGGTTTTCCTTGCCCAAAATTTATCATGGTCTATGCCCACAATTTTGATGATAACAAAAAATTAATTGTTATTAAAGATAGAATAGAAGAAATGTTACCCATTATTGTAGAAGAATTTGGAAATGTGTTGGGGTTTACAATAAAATATTTTGGAAATGTCCACATTGACTTAGAAAAACTTGCTAGTAATTATGAAGCAGTTGATCAAGAGTCCAATTTTGTTTTTCTAAATAAAATAGCAGTGGATAGTAACTTATTCAAAGATAATCATAAGCCTCCTTATAAATTATATATTTTTAAACCATCGGTTCAAGACACTATTTCCATGCTAGCATTTTTCCTCAGATTGGATATCAATTGGGAAGTGGGTGCAAGCCTCCTTGAAATGGTATATAATATCAATTATGCTACTCGACTTGTCAAATATAAATTTATTGAGAACATTGTAGAATCCATACACAAATAATTTTTAATGAATAAAGGAGGTTCCAGTAAGACATTTAGGTTCACAACCTACTTTGCTATTTATTTCTATTCAAATTTAATGGAATTTTTCTGGCCAACAAGCTTCAGATTTAGCCATTTATGAATGTTGAGGCAAAAACAATGGCTATAGTATATGATTGGACCACTAAGATAAGGATGCATGATAATCGATGGAACTACAATAATTTTGTATACTAATTTTTGGCTCCATTATATCAATCAATTACAAATATTCTAATACCTAGACTTTCTGAGTCTTGTAGAGATTACATTCAATTGGGATATAAAGTATAATTGGTTGATTGATAATTTATGGAAGAATATACTGTACTAAGATTTTATGGATCAGTAGAGCCCTACAAAAGTCTAATACATGTGATAGAGAGGGTTTTTGCATTGGAATATGTAAGACAGATGGAGAGTACAGATCATGTGGAGGGTTCACATTCAAGAAAAAATTATTCGTTGTGGTACATGAACTTAAAAAAAATGTTTTGATGCTAAATCTTATTGGTAGTATGACCCATGTGACATCAGTAAATCAAGGCTTATGGCCAATAAGAATGCAACAAGTAGAATTCAACATGAAAGTAAACCCTTGCTTGAAATATTGAAAAACAAAAATTCTTGGGATGAGGTCAAAAAAGTAATGGAAGAAAATACTACTGAGAAAGGTATTTATTTTGAACAATTTCTAATAAAAATAATGACATTGCACCAACAAAGAGAAGTAGAGAAGCAAATTAAGAGGTACGATAATTTTTATGAAAAAGGTGGTTAACCATCTACTTTAGTAAAAATATTAGATTCTCTAAGAAGGGTTTGTACAAAAGAAAATTGGACACAATAAAAATTATTGTCTTTTGTTCTATGAGGAAGGATCTAGGTGAACCAAAAACTAGTGTAGCATTTCAAAAGAACCCAAAAGATTATAAGTTTAACAATTTGTGAAATAAAGAGCATCCCTTTGAAGTTCAAGAAATTGATGATGAATTTGATGATATGGAAGAAAAAAGTGTACAATATGCAAGTGAAGTTAAACATGGTTTAATTGAGACAAAAAAAAACATATACTTCAGGAGAAACCACAACTGAAAAATGAGTTATGAAGGTGGTGGTTTGGGGTCCAAAGGACAAGGAATTTGGGTGTCAATGGAGTAGGCCATAAAAAACCTAGTGATTTGCAAGGCATTCGAGCTAATAAAAAACCCGAGGGCATACAAGGATATGTAAAACAACTCATTTTGTTATAGCTTCAAATCCTCTGTTGCAAGGTGTGCGCCCTTGGTCTCCTTATGCAATGCAGTGCAATGCTTGGGTTCATGACATGACTTAACCAACTCCCATGGATTCATTAACGCTGGCGGTTATATCAGGCATTAACAGGTTGATACTTTGGTGAAATGACAACCATCTAGGCAAAAATTGGTATCAGAGCCTAGCTCACGGGTTCAAACCCATTGCTTGCACTGGGGGGGATTGTTGTAAGATGTGCGCCTTTGGTCTCCTTATCCTGTGTAATGCAGCGCTTGGGTTTGTGCCATGGCTTAACTACCTCCCATGGATTCACTAACTCTGATGATTGTATCAGGCATTAACATTTCAATCTTTTGGTGCAACGACAACTATTTGTGCAACATCCTCATGGTTAAATACAATCACAACTAGGACATGATGGAGAATCTAGTACAATTGGCACTACCATTAGTGGCGATGGTATGGTTAGTAGTACTAGTAGTGGTCAAAATGTGATACAACAACAAATTACACATGAGAGGCCAACAATAGAAGATACTACACAAACATCCAACAATCAAGGAATTCTAAAGAAGCAAAGGATTATGACAGGTCCAATTCCAACTACTAGTACCACTACCTTAATTTCCACCCCAATGGAGTTATTTCCAAACACTCCTCTAATTGTTAGTGTGGCTACAATAGCAATGGATAATCCTCAACTTCATAATAAGATAATTAGAGATGTTCATTGCAATTAATCCTTCACCATTATGTTTGTGGGTCCAAGTTTTTATTACAATATTGAGTTTAGAAAGAAATAATAAATGTATAAAAAACCAAAGGAAGCAAATGATAGAGAGTACATCTATTGTAACTTCAAAGCTTGTGACAACCAAGGTATTACTCGCATTTGAACCAAATATAGAAACCATGGAGTACATATTTGTTGTTCCCAAAATTCAAACAAATCAAAGAATTAGATGCATTTCTCTGTATATGAGGTGAACAGTATCCAAATGGATTTTCCTGATTCAAGTTTTTTGTCAAAAATAATGTATCGAAAAAGAACAACGAAGTGGTGTACACATCATTACTAAATCAAGAGAGAGAGAGAGAAATGGGTTGTATATTCAAATAGAAAAGTTACTAGCAGACCTAAAAAACGAGAAAGCAAAGAGGAAAACAACAAATAAGAAGATCAATGAAATATAAAAAAGAATAAACAAATTTGTCTCTATATCTACAAGAAAAGAGGATGAAAAAACAGAGTTGGAACTAAAATTGAATGAATTGAATCAGAGGTTAGATGAGAGCATCAAGAAATATGATGATGAAAAAGCCACTTCAAAAAAATTAAAATAAAACTTGGCGAAAGCTAGTGACTCAGCAAATGAATTAAAAATAAATCTGGAAGAACATAAACAAAATACAAAACATTGGGAACAAAAAATTGAGGAACAAAGAAAAACTAATGAAAGATTGGCGGCACAACTAAGGGAAGCACAAAATGAAATAAAGTCTTGTTAGAAAAATTAATTGCATTTTGTAAAAAATAATGAGGGATATGAAACAAAATATCTGAGAGGAAATAATGTAGAGGATTGATCATTTATGTGAATTATTGCAATTGATTGATTCTCTAATAGTATGTAATAGGAAGCTCAAAAAATACATAATTGACAACAAAAATGTGAATTCAAGAGAAAATTGCAAATCAAAATTTGCAAACAGTCTACAAAGCCAATGATAATGAATTCAAATCCAAATAATTCATAACCAGATTGATGCCTCAATAAAGGCATCATCTATCATTGAAAAGTGTTTGAGAATGTGAAATGAAGGAATTTCTGGATCAAGCTGCAAAAAGAGATGAAGAAACTGGATAAAAAGGTAGACAACTTGGTAGAGCTTAGTTTTCCCTTGGCTTTTGAAACAACAGAGTGATTCATCAGAAATGATGCTTTTAAAAAGAATATGGAGGATAGAAGGAAGATTGATTTGGACTAGTTTCCTTAGAACCCAGATGAGGCGAACTACTTAGATTCCATCAAACCACTGATAACCTTAAATTCAACTTTGATTAAAAAATTCAAGTCAAGTTCTAATTTCAATCATGAATTGTTAACAAATTTTGAAGTCATACACTATTAGTTAGAACAAATTGTACTTCCATCAAATGAATAGTGGAGCATGCTAGAAAAGTTGATAGAATGATTTGATAATATGAGTTTCTAGCTCAACTCTATGTACAGTTGTTTTTGAGCAAGATTTTGCATTGCCTCTATGTATTCCTTCATTTAAAATTAATACAAAACTCAAATTCATTAATGTGTTCAAATTATTGATTTATCTATATTTTTAATTGCTTAATTAAAAAATAATTGATTTCTACTACTAGATACACATTATGATTAAACGATTGCTAATGTTGTATATGATACTATTGTTTTTATAATAAAAAGTAGCAGAGCCAAGGTGCTGACCCTATATGATACTGTTGTTATTAAGTATTGAGTTGAACCATTGAAACTTATCAGTATGACACAATAAAAATATGAAATTATTAATAATATGTTAATTAATAAATGGAAATTGAAAATTATGTTTAATAACTAATTAGCCAATTTGAAAACAATATTTAAAATTTAGATTCTGCATTGGAACAGTGGAAAATAATAGTATGTTAATTTATTCAATCTAATTGATGGAATACAATATAAAATATCATCAATGAAAATTTGGAATATGATTCATGGAATACAACATAAATACCTAGAAACTGCTAAATCCCTAGCATTTTCCAATTCACCTCTTGGTCCTCACTTTGACGATGAGATTGAGAGTCGTCTTGAATTTGAGTCTAGTTTTTTATTTTCTTCGCCCTACATACATCTGCTTAAATGTATTTCAAGTTCAAAATTCATTGTGCCATTGTCACTAATGTTTGAAGTGTTGCATAACCCTCTTCTTTCACACATGGACTTCTAGATTGTGAGTGCCCTTTCAAAAGGAAAACTTCAGATATCGTACCTAGTTATATACATCCTCAAATAATTTTCCAAATTCTTGTCTAATTTGTTTCTTATCTTTGATTTCAAAAACCCCAATGCACTAAAAACTCTCTCATCTTCCACCAACCCCAATATCATGGTTTGACATAAATTAGTAAGTTTAAAATATTTTGATAATGAATCACACAATATTTCACTCTAACCTAAGGTTTCCCAAACCAGTGTTATTGATCTTGCTTGCATGGAATTCTCCATGGAGTCAATTTTTTTTTATCATAGTTATTGCAAAATGGCTAGATTGGTCTCTAAGTTTAGTTACATTTATATTTCCTTCTATTTTTTTCCATTGTACTCTAAATTTTAAATGCTCAACCTAGATAGTTACATTCTTATGAAAATAGTCCGGTCTACAGTGGATTGAGACCCAAAATTAAGGATACACAATAGACATGGATTCAAGTAGTTCATCTCAAGGGAATCATTCTAGAATCTTTGAGGAAAGAGATCTTGCAATAGCTTTTAAAGTAGTACTTACAAATTAAACAATGTCTTTAAAAACTTCCTTTGTAATTGAAGATTATTTGGTAGAGCACCTAACCATCATAGAATAATGCATTGGTATCTCAAATCCATGTACAAAGACACATAACTCCCTACTTTCATTAAACTATAATTTTTTTTATGATTGTCCAAATCTATAATTACCTGCTAGCTTATAAATTTTGGATTTCCAAATGGATAATCTAAAAGATATAGATTATCAATGGTATTTCATGTCATTCTACGTAGTTTACTATATTCATAAATATATATAGTTATTTCTTGGGTTTTTCACAAGATTGTTCATTTTATCAAACATGGGGAGAAGACCAATTAAAGTTAAGAGTGTCTCTATATCACTTAACCTATGTAAGAGGTCAAGAGCTTTATCTACTATGTAGCAATGTTTGTACATTACTCCAATCAATAAACTAACCAAGGAGATCCATCTGGTATAAACATCCTTAAGAAGCTTGTTTCCTATTGTTGTTCCCTTAGTTACAAATTTTGAAATTTTGCAAACTGTTTGTGACTTCAGTAGAAGTATGAGTAGAGCTCACAAATTAGATTTTCAAATTTTGATACTGAAGGAAACTTTCTTACAATTTTAAATTCTAGATTCATTATGTGGGCCATGCAGTGAATAAAAATCAGGTATGGTGAACAAGTAGTTTGTAACTTTACATAAAGACCGTTCTATGACCTTACATTATTGAATCTCCATCAACTCCAACACACACCAAATTTTTGGCAATTATGAAGTAACTTGTTGTACTAGTCCATGCAAGGAGATCCATCTGGTATCAACATCCTTAAGAAGCTTGTTTCCTATTGTTATTCCCCTAGTTACAAAATTTTGAAATTTTGCAAACTGTTTGGGACTTTAGTAGAAGTATGAGTAGAGCTCACAAATTAGATTTTCAACTTTTGATACTGAAGGAAACTTTCTTACAATTTTAAATTCTAGATTCATTATGTGGGCCATGTGATGAATGGAAATCATGTATGGTGAACAAGTAGTCTGTAACTTTACAAAAAGATCATTCCTATGACCTTACATTATTGAAGCTCCATCAACTCCTACACACACCAACTTTTTGGCAATTATGAAGTCATTCATACCTCCAATTTCATTCAAATATTTATTAACTAGTTCATATAGATTTTACAATGTTGAACTCTCCTTCATTTTATGAACATTGAGTAGATCAAGTTGACGAACATGTTTGTGTACAATTTACACATGCATACATACCCAAGAAGTTTTATCCATCATTGTAAATTCATCTAAATACAATGCAATGAAGGTTGACTCTTTTCTTTTTTCTTGTAAATCTTGTTTTTCCACCTCAATAAGGCAACTTTCCCATTCCCATCTAGAGTTTATTGACCAATGTGTGCTAGGAAAGTTAGGAATTCCCAAAAAAGATAATAAATTACTATATTATGGGTAGTCTATCATAGGACACCCTTTGGACAAAATATAAAAAAGAACACTCAATTGAATAGTTTTTAACAGTTGTGCTCCTGCCATTATCTTTCCAAATTGAGCTTCAATTGAACCTCCAGATTCATCAAGCTTTGGCATTTTTTGCATATGGTCATCATATTCCAGGGCATGCTTAACATGAAGACATTCTTCCTTTGATTTCCATCTTACTACTGATTTTTCCTTTTCATCTATGATTTGTTTTTCATAAATTTTACTGATATGCTTTTCTATAGTGTCAATTTTTAGTTGCAACTTCTTTCCCTTTTATATTTCCTACTACAAATCTTACACTCAAATTTTGTTGGAGGTTCATATTTGTTTACATTCTCCATTGGTTCAATGAATGGTACTTTGACACCCAATCAATCTGAAAATTAATTGTCGTATCCCACTCATGCCCCATTTTTTATTTGGATTTTATTCTCCCCTTCCTTGCATCAACATAATCTAAAGTGCCAACATTATCATCCAGGTCAATTAACTCATTCCGGCTACCCTGGGTATCCCTTGGAACATCTTCTGCGACATTGTCATTCTCATCCGACTTAATTAATGATCTTCCTCTGAGGTACTGCCTTCTTCGTTAATATTTGGTGCAAGAGTTGATGATGTAGTTTCATCTTGATCTAATGGACTAGAAAAATTTCCAAAGTATGACTTTATGGTAACTCTACATTTTGGGAATTTTGATGGCCTCCATTCACCACCCTTGTTCCTATTCAACATCTCTCATGAAATAAAAGCTGCCAAAAAAATTCTTCTTGTTTAAGAAGGAATCATAAAATATAGATACCATTCCCTACTCAATATCATCTTTAAGATTGAAGCAAGAATGACAAAGAGATAAATAATCTTATAACACTATGAAGAAATGATCACTTACCTTTAGGTTTTCAATGACCCACTATTCACTAATGTAACAATATTTGTAGTTGTAAGTTTGTAACTTGCCTATGATCAAGGTTCCAAATCGAGAGTTCACAAGTTCAGAATTGAACAAAATGTGTAAAAATAAATCAAAGTTTCAATTGTATTTATATCAATCCATATTTGGTGAATTCTGTGAGATTTTTAAATGGTATAGTAAAAATTTGGTGAAGCCTACGTGATTATACAACAATACATTTAAATGTTGGGTGAATCAAACCTCGACATAACACATGCATTATAATTTTCAAGGCAATTATGAGCCTCTTATTAGCATGGAGTTATCATAGTATTGGCAAAATGGGTCCTCATACACAATTATTTTTTAATGTAATTGGAAAAATGTGTCCTCAAATGTAATTATGTTTTGATGTTATTGATGAAATAGGTCCTCATGCACAATTATTTATAAATTTTATTGGAAAAATGGGTTCTCACACATAGTGAAAATTTAATGTTGTTGGTGAAACATGTCCTAATACACAATGTCGTGTTAATAATATTGGTGAATATGTGGGTGATTCAATACATGCTTTTGAGATTCCAAGTGAAAACATTAATTAGAACAATGGAAACACATAGTTTGTTATGGTAAAATTATTAATTACATATGCCTCATAAAATAAATTGATGGTGAATTAAAATGCATTAGATCAATAATTCATAAAATCTAAGTGATTTGGCCACCCCATTGGTTGCAATTTATTCACCAATTTTGAATTCGCTGATATGAACTATTTGCCAATTGGTGAAGATTTTCCACTAAAAATTACCTGAATAGAAGATAGCATGGGGAATGGAATCTGATTATGTCCTAGGATTGATTGGTAACAATGCTAATTTTGACGCTATGTTCCATCTCACTTATTGAGTGTCCACACACTCTTTCGACCATAATTTGAAAGATATTCATCATCCTTTATCCAAAATTTACCATCACTGTAGGAGATTACACATCATGGTGGGATTGCATAGTCTCTCTTTTTATCTCCTATGGGAGAGAACACTGATTGTATATTAGTGAAAAAAGTAGTCCTTGGATGGTCATGTTGATTCCTCCTTCCTTCCATCAATTTTACATGTTTGTTTGTATATTTTCTCTCTTTTAAAGAGGGGTTTTACCATACAAATTTTGTTCTTTACTACACTTTTGAGAGATTTATTTGTACATGGGTATTGTTGATGGGTGTTTTTGCACTTCTCAACATAGACAAAACACAAGTGTAATGTCTCTCTTGAAAGATAACTCCCTACAAATAAGTTACAAAAAATATCCCAATGTCTCTTGGATGTCAGGTCATGACTATGCAAAAACAACTCAGTTGTGATGTGTGATTTGCTAGTAATCACAAGGGGCCTTTATGGTTCACAAAGCATGGAAGTTTTGGGTCTATGATGAAGTTTCAGAATTCTGGAGATAATGAATAGTAGCAACAACTTTATGACAACAGCTTGAAACTCATCTTGTTCATCATATTCAACATTACTATGATGCTAGAAACTTATATCTAACTCAGATTTAAAAGAAAGAGCAAAAGATGAAGGGTTTAGAAATTATTCTAACTCTAAATCTATGGACAACAACAACAATGAGAGATATTATAGTAGACAAACTTCCCAAACCGAGTTTTTCTTAACCAAGAGCAACCTATAATGTCACAAAACTAGTACCATCTTCTAAGGTTCTTTGGAAATTTTTAGGTTGATACATTCATCCACTGAGCATGAATAAACAGTTGAAATTAAGTGCAACAAATAAACAAGCTCATAATAACTTTACACAATAAGTTATCATCAATAAATTACTAAAAGTATGAGTTGGAACTGCATCAAATACTATAACATGCAATCACCATTAAAGCTGAATATTTGCTAACAAGATAAAAATAAACTTAAACAATAAATAAACAAGCTGAAATAACATATGGAGGCTGAATCATGCACACATACTGAGCAATACACCAAGAAACCATCAACTTTCAATGATTTTCTTATATATTGCTGCAAAATGTCTTTTACAACAACTCATCTCTCTCTTTGAAAATGAGAGGATGCCCCTATTTATAGCTTTCAAAAAGTAAAATGAATGGCCATTATTAATTCACAATGAATGGCTTAGATTCATTCTAGCTTAGGGTTTTCACATCACCCAATACAAGTGCAAAATTTACAATATAAAATAGGCTACTTTTTTTTTCCCTATTTTTTCTTTTAGCCAATTTGTACTGTAGCCTATTTTGTCTTTTAGCTACTTTAACAAGTATGTCTTCTATTATGGGATGTCCAACTTCTTTTTGCAATGAAGCATAATAGACAAACTTCCCTATAATAGCCTGGAGCTTATCCCATTCTGTGAAGTCAAATTTGGTAATTCTGAAGGTGATCCTTTCGAATTCATCCACCATTTCATCATAATGCCTTACACATGTATCCCCTACCCAAACCATTTGTTTTGATTCCAAGAAAGCTCATGCGGAAAAATCCATAAAGTCTGCTGAAAAAGTGTCACCAACTCCCTATTTCATTCTTTTATGGAATTCGCGCTTTACGACTTCACAATCCAACTCTTGGGTCGACATCTTGTATCCCGTCACCAATTCCAAGAGGTTGTCACTCTTGACCAAGTGGGAAACAACACATGCATGGATATCATCTAATTCAATTAAAGATTTTTCCAGGACCCCTTTTCTGAATTCACAATTAAATAACCACGCCTCGAGCATCCCATGATCCTCTTTTGAAAGAGCTAACTTCTTTTCCCAAACTTCTACAAATAGCTTCAAAATGCTTTGTAATTTGGGGAATGTGATTTTGTAAAGATCAAGGAAATATTTACATGTTTTTGCCTTCTTCTCAACCTTCTTTTGTAAGACTAAATAATGATTATGCATTCTAACTACATAATGGATTCCCTTATTGCCCATGTCTATGACCCTTTTGAACCATTCCGATGTGGAATTGGTCCAATTATTCATCCTCTCCATTTTATTGATTTCCTCCTTTGATAGCAAGGCGAGTGCCAGTGATTCCATTAGAGCTTATTCTCTGATTGTGGTACATTGTTGTATGAAGATAGTCAATTCTACCACTTGTGCTTTCAATTCCTCCTCGGAGGACTGATCTTTGTTCATTTGTTACATAATTGTAGTAATAGACCCCTGAAAATCATCAATATTTTGAGCTCAAGAAGCTTGGCCTAAATTGATAGTAGTCACATGATAATCTTTGGCTTGGAGGCTCTCTGCATCTTAATCCATTGTTGGGGTGGCCACCTGTAGTATACAAGAGCCCGACACATCTATTGTAATGTGTGATCTGACTTTTGGTTTCTTTTTCTTACGCGTCTTTACCTAGGCTCGATCCAGTATGGCTTCCAAGCAAGCCTTAGGATCTAGAAGCATAGGAGCCTTAGTCTTGAGTTGTTGTGCTAGCCAAGAGGGGATTTGTTGGTCAGGGTATGTAGTGTTGAATTCATTATTTGTATCCTCTCGACCTTTTGAAGGCTCCTCCTCCTCATGCCTAGGAGCGTCTTCGATATTTTTTTCTCCTTCATCTTGCTCCTCTTCCTGCATTATTGTTTTTCCTTTTTCTGGCTCAATGGATTCTTCATTTCTCTCATCATTATTTCCTTCTTGTGTTGTCCTTTCACCTTCTTCATGCTCATCCTCAACTTCTCAATAAAACTCAGTGTTCTTTTCATCTGCATTATCCTCCTCTTTATCTTGCTCTCCTTCTATAGGAACTTCTTCATTCGTTAGGCCCTTACCTTGGCTATCCTCTAGGAGTTCACTTTTCTTTGCATTGAATTTTGTCTCAATTCTTTCTCCCTCGGAGCAGTGCTCCTTTGGACTTGCTTCTTTATCATCATGTTCATTATGTTGTTCACCCTCAAGCTCTTGATATGAGGTCTCCACATCATAATAAGTATCAAATTTACTTATATCTTCATCCTTGGGCATTTGGTGCCCCTCATCTGAAGCCACTTCATCTAAATTGATCCTCAATCCCTCCTCAACATGTTCATGATAATCATCACGGTTGGAATCTTCAAGCTCCTCGGTGACATCCATAATTTATTTGGGATATTTCTTGTTTAGTCTCTCCATCTCCTCACAGATTTTCATTGTGGCTTCCATTTTGGGTGGCTTAGTAGGAGGTGGAGGGACGGGTAGCGAAGTGACAAGTTGAGCCATAAGCAATTTAGCTTGAGGAGTCAAAATAACCTCTGAAAATTAAGGTGGCATGTTTTACAAATAAGAGACAAAAGTCTTGGGCAAGGCAATAGGTGCCATAGAGGTTGCGGGCATAGAAGGTGGCAAGGTGGAGAAAGTTGGGAATGGAGGAGGGAGCGAGGAAGACAATAATGGAGAAGTGGTTAAGGAAGAAGAATCAACCACGACCACAAGCATAGTCAGAGAGGCGGAGGTGAGGTAGACAGAGATTTTCATAGCAGGTAGAGATGACACAAGCAATGACGGTGGAGTGGAAGGAGATGGTGTAGTGGTAGTAGTTGGAAGCACTGAGGCGGTACGGGGAGGCGATTGTGATTGCTCTTCTTCCCTTGGGGGTGAGGACTCTTCATCTTGAATATTGGGCATGTCTAGAACAAAGGTTCCTGCTCTTTTAGGCTTCTTAGGTGGCCTCTATCCCTCGACGACCTTCCTAGTGTATACCTTTTGTTTAGGTTGTCGCTCTGTTACTTCTTTTCTCTTCTTTGACCTGGTAACAGGTGGAGACTTGGGAGCCTCACTCGAAGAACCCGCAGAAGCGCCACTATCCATCTCACTTTCAATATCATCTTCTAACTCTTCATATGTTAATTCCACGCCATGTTGCTGCAATTGGGCCACGTGGTCATCGAATCACTTCTTAGTTATTTGCTCTATTGGATGAGTGACTGTGTCTAAGTCCTTGATTTCTGGCTTTGTCCCATGAATCACCCGCAATGAGACATTGGCGAGAGCGTTGTATCTTTCATCGAGAACATTATCATCTTCAACCACCTGGTTAAGGATTGGGAACAAATTAATAGATTTCACAAATTTGGTTGTCATTCTCATATAATACCTTCTTCTGACCTCGTGGTCATCATCACAGTTGGCCCAAAAATATTCAATATGTGGCCTATGGGCATATTGCCTTCCAACCTGTTTCTTAAGCTTTCCTAGAGGATCCAAGCCTCCTCGTTCCGTATGCAACTCCAGGATTTATTCTGCAAGCTCCTTTTCTAAATTTTCTGCACAATGGGTGGCCAGGCACGAGTATATTCCTTGACAAAAAACAATGGGGTATGGAACCCAGCGCAGTGCTTTTCATGCAGTAAAGAATGTGCAGTTTCCAACAGTTTGGTAAGCTCTAGTAGGATTATCCTATCAATGGGGTACCTCGGCAAGCGATATGGAAACCCTGAGAATCCCTCTACCCTTATATAAGTAAACTTGGGAACTAAATGAACTAGTACCCAAAGTTCTTCACTAGTGCTTTGGTGTTGTGAGACATTCTTCTATGGTAATCTTTTGACAAGGTCCGAAAAATGTGCATTATAAAGGCATCATTAACCCACCTATAGTATTTCTTATCATTTCTATATTGCAATTGAGGTTAGTAATCATAGACAAGGGTCTGCCCCTTCTTCGTTCCCAATTGACCAACAAAATACAATCCTTTGTATGGAAAAGTGACCGCCAAAAGGTATACAATGTACAAGGTCATATAGAATTCTTGGGTCTTCTTTACGACAACAAATTGTTTGTGCAAATTATCACTGATTATCTTTGCCTAGTGAAACTTAGCCTCACCTTGGAGGATTTATTCTACAAAGTACAACATACATTCCTCTAAGATTGCTGAAGTGGGAAGCCCCATTACTCTGCTTAGCAATGTCACGAGGTCATTAACCTCTTCCACAAAGTCTCTCTAATATAGCTTCTGAGGTACTTTATTGGCACTACCCCTCTTCTCAAGCAACCATTTCTGATTTATGGTTCTTTTGCATCTAGTGGGGTATACTTTCCAGACATTTAGGGCATATTTCTTCTCAGTTTCTTCCATATTTTTAAACAAAGGGATCCCAAATGTTCTCCTGATCGACATAGGAGTCAGACCGGCTAGCACTCTTCCATCCACAGTCACTATTCTTCTAGATTGTGAGTGGTAACATTCTCTGCATGCAAATATCAATTTTGGGCTAATCAAGTCTAGAGGGAAGCCTGTTGCCTTTGCAATTCTGCTTCTCTTTATTCTCCAAGCCTCCTTAGTCTTTGGGCTAATCAAGACTTATTTCCTGAATTTGTCTATGCTGACGTGACCTAGGTTTGTGTTTGTCACCTTGTCCTAATTTGAGGTGATCTTTGAGCTACAATCAACTCCATGGAACTTGTACTTCATTTTGGATTTTTCTTCTTTTCCCCTTGTAGCTTATGTAGTCTTCTTGCGCTTATCAATTTTCTCAGCTGGTTCTATAAATCCTGTACAAAGAGTGTATAGTAAATGCTTTGATAAATAGAGAGATCGAAACACTATTAAACCAAGCTAAAATGTCATTAAATACATCCATATACCTCAAAGGTACCATTACATTCATCAAAGTTCATCATTTTATGCTCGTTTGTAAAGTTCACAGTTTTGTGGGTTTGATGGTGTGGATTTCTACCTTGTAGAAGTTGCCAGTGTCATAACTGTTAGAAACAACTTAGGGAGCACGACAACTCGTAAACGGAGTTTCGAAAGGACATTTTCGCAAGGTTTAATCATCAAGTTAATTCAATGCAAACAATTAAGTCATGTGGGAAATATGGATTGGAGCACTTGGGATCACTTTTTGGGAAAAAATTGCAATTTAGGTTCATGCGGAAAACTATGATGCAAAAGCTGCCAACCCGAGAGCAGCTTGAGTTTTTCTGCTAATAACGACTTTGAGGCTATGAACATCAACCAATGGAGTTCCTCCCCTCAACCTCCACATCGACTTTATAGTGGGAAAATTTTGAGTTGAGGCTATTTAACACATGGAGAATAGGATGAAAGTCATGTCTAATCACTCTTCTTGAAAATTTCATCACTTTGTAAATGGCAGAAATTTGGTGTGCGGGTGCCGCTTATGCGGACACCATCAATTGTTTGGCAGTAGAGAGATGGCATCGGGTTCATGGAAGTCCGCAAGCGGCCACCCACATGATGAAACCCACAATAGATTTGTACTTCGGTATAGTGAGTTAAGTTTCATCAAAGAATCCATTGGGCATGTGGGAAGCAAAATTGGAGCAATCTTGGTAACTTGTGCAACAGTTTAGGCGATGCAGGTAATGGCGAGGCAAAAGCCGTAGGTTGGAAAACCGTTAGGATTTTTCCATTGTAGACAAATTTCATTGATCATTCTTCTACAAGTGGTGACCCACATTGGTGGAACCGCAAAGGATTTTGGACTTGGAAATTTCAAGGTTTTGGTTTAACGTTTTGTGGGAAGGGTTACTTGAAGCTTGCGAGGACAGATAACACAGAAGCCGCTAATGGGAAAGTTGTTTAAGCTCTGTCGTTAATCAATGACCATGGTCCAATGGAGGCCCGTATGCAGAGATCTACAAAGCAATCTTTGCATGGGCTTGAAGACTTAGCCAATTCGAATTGTGATGCGCTCCCGATAAACACGTAGGCAGGACCCGATAATCGGGAATTCGTGGAGGCTTCACCATAGATAACGACTTGAGGTAAACAGACCTCCACCTGTGGAGTTTTGCACGGAGGAGCCCGCAAGGGCTTGAATTCGAAGCATCGATTCCTTTTAAACCTCTAAAAAATTAAGGGGGCCTCAGGGGGGTCTGAGCGTGGGAGTGAGGAGAGCGGGAGTCGAGGTCATTCAAGCTGTTAGAAATGGTGTTCTGATGGATCCCTTGCATGAATGATAACCCGCGATCATTTTCCTAGGAGGCCCTAGATTTTGGATTTGGCTTCTTGTTAATGAATTAGGGGTGGGTACTTCAACCGAATTAGTGTTCGCTTGAGTTACGAGTTGCATCAATATGATTGTGGTAACTGCCATATAGCTCTTTGGGAGTATTATAGATGTTTTGTGTGAGAGTTGAGATAAATGTGAAAGGATTCAGACAAGGCTTTCCTTCTAGGTCAAGCAAGAGTTTGGTTGATGAAACCTGATTCACAGAGGCAAATAGAAAATCCCTAGTAACTCATTAATACTTATCCACATAACAGACGAGAACGCGTAGCAAAGCAGGTCCTTTGACAGGCCAGGCACAACCACCACATCAAGACCAAGTAACACTTGTAGCAAAAAATGAAGTCCGACAAAACAAGTGAAAGAAAAGCGAAACAAAACAAAAAGAAAAAGACCTACTCTAACTATGTATAGGAGTGAGCTAGAGCAGCTTAGGCAAGGAATTAATGCTTCAAGTATTACTTGTTGACTGGCAACGAAACATCTTCTCCAGTAAGGGTCTTTAAGCGACAGGCATTATCTCTTAGGATTTTAGAAATCTGAAAGGGGCCAAGCCAAATCTTATTGAATTTATCATGTCCCACTTTCTTTTCATGGGCCTTGGCCCAATATAACACTAAATCAACAATTCTAAAGGCCTTGACTTTGGCTCTACGATCAAACCATTATTTAACTACACCCTGATGTTTGGAAAAAAATTCTACGACTTCATTTCATTTTTCTTCTAAGTGGATCAGTTCAGCCAGACGGGCTACAAGATGTTCTCCCTCCTCATAATAGGTGTTGATAAATTGTAGCGTGGGAATCTTGAGGTGAATTGGGAAACGGGCTTCAAATTGTAAACCAAGTGGTATGGAGAATTTCCTAAGGCTGTTTTGTGTTGGGTTTGATCTGCCCACAAAGAAAATCATAATTAGGTGTGCCAATCCTTTGGGTTACTATCTAGCAACTTGCGAATGATAGTTAACAAATTTTTATTAGTGGATTCAACCAACCTGTTACCTTGGGGGTAGTAATTTGATGAAAATTTTATCACAATTCCATAATCAAAATCCCAACCCACAAATTTGAAAGAAGCAAAGGTCATACCATTATCACACACTAAAGAAAATGGGCATCCAAAACGATTGATAATGTAACTTTCAAGAAAATTAATCACTACCTCAATTGTACATTGTCTACAAGAAATAGCCTCTTTACACCTAGTGCAATAATTGGTTGCGGTTAGAATGTACTTGTGACCCGCAGAGGATGGTGGGTTTATTGGACCAATGAAGTCAAGTCCCCATTGGGAAAATGGCCTTACCTCAGCGACTAGCTATAGTGGAACAACATACCTCTCTCGGGTGGCAGTTGTCTACTAACGTGACAGGATCAGACATGATTGTGGGCATCTTTGAACAGTGTCGACCAGTAGTATCCAGCTCGCAGAATCTAGTGGGTCGTTGAAGGGCCCGATCCATGCCCCATTCCAAATTTATCATGAAATTCCTTGAGCACCTTGGCTACTTTGGATTTCCCCAGGCATCGAAGATAGATCCCTTCATGATTCTTCTTGTACAACATGGCGCCTTTTAGCATACAAATGTTGATTTTTAGCCACAAAGCTCATTTTTGGACTCCTTACAAGTGTGGTGGACATTTGTGGTTTAGTAGATAATACACAATGCCATCATACCATTCATTTGGAGAGACATCCTCCAAGTGGTACTGCTGGGAAATGAGCTTCGATTCTATTTCTACCATTGTATGTGTAAGAGCCTGTCCTCGAACCAGCTTCATTGGTTGTATCTCCATATCATACTCTTGCAACAATATAACCCACTTGTCTCACCTTTACCTTGTCTCATTTTGCACCAACAATATCTTAACTGTTGGATCTAGGACAATAGAAAACACCTTATTCCTTAGGATATAATGCCTGAACTTCTTGACTCCACAGACTAGAGCATACACCTACTTTTCAACATTAGGATAACGTAACTCAACATCCTTCAGTGGAGCACTCATGAAGGCAATAAGATGATCACTTCCTTTGTCATCTTTCTATGTCAACATGTTGGCACATGAGTGATCTAAGGCAAATGAATATATATAAAATGGTTTAGAATAATCTCGGCTCATTAGGACGGGAGCGTCCATGATGGCTCTCTTTATTTCCACAAAATCTTGTTTTTCCTCAAGCGTCCATTCAACCTTAGCTTCCTATTTAAGTATAGCATTCAGTGGTTTCATGATCTCAGCAAACCCAAAGATAAACTTCATTACAAAGTTAATCTTCCCAAAGAAGGACTTCATTTCTTTCTTGCTTCAAGGAGGTTGAATCTTTAAGATAGCCTGAATGCGCTCTGGATCAATTGATATACTGTTCTCTAAAATTACATGCCCCAACAATTTTCCCTCAGTTACTCCAAAGATGCACTTTTTGGAATTTAATGAAATGCCAAACTCTCTGCATTTCTGGGAGACCTTGCATAAGGTAGAGATATGGTCTCCTCTCTTCTTTGAAAACATCGTGAGGTCATCCATGTAGATGATAATGCATTTACCAATGAGATCCTTAAAGGCAATATCCATGGCACACTAAAATGTAGCTCCTACGTTGATTAAACCAAATGGCATTCTTCTATATGCAAATGTACCCCATTTTGTGGTGAAGGATGTCTTGTGTCTGTCTTCATACTACACCATCACTTGATTGTAGCCCGAGTAGCCATCAAGGAAGGACATCATCTGCGAGCCATTGACAATATGTAATACTTCATCCAATGAAGGTACCAGATAGTTGTCCTTTTTAGAGGCTCGATTCAAATTCTTGAAGTCCACACACAACCTAATTTCTCCATTCTTTTTTTGGACTAGAACCAGATTAGCCACCCAAGTGGAATGTCAGATAGGAAAAATGATACGTGCGGATAGCAGCTTCTTCACTTTGAAAATAATGGGTTCTAGTAGTGCATTGATTGAACGTTGTCGCTGCCTGAATGGCTTGGGATCCGGCTTGAGAGGAATGGTGTGAGTAATGATTGAAGTATCATACATCTTGAGGTCCTCATAGTCCCAAGCTATCACATCATGTTGTCAAAAGGCCGACGACAAAGGGGAGAGGGGAAGTAAATGCGCATTAAGTTCGGAGAGATTGGCATGGCGACAAATAGGCAAGCAAGTACCACACGTCTGTCAATGGTTGATGCCACCTTTTGCCTTGTAAAAAGTCTTTTTTGGAAACCATTCAGTATGAGTTAGAAAATGTGAGAAATTTTTGCGGGGTTTGATTTTTCTGAGTTGCCAACTAGACCTTCTACACCGTGCAATTCAAGTTTTTGACCGATGTGTCCTTTGTTGATGTGGACCCTTGCACAATATAGCCCTCACCACCATTAGGCCCTCTCTCTTAGAAGATCTTTTCACCATTAGAGTTTTTCACAACTTAGTATTAATTTCCATTAATAAGAATATTAATTTCAGTGTAAAACACGGTATTAAGGTAGCCTAAAACATCGCAATGATCAAAGCGAAAAGGTTAGGGGAGAGGACCCAATAGTTGTGCACCCTAACTTCGCGCTTCTCAAAATCCTACATGGAAATTTCAAATCACTCCCACTTTTTTACAGTAGCTTACTTGGCAAGTCCCCTGCTTATAACTTTTGTTTTAGGGCCACATCATCAAATATGATGCCACATCAGCATGCTTTTTGTCTAGGTGTTCAAAAAGGCCCAAAAAAAAGTGAGACCAATACTTGTGCATTCAAAGCATGGGTAGTTGAGCGCTGATGTGGCATCACATGATTGGTTGCTTTTTAGATCAAAGGAATACATTTTGTTTAATTATGAATAGTCAAGTCACAACTATTGAACATTGTATAAACAACTACTATCACAACTATTAGACGTTATATAAACAACTACTATCACAACTATTGAAACGTGCTCAATTACTGGGTCCTCTCACCTACTGTTGTTTTGACGGCTAAAAGCGATTGGCTTTGGGTTGTAGGTGAAGTCACGTCTTCGAACACTGTTCGCGAATCATAATGGAGATGGCTTGAGACTTCGACTGGAAAAATGCCTTTCCCAACTCTATATATTTCCTCCTCGATACATCTCGTCCATAAGCCAAGTCTCAAGCATTACCTCACTTGTAGTAGAGATGGACAAGGTGGTTATGCGACAAGAAGTTTTGCTGGGGCATCTCAGCAGCTCTCCACGGAGCTCCTCAGATCACCCGGTGAGTTGAACAATGTAGAATTTAGAGACGTGTTTATATGGTTATGAGTGATGGGTTCTTCTGAGCCATCAGTCAATTTTTATCGACCCATTTAAAATAAATAAGTTTATGTAAATTACTACTATTTATAGGAGTTAATTAACTCAAAATTAAGCAGTTTAAATGATCATTGCATAATGTGACAGTATTTCATTTCATGAATTGATTGGATTAGATGTTAAAACAGTAGTTGCTAGTGTCAACAGGTTTCTTCATCGCTGTGTGCTGCATCTTATGAGCGGACTGCCGAGTACAGTGATGATATTGTCATTGTGGCGTAAGTATCAATCAACGCTCTCAAAATTAAGAATTTAACATTGCTGGCGATTTTAATGTTAGGATATGTTTTTATATTGCAATTTGCAGGGCATATAGGACTCCCATATGCAAGGCCAAACGTGGGGGGTTCAAGGATGCTCGTCCAGAGGATCTGCTCGAGCCTGTCTTAAAGGTTGTCGCTTTCTTTCATTAAGTTTGGTGTCAATTTGTTAATTGACTATGGCATCTACTTCTAATGTGAACATGGTGTGAAGAACCCATCATATCTGTTCCATTTAAAAATAATAATTTCTTGACTTCTCTTTTACTGTTGGTGTTCTTCCACTGAATTATTGACTCTCTTATGACCGCCGACCGGTCCATCTTCAGTTCAGATGCAACTCATTTTTCTAACATAGAAAAAATCATCTTATATTTTCGCCAATTTTAGAACAGGGTTCTCTTGATCGTAAAAGGTAGCACAGCTACTTTGCCCCGGCCCTGTAGAGCTATTGACTCAACATGTCTGTTGATACTCCTGTATTTGCCGTATATAAGGCAATACTAGTCCCTGTTCGAATGTCTTCAATTCCTCAAGGCTGAGTGAGAAGAGATGTTCTTGAAAAGCTGTTTTGTATCTTGAATACCACTAAAATCCTACAGCTCTGCCGACCTTCCAAGCGTCTTTGAGTAGGCTAAGTCCAAGAGAGTGGGGCGCTAAGAATCATATTAATTTTAGTTTTTAACAAATCCCAAAAGGATTTGGCTGCTTGGCATCTCCAACAAATATGAATAACAGTTTCTTGTTCGGTTCTTTTAGATTAACAATTTCTTAGAATTTCATACTAAGGGCCACGGTATATATTCCTGAAAACCAGAAGCCAATAATACTGGCTCCTGCTACACGCTGCTATTTAGAAGTTTGTGGAGTCCCCCTGAAAATGTTATAAAGTCTTTTGAGAAATGGTATTTTTACTAGTGTTCTAGCTTTAAGAAAAAAAATTCAGAAATATTATTTTCTCGTATTTTGGTATGCAAAATCCTGTAAAGGTGTAGCCCAGCTGAAAAAAAAAAATTTCTAGGGGAATGTTTAACTTCAAAAAGTTTGGATACATTCTCAGTATATCGGAGCAATAGGTTGGAATCTCTCTGCGGGACTGATTGATAAAACTGTTTGCCTCCACAAGTTTACAAAATTTTCTCAACAATACCTTCTGACAAAATTTGAAGCACTAGCTAAGAATGAGTAGAGCTTGATCAGCAGTGACATATACACATGACTAAAATGTGAAAATGTAGGTTCAAAACCATAGGTACCTTTACACCCAGTTCTATTCTGTGATAGTTGAATACTAATAGTGGCTTTCTTCCTCTCAATTCTAAGCATATATCTGTATGAATATCAATTCAAAAGCAAAAAGATTTACACCTCTTTGGGTTTCGAACTTTCGACCCTTCCACAAAGTTTGTTGAAGACAAGCTAGACACTAATTTGGTGTGTGAAACCATTGTTGTGGACTTCCACAAGGATATTTCTTTCCATTTACATCACATATTGTTCAAAGTTAGTACCGATGAAATATCAACCCCATGACCAAGTTCGGAAGCGAATAAAAACTTAACAATCCACCTACAATGGGAGTACATACTACATAGCACTGGGTATTCAACTGATAATGAGCTGAAGTAGACAAAATCCAATTTCTCATGTATATCATGCTAAATATGCTCTGCTTAGAGAATTGTAAATGATAATGTCCATTTATTTGCTTACAGGCTGTGGTTGAAAAGACTGGAATCAGACCAGATGAAGTTGGTGACATTGTTGTTGGAACAGTTCTGGCCCCTGGTTCGCAGAGAGCCATGGAGTGTCGTGTGGCTGCTTTCCTCGCAGGATTTCCAGGTGCACATATTTTTCAGTTGATTATGTTTTTGTAGCTATCTCTGTTCACCTGGTATTGAGCCAGCATGCCTGTCTGCTTCTAATTATCTATTGCCTGCAGAGACTGTGCCTATCAGGACGGTTAACAGACAATGCTCTTCTGGACTTCAGGCTGTAGCTGACGTGGCTGCTGCTATCAAATCTGGATACTACAACATTGGTGAGCATCTAGTGGTGCACGGGAGCTTCCCATCCCGCACTATGTCCAATTCCTTTTACTTATAATTCAAACTGTGTCTGTTCTTCTACAGGGATTGGGGCAGGCTTAGAGTTAATGTCAGAGCATTCCATAGGTTGGAGACGCAATGATAATCCAAGGGTACGCATGCTTTTCTCAAATTGGTTTTCGAGTTGTTTCACTCCATTTATTCTTGTCCTCAATTCCTCATTATATACCTTTGTCATAGTTTTTATTTGATTGGACACAGCTATATTGAACTTTCGTGAATGAACTTTGATCATGGGACAGGTTCAGATGAACCAAAAAGCGCGGGATTGTTTGATTCCAATGGGTATTACTTCTGAAAATGTGGCCGAGCGATATGGAGTTTCAAGAGAGGAACAAGATGAGGCTGCTGTAAATATCTTCTCTAGGCTTATCTTTTTTAAATTCTAGTCCCATTTTTATACATTGCCCCCAACTCCAATACAATCCCTTTCCTTACATTTACATTTTCTTACAATAAATGCACATAAGTTATTTTGCATCTGAGGACATTTTTATGATGCAGGTCCGATCTCATAAAAATGCAGAGGCAGCAACAGCTACAGGAAGGTTTAACGATGAAATCATTCCGGTACATACTCAGGTACAAGAACATCAAGTTACATTGAATTGGGTTTCCAATGAATATTTTGGGAGAAACAATGTAGTTCGTTCATGGTGTTCTGATAAATGCAATATAAAAATAATAAAAATTTGCATGACACTTGTTCTCTGAGTTTGTTTGTAGATTGTTGATCCCAAAACTGGGAACAAAACGTCTGTAACTATTTCGGTAGATGAAGGGATTCGGGCAAATACATCTATGTCTAGTCTTTCTAAGCTCAACCCCGCTTTTAAGAAGGGTGGCAGCACTACTGCAGGTACAGCAGTTGGTATCGATATTTCCCTTTCAGCTTGTTGGCATTGTTTTATGGGTACCTCATACCATAACTGGGCCTAACCTAGGATTTGAGTAGGATGGCTTCTTTCGGCATTTTTCTATAAATGTATCTTTAAAAAGTATCAATTTGTTGCAGGAAATTCGAGCCAAGTTAGTGATGCAGCAGCTGCTGTCCTGCTTATGAAAAGGGCAATGGCTGTGACAAAAGGATTACCGATTCTTGGAGTTTTCAGGTACCGATCCTCGATTTAGTACAGTATGTTCATGGTTATATACCTTTACTCAACTTTCATCTGAACTTTATGCAGGAGTTTTGCAGCAGTTGGATGTGATCCAGCTGTAATGGGAATAGGCCCTGCTGTTGCAATACCAGCAACAGTAGAGGCAGCTGGACTGCAAATCAATGACATTGATCTTTATGAGATAAATGAGGTATTTGAGTTCAGCAATATTATCTTTTTGTATATATTTTTAAGTTCTTATGGCAGCTTTTGATCTCAAATTTTACTTGATATGTGATACATTTTTGCAAGCTCTGCAGTCTGTAGATTGTTGCTTGGGACTGAGATATGTTGATGACTTTTTATCAAAAACTTCAATTCGATATTTTCCTATAAATTTGTTATCATATATTTGTTCCATTTTTTTCATGCATTTTCCAAATCACTGGCATTCTTTCAGATCGAGCTCTCAGAGTTGTTTGTTCACATCAAATGTACAATGATTACAATAATTTATTTACTTAACAGGACTATACAATTTGCATATATACTGTAGCGGTGCAATTTTGTGGCTAATGTGCTACTTGTATGCTAGTTGACCAACTTTCAATCCTAGACCTAAGTAATGTAGATAGGTGATTAATCTCTCAAGACTTAATCTTATGTCTTCAGATTGATTTGATTGGTACATTATGACCATGCATGCCCATTTCTCCTGTTAATATCCTACCTAGAGTTCCTTCTAATACGTAGATGTTAAGAAACACCAAAAGTTTGGTTCCCATTCAAGGGTCATAGATAAATGGTCAAATATATGTCTAAGTAATTTGTCTCCTCCGCCAGAGGTGTTCATGAAAATGAAATTTGATGCGTTTTTAGAGGTGAACCTGGCCTTGCTGGGGCTGGTGCACTGGTTGGAGATTATGAAGGTTTACTAGTTAAAGGTTGATCGTATTTTCTAGATTTAAAATCAAACAACGGAGCAGAATGGGGAGTGGCAGTGGCTGGTATTTTCCTAGAAGGCCACTGAGGTGTAAGAGGCTTGTAGTTGAAGGTGAATCAACTTATATTATTATGGATTTGGGCAAGTTTGGATGTTTGAACTAGAAGTTAAATAGCCTTCTTGAAGAGGTGCTTCCAGTGTAGTTGCTTTGAGGATATTTTTCTTTTCTCATTGCTTTGGGAAAGCAACAGAGTAGCGGACCTATTAGCAAATTTGGGTATTGTGCAGATGCCTTTTATGTCACTTGTTAGTACCCATAAGGTCTCTTGGGAATACTGATGCAAGAGGGAAAGACTCTCCACTTTCAAATCTAAAACCACGCACACATTCACCACTATGCAAGAAGGTTGCAAATAAACATTAACAACAAATATGGAAAAGAAATATGCAACATATTTTGATTTCAAATCTGAAAATGAATTACATGATCATGGAGCTCATATGCTCCCATACATCATGGGCTTTACACATACAAAAATCTGCAACTCAACATTTCTAGCTTCATTCCAACAGCATCTAAGTATGCAAAAACTCTTCTTCTCAAAATCCCCCTTCTCCAAATGAGCAGCATCAATATATAGAAGTTGTGTGAGAAGAAACCGCCATTGGTTTCTCAAAACAACCTCCACAAAACCACCAAGAAAACCCGTCACATTCTTCCTATCAACGATCTGTCATTTGTCAAAAACTCCTCAAACAATTTCTAGGTTTGGTGCCCCTTCTTTCCAGCTTTCCGAATCATTTTGAAATTCTTAATTTCGTTACCGTATGAAAAAGTTATGTCCATTTTACTAAGACTGGGTCTCATAGATACGACTTCGGACATGCAACAACATGCAAAGCTTGTGGCCAACATGCAAATACATGCAAGCAACATGTAAGATTCCTTTGCAGCCCATATTATGACATTTTATGACACATATACATGCATAAAAGAATTTTTGACCTTCTCCAAAAGTGGACACCAAAAAGGCATATTCCCCTCCAAGATGCTTTCACTGTTTTACCAAGACTTATTTCCCATGTGATTTACATTTACAATTTCACACCAAGAGAATCTACAATGTTGCAAATTAAAATATTATTCTCCAAATGCCTAAGCCCTTATTGAAAATAAATAAAAACTAAAAGAGCAATATTTTTGGTGATGCAAGATTGCATGGCACCCCAGGATGCTCCTGCATCAAACATCCGAGGTAAGAAGAAATGTTTCATGAGTTGGAGCTCATGAACATTTAAAAATTCGGTGCTTGTTCTTCAGCCATCTTTCCTCCTTATCTACCACCTGTTTCTTTTTCTTCACCCTACCTTGAAACTTCCTATCTCCTCCTTTCATCCTTCCTCTCTTTCTCCCCCTCATAAAATTCATTCCAAAATTCCAATGTTGTTCTTTCCACCCTACTTCTTCACTTTCAATATCTGCATACAAATTGCCATTGAAAAATTCGTAGAAATCAAAGAATTCTATTTGTACTTCTTTCATACTTTGTCTTCCTTCATCTTCCTCTTCTTCTATGTCAACAAAATTTATCATTCCTTGCTGTTTTTCAATTTGTAACCTATTATTGCTGCCCCTAACCATCTTTCCCATCTCACCTTCTTTCACCAATTCATCAAAATATAAATCAGCATGAACAAGAACTTCAACAGATTTTGAAACATCATCAAATATCTTAATCTTCTCCTCTTTTCCTACTACTATATCAATCTCATATCCATTATTGTAAACCATGTCATTTTTATCTAAATCATCCTCTTCTTTATCAGCAAATAATTCTGAAAATTCAAACTTTACCTCAATGTTTGCTGCAACTTTTGTTTCCCCTGTTGTTAACACAAGCCACTCCTTCTCTACTGCTGCAATCTGCATTAATAATTCATCTTTTTCTTTATTTTCTACTGCTCTTTCACCTCTTTCACTTAAGACATTTTTTATGCATTCTTCTTCACATTGCTGCTCCAAATTCTGAATCATCTCCACATCCTCATGAAGAACAAACTTCTTTGCAACATGACTATTCTCTATCTCTCCAACTTCACCTTCTTTTATGACAATACTATCCCTTACATTCATTTCTATATCCATAATTTCATTAAATTCTTGTGAAAGTAACATAACATCAAACTCATTTTCACAAATATCACAGAAATAACCTTTTACCTATGTGTTTTCTTGTTTCTCTAGTGTTGCCCCAAGTTTTTCTTCTTGAATTTCTACTACAATCTTGTTGTTCTCTTCTTCCACCTCCTCCCTTGCACTCAATGGTGTCATTTTATTCATTATATCTATATCTTTCTGAGGACCAATCGCTGCCCCAACTTCACAATCACATTTTGCAACATATTCTTTTATCTTTTCTACATGCAAATCAGTATTTTCTTTGCAAAACTCACAAAAATAAGATAATACCTCTGTTTTTGCTGCTACAACCTCTTTTCCAGTACTTGCAACTTCATTTTCCTTTTCCTTTCTGTCCTCAATAAGATGCACATATGTTGCTATCTCTTTCTTTCTCCATTCCTTCCTTCTTCCTTTCTTATTTTCTTGCTTTCTTTCAACTGCATTTGTGTGGGCTGTTCCCACATGACTTTCTCCCCATGCGCCTTCCATCATAGGGCTGCAACTCTTCATTTTCTCTTTCTTCTTTTCGCTGTCCCCTTTGTCAAATATTTGTTTTTCCTCTTTCTTCTCTTCACCTACATACACAAGTTGACTTGCAGATTTATTTTTGTTAGAAAAATAAAGGGACTCCTTCATGCCCACATATTCCTCTTCAACCTTCTTATATGTTGCCACTTCTACTACTGCATTTTTGTTCTTCTTTTCTGTGATCGCAAATTTAACAGGAAAGTAATGTCTTTCCAAAGTTTTTACTCGAGCCTCAATCTTCTTTAATTCTTCAAAAGTCCATTTTGTAAACCTCCTCTCTTTCCACTCTTCCATAGGTAAAATCCTCACAGGCCTTCTCATGACCCATCCTTTCCTCTTCTTTAAAGACATCTTCAGAGACTCACAAGTCCCTTTGCAGTTACAAGTCCTCCTTGCAACAATTTCTCTCACTTCAGGGTATCAACCTTCTACAATCATAGGTTCTCCCTGCAACAAACTCACTCTTGATTATCCTCTACCCAATAGATGGTTTCTGGAAGACACACCTCTCTCTCGTGCACCTTCTACCCAGCCTTAACCCCTACTGGAGGATAATAGTCACAGATCCTTTTTCATATCTGCAATAGACAAACATTCTTTTAACTCTCTATTTCTCTCACAACTTCAAAGCTTCACTCTTCAACACTCTTGACCCACAGGTCCTGGTGCATACTCGGCACTCTCAAGATCTTCTGGCTCTGCTACCATTTGATGCAAGAGGGAAAGACTCTCCACTTTCAAATCTAAAACCACGCACACATTCACCACTATGCAAGAAGGTTGCAAATAAACATTAACAACAAATATGGAAAAGAAATATGCAACATATTTTGATTTCAAATCTGAAAATGAATTACATGATCATGGAGCTCATATGCTCCCATACATCATGGGCTTTACACATACAAAAATCTGCAACTCAACATTTCTAGCTTCATTCCAACAGCATCTAAGTATGCAAAAACTCTTCTTCTCAAAATCCCCCTTCTCCAAATGAGCAGCATCAATATATAGAAGTTGTGTGAGAAGAAACCGCCATTGGTTTCTCAAAACAACCTCCACAAAACCACCAAGAAAACCCGTCACATTCTTCCTATCAACGATCTGTCATTTGTCAGAAACTCCTCAAACAATTTCTGGGTTTGGTGCCCTTTCTTTCCAGCTTTCTGAATCATTTTGAAATTCTTAATTTCGTTACCGTATGAAAAAGTTATGTCCATTTTACTAAGACTGGGTCTCATAGATACGACTTCGGACATGCAACAACATGCAAAGCTTGTGGCCAACATGCAAATACATGCAAGCAACATGTAAGATTCCTTTGCAGCCCATATTATGACATTTTATGACACATATACATGCATAAAAGAATTTTTGACCTTCTCCAAAAGTGGACACCAAAAAGGCATATTCCCCTCCAAGATGCTTTCACTATTTTACCAAGACTTATTTCCCATGTGATTTACATTTACAATTTCACACCAAGAGAATCTACAATGTTGCAAATTAAAATATTATTCTCCAAATGCCTAAGCCCTTATTGAAAATAAACAAAAACTAAAAGAGCAATATTTTTGGTGATGCAAGATTGCATGGCACCCCAGGATGCTCCTGCATCAAATACTTACATAATTTTACTGTTGCTGAAAGACCTCCTTGAGAGTTATTTTGAAAAGTGGTAGTTGACCATTGATGAAAGTTTTATGTGTTCGTTGCTATTGTCAAGTATCAGGTTTATAAAGAATTGGTCCATATCTTGTGCTGTTATGATATTGTGTGGTAGGCTTAGCATTCATTGTGATGCGTGGGGTTTGATCCTTGGGGATATGATGCTTTTGTCTTCGTATATGGTGGTGGGAAGGGCTGTCACTGTGTGTGGCTTTTGGATGTTTAGAAGGATGGCTTTTGGCTAACACTGAGGTTGATGTGTGCCTGGTTAGTGTCTACAATAGATTGTAAGCATTCTTTCTGCTGCAGGCAGGGATTCTTTTCATTGGGGGAAGGTTTCTGATCATGGACTGCGAAAGGTCTTCATATGTCCTGATGCTCTTTTTTTAAATCTAGTCAAGAGTGTTCTAGGTCCTGACAATCAAGTGAACACCGGGTTGGCTTGTTCTAGGGTTTCCATTTTAGGAGAGAATGAGCTTCCATTTCAGTGCAAAACAATGGGATATTTTACCACTTTCTTGAGGTGGTTGCAAAATATTGAAAGATTTTTGGTCATTGTTCACCTCCTAAATCATCTTTCAACAACTGATTCCAAATTGAAGCTCTAAACATCCACATTCCCAGCCATGGCTAATCCATCCATGCTGCTTTCTGAAAAACTATCCTCCTTCAACTTAACCAACAGTAGGAACAGCAACAAATCCTCAATTCTGGACTGCACCTCCACTCGAGGGATCACAGCTTCCAGTCTAGCAGAGTGATCCCTGGTGTGGAGGTGCAATCCAGAGTTGAGGATTTGTTGTTCCCACTGTTGGTTAAGTGGGAGAAGGTTAGTTTTTTGGAAAGCAGCTGGATGGTTTAGCAGCATGGCTGGGAATGTGGATGTTTAGAGCATCAATTTGGAATTGACTGGATTGAAAGAAGAGACTTAGGAGGTGAACTGTGACTGAATTTTTTTCCGATATTCTGCAACAACCTCACGAAGTGGTGAAATACCTCTTTGTTTACCATGGGACTCTATTGGTTACGAACTTACTAGTGCTTTCTCACTTCCTTCTAGGGAGGGAGGATACTGCAACAGGTGGAGCCATGTACAGAAGTTATTTGTGGGTTTAAGTCTCTGGATCTTGATGTTCAAGGTGGCAATATTCCAACAGTACTGTGTCATGTGGTGGTGGTGGTTGTTAAAGGATGGGCTGGAAGAGTCATGCTGGAGGCTCATGGTGCTCTGTTGGATCCTCTTGATGCTGGTGGGTGGGGTCTTTGAATTTGTATGTTGGTAGAGTTTTTTTTAGTGTCTCTTATTGTATGTTTGATGGCCCACTGTAGTGGGCCTGGATGTATTGGCATTCACCCTTCTAAGTTTGTTGATGTTCCTTTCAGTTAGGTATTTGTATGTTTGTTTCAGCTAAGGAAGTTTTCTGAATCTAGCTTTCTTGTGGGGGAGGCCCTTATATAACCTCCTCTACTACTATCTGAAAAGAACAGTTTGGTGCAAAATTTTAATACAAAACCCACTATATTTCCTTTATGGTCATTTTCTATATCTCTGGAAAGATACTTTTAAGGCTTATGGTCATTTTTATATCTCTGGAGAGATATTTTAAGGCTTTCTTCTTCTTACAATTCAGGCTTGTATGTCAATTCTTACTTCAAATTTGTTTTATTATAATATTAATTTTTTAACATTTTCATTCTCTGTCAGCATATCTTATGTATTGGATTCTCAGAATTGCTATTGCTTTTGCCTATTTTAAATCATAGTTCTGTATCAATATTTATTCTAAGTACAAAACTTAAGTACGTATCCCATCTAATGATATTTCATGCTTATAATCCATATCGTTAAACATTCTAAAAACTCAGTTTGCAAATAGAGCAGAGCATTCTTGGAGTGCTCCTAAATCGAACACTGCAAATAAGTGCACTTACATTCTTAATGTAAAAATGGATTCTGAAATCAGAATCTGGACACTTAACTAGAAATGTAGACAGTCTGCTAGATACCCAGTAAAAACTAGTACGGAATCCATATATGCCTACATACAACAACCCGTACAGGAATTTGAATCATCCAAAATGAAACAGAGCACCCACTCATTTTTTATTGAGAAGTCTTCAAAGCAAAATATCTACCCTCATCTGATGGATTTAAGATTGAGCTTTGAAAGATTTCATTTCAGAAGGAATAAAAGTAAGACTTTATTTGCACCTTTGCATGCAGAAGTATCCTGTGCTGCTAACAGCTTCTACCATGTTTGTTATTGGTGTCCATTTGGATTCCAATTCAGTTTATTGGTGTCCATTTGGATTTCAATGCAGAAGTATTGTGCTTCTGTGCATTGGGCAAGTGTTCATATAGTTATTGATTTGTACTTAAATCAAAGTAAAGAAAAATTGAGAAACACTTATACTAACTCATTGTTAAAAACATCTGCATAGCCGAACTTTTCTAAGAACGGTGGCTTGTTCCATTAAGCATGACATGTTTATCCAACAAGAGCAGATGAAAATTTTCTTCATTTCAAGGGTCTTCTTGTTATAAAGTTTTGACTACAAATCAGCAGTACTTAAAGCTTGTTGTCATGTTTCTTTTCAATGACGTCTACTTTGATGTTTATATGTTTTCTGTGCTAGGCATTTGCATCGCAATATGTGTACTGCTGTAAGAAATTGGGCCTGGATTCGGAAAAAGTGAATGTAAATGGTGGAGCCATTGCTCTTGGTCACCCACTCGGAGTAACAGGTGTGCTGAGTTTGCATTTTTGATTGAAGTTGTAATGGCTTGGATGTTAATATTCTCAGGCTTGTTGCACTTGCAATCTTTACTAGCTACTAACTGTTTTGAATATAAATGAATGAAGTAAAAAGTTCAGTGATATAGGAAAATGTTAAGACAGTTAAAAATTTCAAATGTTGGTATGCTTAGTACATTTGCACGAGTGCGAGGCTGTTGGCTTCGTGAATAGGATTAGTAGAGAAATCATAAGAGAGCAATTTTTCACCAGTTCGCCAAATTTTTGCCACTTATTCAGACATTAAATTTATCGTTTTCTTAATCTGCTCAAAATCTTTAACTTTTTCTTGAAAACCTAATTAATTTGAAGCTAATAATGAAAATTTGCACAACAGGTGGAGGCCACAAAACAATTAAATATTTCTTATCATAATAAAAGGATTTGTTTGATTGTTTGGTTGTTAATTTGTATATTTTGCTTTCAGGGGCTCGGTGTGTAGGAACATTACTCCACGAAATGAAGCGCCGTGGTAAAGATTGCAGGTTTGGAGTTGTGTCCATGTGTATAGGTGAGAGCAGTGGCCATGATGCTCCCCACCCGTTTTAATTTACCAGAAGTTGCCATTTTCTTTCCATTGTTGTACATTTGGTAGAGGTAAATTTCATTATTACAATATATAATTCACGCTTTATTGTGATACTCTGAATGTTTTTCAGGGACTGGGATGGGGGCTGCAGCAGTGTTTGAGTGTGGCAGTGCTGTTGATCAATTGAGCAATGCCGGACCAAACACAGCAAATAATTTGCTTTCCAATGTTGTTTAGCAGAAAACAGGGTCATTTTTTAATTAAACAATACTATTTGACTTACATGATTGAATTTATGGGCTACCTAGGACATTTGGTGGTAAGAATCCCCTGCCATCTGGTAGGCCAAGCTTGCTGGATGAAAGCAGGTTCATACTTGATATACAAAACATATTCCGAAAAGCAGAGTGTCAGGGTAGGCTGAAGATTTTGAAAGGGTGATAATTAGTTCTATTCAACTATTAAATAAAATTTAATTTAAACTTGTGTAAGGAAATCTTAAATCTCAACTAAATGGATTGAAGTTTTGCATATCATTGCTGTAATTGAGCTTCAAGTTGTCTACAATGTCATAAACAATTTGTAAACCAGATGGTTCTGAAACAGTCGTTCAGGCTATTTACTACTGGTTATTATACAGGGCTTTTTTGATTGAATAAGCATCCATTTGTGCTGCATACAATAAAGATAAGTCGAGCTAAATTTAGATTAAAAATGTGTTTCAAGTTCCTTCCTCTTCTAGTAGTACCTTTGCACCTGCTTTGATGATTTTACAGATGGTATTTAATTTAATATCATATAATTTTTTTAGATATTTATGTTAAAATATTGAATCAACGCATAATGTGTTAATTTCTATAACCTAGCAACAGATTAATTGCTCAATAAATTCACAAAAATAAATTCACAAAAAGAAATCTGATTTATAATAATTAACACATTGGGTTAATTAACAGCTAATAAACAAAAATAACAAGAAGCCAATCACAAAAAAAAATAACATAGATATACCCAAGAAACTCCAGAATGGGGAAAAACCTGCAAATGTTGGATCTTTTATTCAGCGTAACAACAAACTTTTCTTTAAGCTGCTTTACTTAGCGTGCAAGAAAAAAAATTTCCTTGCATTCTTTGGCTTTAAATCACACATAAAATCACTCTTGGTTTTATCCTAACCTCACAAATTCGAAAACATTCTATTAAAAAATAAAAAATCTGCTGTTGCTGAAAATCCAACTCGAAGCAACTCCTCATCCGACCTTTTGAGCTAGAAAATCAACATAGTGGGCCTTAGCTTAGTAGCAGTCGACAAGAAGAGGGAATTGTATACCGATTAAATAAAATGTGCACAACAAACGACTAGGTTTTTGCAGACCCACAAAACAGTTCCCATAAATACATGGTCTGTGTTTCAAATTCTTGTAAAAACTTAAGGTTTAGACGGTCCAGGGAACACTGGTAAAGCTACTTTTTTGTTTCTAAATTGGCATCATTGTGCATTGCAAGAATCAAAAGTGGTTTTACATGGACCCAAAGCAGGTTAAAATCCATGATAGCATTTCATCTGTTTGCCATACCAGGCACATCTACACATTATTTTGGATCACAGTCAAATATGAATTTATAATTCAAATGGGAAACCTTTAGGAACTAACATCTGAAAGAGGAATCATTATTCAATAAATGTTATAAACTCATTTCGAATTATAGGCCGAACTTTCTTCTTTTTTCATGTGGGGAAGTAGATAAAAACATTAGCATGATTGCAACTGAGACCACACAAGCTTGCGGGAGTTTGCAATTTGCTTCACATGACTGATGTATATTGCAAATGGAAATTCGATTAAAGATATGAGTTATCTTCATGTCTTGTATAATATTTTAGTTGAGATTTTTTTTTCAAGTAAAACACATTGGAGTACAAATGTATTTTGCCCCACATCGAGTACGAGAACCCACAGCTCTGGGATCATTTACTTGCGAGTATTATACATGCTTATTAGTCTATAGTTGGACTCAGTTATTATCCATGACGTTTCAAAATCCTTTTAAGGGAAAATATACATGAACCGGTAAAATTTGCATATACACATGCTATTTTCCATTTAGTTTTGAGCCCTTTATCTGAGAGATCTTCATACAATATTGTACTGGTAAATGTCCAATTTTTGAGTGAAATTGGGTCTATTCTCTTAACTATCACATATCTCTATATACATAAATTTTCATTCATTTATTCATATCTTATTTACATATGCACATTTTTTCATATTGACCATATTTATTACACTATTTATGTTCAGTATGTGTATTGATATTATTGTTTCATCACCCCAAGTTATTTCCATAGGTGCAGGTTTGACATCATGTGTGGATTTTGTCCTTGAAATTCCAAAATTCAAATTGAAATTTAGTTGACTTTTGCCTATCCTACTAGCTATTATGAGCCAACTAAATACATATTGCATAAATTGTTGCAATGTATTTGTATTTAAAGACATTCAATTGCATTCACTTATCATTATGGAACATCAGGACAATATTATTCACTTACATTGGTACACTAAAGCAAACTCATATATGTAAAAATTGTCCTGGAGCATTTGTATGGCTAAAGCTTGATGTCTTCAATCCTTCACACAATTTTCTAGGGGTTGACATTGGAGAGCATGCTCCCTAACAACATACCAACAATCCTTTAACTGAGTCAGTGTTCGCTTGAGTTACGAGTTGCATCAATACGATCGTGGTGCCATTCGTTCCCAACTAAGTCACATTTAAACAAAACTCGACTGTGCATTTGACCCCAAGAATCCTCTAAACATTTCCTTTTAATACCCTAGACATTCGGCTAAATCAGAAAAAACAGAGAAATGAAGAGGGAGGGATCAGAGCTATTCCTACCTATGGTCGCGTAGAGGGAAGAGGAGAAAGTCGCCTCAGTCTTCAAATCTTTTCGTGTTCGCAACAATCTCCTCAGCTCCTTCAAATTCAAAATGTTCAGGTGAAAATGACAGGTCAGGGGGGTCCTATTTATAATCCTGAGCGCCATTAATGCGGGCATTTATTACAAGTGCTTCAAAAGATGTGCACGCGTACAATGCGGAAAGTCAAGGGGTGGAAGCCGCGGGGAAAAAGTTAGTTGCAGAAAGACGAAGGACGAGAGCAGTGAGCGGGAAGTTCGTTGCAGAAAGGTGAACGGCAGGTGCCGTAAGGAATGGCGCCGATGAGTTAGCGTCCTGCACTCGGCGACCCGCAATGAGACACCTGTGAACGACAAAAGGATGAGTGGCTTCCACATGGTGGAAACATGCAGTGATTTTCCCGCAAATGCTCGAGACCTCCCGAAACTTTGGCAAATGGTAGAATATGGTAAGATCTTGTAGTTTCCAAAGCACTTGATCAACCTAGGTCCGAAAATAGGGGCACAAAAGTGAGGCGAGCGCGAATCGACCCGACGGAGGCAAAACAAAAAGGGGGTCCCCGGTCTAAGCGGGGCGTGTGTGCAAAAGGCACAACAGGTATCAAACATGGCCTTTTAATTAGGACCCATCCTTGCATCTTTACATGTTTTATAATTCTCCCTAAGTTTCACTTAATGGGGGGTGTTGATATGAACATTATAACTTACATAATTGTTTTCATATTAGGTCATGTTCACACTTGCATACCTAAACTTACTTAGGCCATTTACATTTTGTGTCTCATGTCATAAGATTAATACACTTGTCATGATCTTAGTTTGTGTTAGGGTTTCACCCTTGTCTATATATACAAGGGTTTGTCTCATTTATACACAAGTAATACATTGTACCATTATGTATATGTGTCTAATCAATTTTTTGGCTTTATAAAAATTCCATTATTTTTCTCTTGTGTGGATTTTCTTTGGTTGTAGGTGATCCTTGGCTCATGTTGAGTTTATCATCAACTCTTATATAGGTTATTTGAATGGGTTATAAAGTTGGGTTGTTTTTTTACTAAACACCCAGATCTTGACTTCACTAGAACCCTAGCCAAGATAACAATGAGGATTCAACATAGAAATACAATTATTGCCTATGGTATCATCATGGAACAAGCAAGAAAAATAATCATCAAAGCACAAAGAGGATTCCATGATAGAGGTTAGCTTTGATATGAGACCAGTTTTTTTAGAAATGATTAGATTTAAATACTCAAATATCAAACTCTAAATTCACACAATAAGAGGGTAGGGATCAAAGAGATCTAATGATAAATTCAAAACCCTAGGAGATAGATAAAATAATAATAAACACTCAAGGGCTGATCCATACTCTAATAAAATATTAAAAAAGTATAATAATGAAAACAACATATTTAAAACCCTAATGGAGAAGGACAAACCCCTAATGGATGTAAGAAAGTAGAGTTCACCATTCTATATAAGGGAAAAATCATCCTCATAAACAATCTAGTTTAATTAATTAAATAAAAAGATTTTAAATAAATGGCCAACCTAAATTTAGGGGTTAGGATTGAAAATATAAATAATTAATTGTAGAAATTAAATGAATTTAAATACAATTCTTAGCTAGATCTTGAAGATGGTAAAACAATATCGAAGATGACAAGAACTAATTTACCATAATGTTAGTTTTTGAGGGCCTAATTAGATAAGTGTCTCAAAATTTGTAAATTGATTATGCGTTGTTCTAGTTTAGATCCACACTTGGAGAAGTGAATTGACATGTAGACTTGAACTTGTATCGCTAGTAATGAATTAGCAAAAGTCTATTTAGTGGAATTTGATTGCCTCAATTTTCTAATGTCTAAATCTTAGCAAGGACTTGCGACATTTAGAAACACCTTTACAAAATCTCTTGAATCATGAGGGTCATATTCTTATCAATCAAAACCTTATTGATTGATCCAACAACTTTAGAGTAAGGATCAAGGAGAAAAAACAAGAAAGCACACTGGATTTAGGATGATGAATGTTGATGTACTACTTTGATAATGTTGTTATGATTCTTTTTATTCCATTTGCAAATTAAACTTTGAAAGTGTTGAAAAAATTCCTTGTGATTTCAAAATGAATGAATGTTTTTAAATACAAGATAACACACAAATCAACTAGTGAAAGTGTCAATGAGATGTAAATTTAAACCTTGAAATTAAAAAATTTAAAATATGGATCCACAACTATTTAAATGACCTATATCAAGTTTGTCCTTGTAGATTGATTTAAACTAATAAAGAAAAATCTAGATATTAAGACCAAACAAATAAAGATAAACCAAAATGAAATCAAAATACAATGATGACGCAAGACAAAGTTAAAAGAAAAATCGCTTTTAAACTTGCCATTAAAAGACACTCTAAATTATGGATAAAATATATAAGGGAGAGGGCTTGATGGTGGAGCAGGCTCCTATTGTGGGGATAGGAGTTAACAGCCTAGGCCCCACAAAAAGTTAATAATCAACCTTTTTTTTTCAAACTAACTTTATAATATGCAAAGATAAGTACATGTTAAATCAACTATGTATCCAATCAAGGATATAGTAATTAATTTCCAGCTTCCCAAATTTAGGTGAATGAAAATAGATATTTTTATTTGCATTTATATGCACAAATACAAAAAATAGTGATATGACATGTACAAAATCCATTTACATTTCATACATCATAGATATGATAGATGGCCAACTTGCAGATACATTTGAACATATTACAAATAAAAATGTTCCATTTTTCATCCCTGGATGACAAAATTATTGTTCCACCATGTCCACCTATACCCCTCTTTTTGCAAATTTACCCTGCAAAAATTGAAAACCAACTCTTTTTTTTAGACTACAGGAATCGAGTAGCACGACCCCCTATAAACTACAGTGCGCCTGGTAAAATTTTTAACGTGACCAGCGGTGCTGGCGCGACACGCCCTCCAGTACCATGGGGGTGGGGGAGACTAGACCTCATGACCAACCTCCTGCAACATGAAAGATTTAGCCAATTGAGCTAGGGCCTCAACCCCAAAAACCAACTCTTAGGCTCACCATGCAATACAATTTTACAAAAGGACTCATTATTTCAACCATAATTCACAATGATATGTGTTATTTATTTAATCCATGCCAAATATTAAAACACAAAACAATTTCAAATTTCTCAAAACAACTCTCAAATCACAGTATAATTAATATTGCCAACCCCATTTCTAACCTCTCAAATGACATTGATACATTCCATTCACCAAACAATTCATATCACTTCTACCATTAATTTCATGTATGCAACCTCAAATTTGCTATATATATAGTTTATGTTGAAAATTGAAAAATAAATGATTTAATCTATAAACTCAAATCAAAATTCTAGCATAACTCCAATGAAGCCCTTCTTAAATGAAAACACATGTAAAATGAAATTAAACTATGAAAAACCAAAACACATGTAATCAAAAGAAAATCAGCTCCATTGTTTTCCTATTTCACCATGATCTTGATTTATGCATTTGATGCTCTCAGATTTTTATGAGCACAAGTGCAACAAGAAGATGTGATGAACGGAAAAGAAGATTGATAATGCATGATCATAATTCAATGTATGCTTTTTTGGTGAGAAGAGAAGGCTTTTTATAGATGTCCTCACGCGGTGGATTCATGTTGAGATGAGAAATGAATAATTATCCCATATTCTTTAATCAAATGCAATTGATTGAAATGGGAGAGATAAATGAGTGACTTTATGATATGATGGAGGTTTAGGAATTAGGATTAAAAGTGAATTTTTGAATTAATGGATGAATAAATGGATTAAATGATTTTATGTAATGGATAAAGATTAAATGATTTACTGATTTGTGAATTTAGACAAATGATTAAATGGTTTTAATGCATGGATAATTTAATGATAATGCAAATGGAGTCATATGAAATGGATAAATGATTGATTATGCAAATGGATAAATTCTTATAATATTTTAATGATTATGCAAATATATTTAAATGAAATGGATTAATGAACTATGCAGAGGGGTAAATAATTATGCAAATACATTTAGTGAAATATGCAATATTTTAATGGTTTTATGAATATGGAGACATGATTATGCAAATGATCAAATGAAATATGTAATGGATAAAAATGATTGTGAGGACATTTTTATGTGTCTACATTTTGCCCCACTTTGAGACAATGCAACCTGTCACGTTGTTTCAAAGAAAAAGATTGATTAACTGATACATGTCCCAGGGATATCCTGGTAAGGATGATGATAAGGATGATATGCCCCCTCGAGAGATTGATCGAACAAGTTGTGATAAGATTAATCTCTCGATAGATCACGAGGAGAAAATCTGATAATTGATATTGCGCGAGTGATTAAGTAGAGATGTACATTTGATGAAAATGCATAGTTGATGGGCGTAACTGAACAATTGATGTGAATGATCAATATAGTCGGGTTGATAAGCTAATTAAGCTAATTGAGATTGATGCTAGCGCAAAACAATGATTGATTAATAGATTGAGTGATCAAGGAGCAGATTGATTGATTTGATATTTGGATTAAAAGACAAGCATCAGTTGGATAAACCAATTAATCATTCTTTGAAATAAGGAGCATGAAGAAAATGAAATGATGGAAGAAATGATAGATGGAAAGAGATATGAAGGAAATGAAGGTAATGAAGCTTCTTGTGCTTTACAGAGTGCTTTATCATCATAGAGCTTATTATGTTGTAAATTAGTATAAGCGTCTGGATAACATGAACATCTAGACGACTTGAATACTGTTTGTATTTTAATTTAGCAATAAAGTATCAGCATCTAGGTATAAGGACCTTAGATGACCTGAATACTTATTGAATGGAAGACACTATCAGACAAGGAATGCTCTCATCCACACTAGACTCATATGTCCTTGATGATTTTAGACAACCATGTCCTAAGACGAGTAGTCCTATGAATAAGAAACAGTCCACAGACAACAAACAAGTGAACATGCCCCATCCTCGCCTCTCTAGTCCAAGACATCCTCGAGAAGCTAAAAGACATGCCACCAAAGATTAAAAAAAATCATAAAATAATCAAAGATCGACAAACAAACAAGCATCATGTTTCAATGTAAATTTGATTCTTGTCATAGTTTATGCATTTGGTTGGATTTGAAAGATAGATTGGTAAGTATGTTGCAATGTTTGCTTGATTATTAATCATGGTGTGTTATGATTTTGTTGAAGTTCAAAGCTGTGTGGCGATCTGAAAGTGTCACTGTTTTTAGAATTTTGAAGTTATTTGATTTTTATTTTGGTTTTTGAAATATTTGATTTTTTTTGTTTTTTTTCCAAGCTTTTTCTCATTTTTTTGTATTTTTTCAAGACTTTTTTCCATTTTTTTGTATTTTTTTTTAAGTTTTAAAGATGGAGTGAGATGAAATGTGATAGATGACTGATTGGAGGAATAATATCTTCCACAGTACAGGTAATGCAACCATGGATAAATGATAGATCAAAAGGAAAGGTTCACTGCAAAACATGTCACACAAGCAACATATCTCTTGTCGAAAGATGATAATAGTTGGTTGATTGGATGCCAGGAATGATTAATTCCATAAGGCATGATGATGGTAAGTACTTAGGATCACTGATTCCTCTAAGTACGATAAGATTGATGATTGTTGATGATTGATTGACAAAAGATATGAGGATTGGATAATGTTTTACAGCTAGGATCAAATATGATTTGCATGATAAGATTCAAGGTTGCAAAGGGACATGATGACCAATGTTGGAGGTAATTTAATCATGGATAAATGATAAGGATGTGAACCATGATGGAATGGTAATGGATAAGGACATGAAATGGAATCCAAAGCATGCATTCATAATTTTTCCCCTAATCTCATCAAGAACAAAGGAAGGAAATGGGACATGGATTTTGATAAGCTAGGAGATATGGAATGAAAGAATGCAAGGATAAGGATAATGAATAGGATGATCAAGATCAACCAGATAAGATATGGACACAATGCCTAAGTATTTTTCCCCTATTCTTCATCAAGACCAAGGAAGGGAAGAAAGGATGCATTTAGATAGAATGGTGGAATATGGATAAGGTGAAGGATATGGTACAAAAAATATGGATAGAGTGTATAGGATAAGATGTATATAACATTCAAGAAGATCCTTAACCTTGTCAAGATCAAAGGTGGAAAGGTAAGGAATGAACGTAAAGAGGATAATGGATATGAATGACAGGATGGATGAAACTTGCCCCCAAGTGTAGAGTGCAAGAGAAAGGGGGAAAAAATAGGATATGGATAAGGATAAATGAAAATGGAAGGTAGTATATACATGATAGGAATATGGAGGGAGGACTCAAGCATCAAGTTCCATGGCTAATATCCCTCGAATATGTGCTCTAATAAACCATGGTAATGAGGATTAGGCTCATAAACATTGGTAGATTAATGGTATGATGGAAGAAGCTAAGGACTTATACAAAGGTTTGGATTAAAGGAGGATAATGGAGGATGGATGTTGGATAATGTATAGGAGGTTGGAATTCTTGTTGATGGTTATATGGAAAGAATGGAAAGATCAACATCCGCACACACCTTGAAGGGTGGTGGATTGATGGAGGAAAAATGGAGTTTGAAGGTGACAGGTTTTTAGATGGATGATTGGAGGAAGCTTTTGGATTAGCAAATTTGGATGCCAATTTAGATTTTATTGCTTCTATGATACTTTTAGGAATCCACATAGCTTTTGACTTTTATTTTTGCTTTATGGGCCTTTGTGGCCTTTGAAAATTTTCTTTTTGATTTATGGGCCTTTGTGGCCTTTGAAATTTTTCTTTTTGCTTTGTGGGCCTTTGTGGCCTTTAAATTTTTTTCTTTTGACTTTGGATCAGATTTTATTTTATTTTTGCATGTCTCTTCGAGGAGACATGTTAATCCTTTGATATATGTGGATTTTGATATGGAATCTTTTGACATTTGGCACCTAAATTGCTTCCAAGAGCAATGGGATGGGTGGATGGAGATGAATGATATGGAGGTATTATGGATGGGTTAATGTAGGTAGAATTTGGAGAGGGCATCAAGGATGTGTGCCTTTGTTGTTCTTGATGAATAGGAGATGGAGGGATGTAGGGCCCAAATATGGATGGAAGGGTTGATGGACTAGGCTTTGGATGATAAGGACCAAGGATAGATGGAAGGTTTAATGGACTAAGCTAAGAACCCAGGATAGATGGAAGGTTTGATGGACTAGGATACTTGGGTTTATTTTGATGGAATCTTGATTTACGATGGGTACCAATTTCTTGAGCGTGAGGTGTATAACCAAGGCCATGACAATATGGATTTTCTTGGATATAAAGGGGTTCTAGGATACCTTGTTCATGTGAAGGCCTAATCCTTTGCCTTTTTAGTTCATACTTTGACACATTCGTTTGCCAACGGGATATGTATTATTTATGAAACAAGATGTGAGTCCATTTTGGGGAGGATATGATATGGATGAAAGGATACGTGTTGGAAGTAAACTAGAGTGGATAAAGGTGGACAAACCCATTTTATAGGTGTAGGGTTCATGGATAGCTTGAATAGGTTTGATAGGCTCTGGTGGAGGATTGTGAGCATGAAGGGAATTAGGATGGGTGATAGGATCTTGACATGGGGATGATGGAGTGCTTTGATCTTGACTTGGAAAAGGATCACGAGGTGTAGGAGATGGAGTAGCTTGATCTTTATTAGGTATGGAATCATCATGAAGTGGTATGAAAGGTATATCTTGATCATGAGAAGGATGAACATCATAATGGAATAAAAGGGTATCCTTGAATGGAGGTATATCTTGATCTTGATGAGGAAGGGAATCTTGAGATTTTTTGGAAATCATATCTTGATCATCATATGGTAGGACATCATTGGATATGATGGAAGAATTGTCATGCTCTTGGGATGTAATGGAATCATGAGATGGTATGGATGCATTAGATGAGGTGGAATGATACTTTTCTCTTGAGATGGAAGGGGATCATCTTGGATGAAAAAAGAAGAGATAAGGGGGTCGCCATGAGGTTCTTGAGAGATGGGATCTTGGTCAAAGATTGGAAGGGCTTGTGGAATTTTGGTATCAATGGATGGAGTGGAAATAATACTTTGATCTTGATGTGTAGGGGAGTCTATGCTAGCATGATTTGGACTAAGAGATTGACATGAATCATTGGATGTAGATGGTATGATAGGAGAGGATGGTTGGATAGATTCGTTAACTTGGGTGAAAGAATCATTAGGTTTATTTTGACTTATGGGGGATGAAGATAGATGCATGGCATGGTAGGATTGCACAACATTATTTGTGTTTGAGAACTTAGATTTCTTTGCACATAACTCTTAAAAAATTTCATCAACAAGGGTCTTGGAGGATGGGGATGATGTATTTCATGCTAGTAGTCTCTAGAGAAAATTGTCAAAGGATTCTTTGGTTGATGGATTAGAGCTTGTGAAGTTGGATGGTGATGTTGGTGTAGGACTAGTATGCTTTGATATAGGCATTTTATTAGATGGTGATGGAGGACTAGTAGATGGAGTGGTGTATGATTCCAAACTTAAGGTGGTATTTCCCTTGTCAATAGTATGATTAAGATGACCTAAGATTTCTACAAAGTTTTCATCATCACTAGGATCTACAAAGTTCTCATCATCACTAGGAGCAAAGTTTGACCCACCTCGGAGGATATATGGTTTTGGATTATCTTCATGATTAGGCAAAGGGGCTCCTCGAAGTATGACCTTGGGCTTTGGATTGTCTTCATGATTAGGTGAAGGGACTCCTCGAAGTATGACCTTGGGCTTGTGACTAGGATTGTTAAGGATTAGGACCATTTTAGGAAAGTTTTGGGATGTTTTCAGGATGTTGTAGGATGATTAGGTGTTATGTTTGGTTGAGATTTTTTTTAAACACACACACAAGACACAACAAACATAATGTTTTTGAGTTTTTTCTTGTAAAAAAGTTGGATTTCAAGATGAAAACAATCATGCACAATCCTAGGATTGGCAAGGACAATATTTGTTGGGTTCCCACTTGGATTTCTCCAGCCGCGCCCATTCAAAGTGGATAACCTAGGAACTTGGTAGTATAGGCTCCCCCTTATAGTGCACTCACTTCTTGGGCATAACAAGTTCCAAATTCCCCAAATAGGAATTTTCCATCTCTACTTTGAACCAAAAAAATGTGGGACGAATTTAGAGGTCTGACCTCCTACACCAGCAAATAGAAGGATTTTGGCTTCTAAAAAAAGAGGTGTCTAGTAAGGGAATCCGTGAATAGAGAGCCTGTTTGTAATAGTCGGAGAACTGGGAGGCCCACTCCCACTCTCATCACTAGCAAGTCTCGGCGGACTGAGGGTCTCGTGGCTTGGCTTCAAATGATGCTAGCCACCAGGGAAAACTTTAAGAAACCCCCCCTCGGAAAAGGTGTAAAATCCTGGTGAATCTTGTATATTTCCTGATAAAAATATTAATTTTAGTGGCAATTTTTTTCGTTTTTCGAGAAAAAAAAATCTCAATTGGCGAATCTTTTCTAATCAATAGAAGTTTGTGGAAAATCCTGGAAAATTGCAATTTTTTTTAAACTGATAAAATATTTTCATTGGCAATTAAAATCTATTTTCAAACCTAGAAAAAATTTCCATTGGTGAATTAAACCTGTTTTCAAAACAGAAAAAACAATTTTGTTGGCGATTAAAACTTTTTTTCAAACCAAAAAAAAAAATCCATTGGTGAATTAAACCTATTTTCAAATGCATAAGAAAAAACATTGGCGAATCAATATAACCACGACCGTTCGATGAATTTTTGATGGACGGCTGTAGTTGCATTCCAGAAGTAAATCTCTGAAGCACTAGATTTTTGAAATGAAACCTCTGGAATAACATTAGAACCATTAGATGTGGACACGTGGTGAGATCAAGGCTCATCGCTCATCGCAGTAATGAACCCGATGGGTTGAAGGATTTTGGCGATGACTCATGAGCGATAGAAGAACTTAAGTGGCAGAATTATGCACGTGCATAAAGTTTGTTTTAAAAGAGGGATTGTTTGATGAATTTTTGATGGATGGCTATAGTTTCATTCTGGAAGTAAATCCTTGAGGCACTAGACTTGCAAATTGAAACCTCTGGAATAACACTAGAACCGTTAGATGTTCAGAAATCAATGGTTGAGATTTTATTAATTATTTAGGTATGTCGGTCATCATGCTCTTGTTTACCATTTAATATTTCCTAAGTCAGACCAAAATATTTTATGACAAAGCCTTAAATCTTAAGTCTTTAATCATGAGGGTGGAGTCTCGTTAACCTAGCGATGTCCCCAGTTTAAAAATAACTTTATTTGCATGTGCACTATGCAGCCATCTTGTCATCTGTCGCGGGCCTACCTTTTAAGCACTTGTTTTTAAGGATTCAAGTTTTGAAATAAATGTTAATTGTCACATCAATGATAGTGGTGAATTTAAAAATGATAAGTGTGATGTCATACTCATTGTGTTCGTGCTAATTTCTATATATACTTCACCAAATTGATGTTCTTCATATCATTTATAATATATTTGGCTTTGATTTATTTCTTCTCTATTCTCAATTTAACTAAGATATTATGGAGTCTTCATGGCGTGTCATGCTACCCAAATGTTTTTGGGAGAAAAGAAGGGACGATGCATACGGCAGACGAAAGTTGGGTATGGTTTTAACAATTCCTTGTGTGCAGGTTGAGGATGCTATAAGAATAATTGTGGGTAGGGAATGGCTTCAGAACAACCCTCGTGCTCTATATTATGAGGTAGCTTCAGATTTCTTGTCCAATTGCATGGAAATTTTGCTCGATAAAGATTTGGTGAAGACACTGGCAATATGTTATTTACAGCCTTTCATTTACTCTATTTCTTCGTTGGAGTTGGCACTGAAGCATTACAATTTTGAAAGTGTGTTAGCGCCTATTAGTGGAATCTTCAGAAAGTGGAATTGTATGCTTCTATAACACAGGTTCTTTCCCTGGTTAATATGAGATGGGGTCTGCTATGTGATACGAAAACTAAATCATTAAAGAGTTTGGAGTTTTGGAGGAAGGTTTTGGGCGATTCACTTTTCTTCTTTGCTGTTAGTTTGTTAAATTTGATTCACATTCTACTTAAACACCTGGTTGATGGCCTCAACTAATGTTACAAAAAAAATAGTAATGAATTGTGTGATGTGTCACGTGTCTATATTTTATTGTACATCGTAACAGTTCTTGTAATATGTACTTTGTGACTTGTTTTTTGTCACAGTTAATGCCTTTTTTCCTTTTGGCCACACTGGTTATGTACTAACTACTATGTACTTCAGTCTTTAGCAATAGCTACTTAAATTAAAATGCTTTTCGTGGCTCCATTCTTGTAAATCCTTTTTGCTTTGGTCAACATAAAAATGTGGCTTTTAAAACTAATAGTAATTATCAACATATAGTTTTGATCATAAGTGAGCAAAATTTATTGTGACTTATTAGTGGACATTGATAATGATTAAGGTAAAATGAGACATTTAATTCTCTCTTTTCAATGTGTCAAATTACTCTACCTAAGTTCATTTATTCTATTGAAATTCTCAATCTTTTTAAAGAAAGTTTGGCTGTGGTATTGGGGGCGGGGATTAATGCCATATGAATAGCCAGAGTGATTGATTGGATAGCTTTATATTGAAAATTGCATGATGTACTGTAGAATCATAGATGATGATGTTAATAATCCATTGATTTAGTGAAACAAGATTTGTAATGATTTCATATCGTTTGAGTGGCACTGACGATTTTGACAATTAATAGCTTGTTAGCTTGAGGTACAGTTTACATCTAGCTAGGCTATCAGAGTTCAGACGCTAATCAAATTAAACATTTAAATTGTAAATATTAGGCTTAAGTTACACAAACCAATTAAGTTGGATTTTTGGTTTGCACGAATCTCAATTATGACTATACCCAACCTCACACGTGACACGTGTGAGGTGTACATAGGGACCAGGCTGGTAGTGGCACTATTGGTGGCACTTTTGGCCCATAAATAAGTATAGTGAGCACAACTAAAATCATTCGTTGAATTGTCATAAGGGTTTTCATTTTTTAGGGTTAATAACTTAATAAGGATTCAGGAAGAAGATGATGTGGTATTATTGGGGATACTTTGAATTCTCCTGCCTCCAGTTATGTAGTTAGAGAGTAAAAGACCAATTTACTTCAAGTTCAGAATGGGTGGAATTGGAAAGAAGTTGATTTTGTTCACCTAACTTCTCAGACAGGTTTTGAACCAGGATGAGGAGCTCTGATGGAGATAAGTGTTATCCCAGTGCATGGAAGTTGTAAGTAGAAGATGGTAGCAGTTTCACTACCCCTCATCGTTTGCATGATTCTAATTCTCAAAGGGGATAAGTACATTTTGTATCTTCACAGCTCCCGGTTCCCCAACATGGTTGGCCAAGCAAACCCCTTGCATTGATTTTCAGACACCATGGCCTACCAAGCAAGCCCATGCATTTATTTTTAGAGCCCATCTTCTACATGGGAGAAATTTTACAACCCCTCATCTTTTGCATGAGTCTGGTTCTAAAAGAGGCTAAGTACATTTTGTATCTTCACAACTCCCATTTCCCTAGTTTGATTGGCCCCCCTTTCCCCATGCATTTATTTTCAGAGCCCATGGCTGACCTGACAAGTCCCATGCGTTTATTTTCAGAGTGCATCGTTGACCCGACAAGTCCCATTTATTTTTAGAGAAACATGTATCACATTTACGTTTTCACCAACGGTCTAGCAAAAGCTTGGCACTTGCACTTACAATTGTAGTTGTACTATGTAATAATGTGACATTGTAATTTAGTTGTAATAAAATAAATGGTTGTGCTATTAATGTGACATTTTAATTCATTTTATTAAGGCCTTTGCAACATTAAGTTACCAGCCCCTTGGCCTTGATGTCAATCCTAGCGCATTAAAGTTTAAAGGAACTTTAAAACACATGTTTATTATTTATATCATAAATTACTCAACTGTTCGATGAACATTTGATGTATGGTTTTAGTTGCATTCTGGAATGAAATGCATAGAGTGCTAGGCTTGCGAACTTAAACCTCTCGAATCATTCTATAATTGTTAGATTAACAAAGATCAACGGTTTAGAATTTGTTGTCAATGCAGGAGTAAATCATAAATGGCTTGTTTTAAATGCTATCAGCCATGTACTAATTGTGTATTGTGTATTCCAGAAGTAACACGTAGACGTTTTGGTTTCATTCACTTTAATATTCGAAAAAACAACACTTTTTATTGCTAAGTGATTTTATTTTGAAGTTAGAGGGTCAGCACACGGGGAGATTCCAGTCTTCAATTTGCTCATTGTATTGCACCACCCTGTTCTAGGTTCCACAATTCCACTTCCAACAAATCCATTCCAGTAACCTAGTTTCAAGAATCAAAATCTGGGTAAGTTAAAGAATTCTTGCGGCTACATTTCATCGTTTGAGTTTTGACGTTTCTTAAAATCTTATTTTGTCAAACTTTGAAGTTTAGGTTTAGGGTTAAGAGGCTTAAGAGTTAAGAAAAATTAAGGACTAATAGGGAATTCACAATTTCACATTGTTGATTGTATCAGCATGTCTACCACCAGTACCACTAGAGCAATGTCAGATAAAAAAATACACTATGCGAAATTGCTTAAAACCCCAAGTTTCATTGATGAATACCATGATATTTATGATCCTGAAACCTATGGTAGGCGTACCTCAAAACTTAGATTTTCATCTCAGAATAAGGCTATAAAGCAAATGCAAGTTAATAGTATCAGTGCACTGTGGGTAACTAGATTAGGGTGCATGATGTTACATGAGGTTTTCCCTTGCCTAGAATTTATCATGGTTTGTGCCCTAAATTATGATGATAACAAAAGAGCAATTGTTAATAAAGACATCAAAGAAGAATTGTTATCCATTAATGCAAAAGAACTTGGAAAAGTGTTAGGGTTTACAACCGAAGAATTTGGAAATGTCCACATGGACCTAGAAAAGCTTGCTAGTGATTATGAAGCAGTGGATGAAATGGAGAAAAAATATTTCTTAAATAGAATAGTTCAGGATAGAAACAAATTGAAAGGTGATCATAAGCTTCCTTATGATTTGGATATTTTTAAACCATGGGTTTAGGATACTATTTCCATGCTAGCATTTTGCCTCGGATTGGATAGCAATTTGGAAGTGGGTGCAAGCCTCCTTGAAATGGTATATAATATCCATTATGGTGTTCCACATGTCAAATATAATTTTATTGGGCACATTGTAGTATCCATGCATAAACAATTTTTAATGATTAAAGGAGGTTCCACCAAAACATTTAGATTCACAACCTGCTTGTGCTATCTTTTTCTATTCAAATTTAGAGGAATGTTTCAGACCAACAAGCTTCAGACTCAGCCCTATAGTAATGCTGAGGAATAGAAAATGGCTCCAATATATGAATGGACCACTGTGAGAAGGATGCATGATTCTCGAAGGAACTAGAGTCATTTTGTAGACTACTTTTTGGCTCCATTGCATCAAGCAATTACAAATACTCCAATGCCTAGATTTCCTATGTCATGTAGAAATTGCATTCAACTAGGAAAAGAAATAAAATTGGTTGATTGGTACTTAATGGAATAATATACTGTGCTAATATTTTATGGATCGGGAGTACAACCATACATACTTCCAATACATGTGACAGAAAGGGTTTTTTCTTTGGAATATGTAAGGCAGATACAAAGTACTGATGAACTACACTTTATCAGCCAACAAAAGAAGACCTTATTTCCTTCTTTACCTTTTTCATGTGGAGGGATCACATTTGAGAGAAAAAAATTTAGTGTGGCACATAATCTTTTGAATTTTTTTGATTTTGATGCTATCTGTCACTGGCAGTATGATCCATGTGATGACATTAAATCAATGATTGTGCTCAATAAGAATGTTGCAAGTATAATTCAACATCAAAGTAAACCCTTGCTTGAAAACTTGAGAAACAAGGATTCTTGGTATGAGGTCAAAATAGCAATGGAGAAAAGTGTTGTTGAGAATGGTATGTCTTTTGAACAATTGTTAGCAAAAATTATGGCATTGCATCGAAAGACAATTAGGAGGTACAACAATTTTTATGAAAAAAGTCATAAACCATCTAGTAGAGTAAAAATGCCAGATTCTCTAGAGAAGGAAGTTATAGAAAAAAATTGGTCACGATAAAAAATTATTGCCTTTTGGTCTATGAGGAAGGAGCTAGGTGATCCAAGAGCTCTTGCAGAGTATGGAGATAATGAAGAAGATCGTGAGTTTAGCAAATTGTGGAATATAGAGCATCCAGATGAACAAGAAGATAAAGAAAGTGATGATGAATCTAATGATGATAGGGAAGAAGAAAGCCATGTCAATTTGAAACTTGGTTTAAGTGAGTCCACAAAAGAAGCATATACTACAGGAGCAACCTTAGCTGAAAAAATGGGTTATGAAGGTGGTCCTTTGGGGTTCCAAAGACAAGTCCCTTGGATGGTAATAAATGTAGAGCATAGAAAACCAGTTGATAAATCCGGCCTTGGGGTTGGAGGTGTAAAAGTAGACTTAGGGCATACAGGTCAATTTGTTAGAGCTTCAAATTCTCATCCTCATGGTCAGACACAATCACAACTAGGACATGCCCATGGTGGAGAGCTTAGTGCAACTGGCATTGCCTCTGGTGGCGATGGTATGGGTAGTAGTACTAGTAGTGTTCAACATGTGCTACAACAAAAAATTACACACAAGAGGACAACAACACAATATACCACATAAACACCAGGTGATCAAGGCATACAAAAGAGGCAAAGGATTTTGAAAGGTCCAAGTCACACTACCAGTGGATCCACCACAAAGGAGTTATTTCAAGGCACTCCCCCACTGCCAGTTAGTCTGGTTGCGACATCATTAGCAACTGTAAGTGCTCCTATTCCTTCGCCATTCAAGCATTACATTGTTCCTACGTCCCTAGGTTTTGATTACATTGAAGAGTTTAAAAAGAAATCAGAATTGAATAAAAAGGAAAAGAAGAAACTGATGGAGAGTGCGTATGTTGTAACTTCAAAGTTTGCAACAACCATGGTATTACCCACATTTGACACATATAAAGAAATCATGGAGTACACAATTCTTGTTCCCATAGTTGAAAACAAACCAGAAAATCAGATGGCTCCATCTGAATTCCAGTTGAACAATATTCAATTGGATTTTTTTGGACTCAGAAATACTGACAAAATTAATGTATCAAAGAAGAACAATGAATTGGTGTACACATCATTGCTAAAGAAAGATAGAGAGAAAAAAAGGTTGCAAACTCAAATTGAAAAGTTACAGGAAGACCTAGAAAATGAGAAAGCAAAGAGGAAAGTAGCAGATAACAAGAGAAATGAATTAGAAAAAAGAATTAAAAAATTTGCCTCTACATCAACAAGCAAAGAGGATAAGCAGAATGAGATTGTAGTGAATGAACTGAAGCAAAGGCTAGATGAGAGCAACAAGAAATATGATGAGGAAAAATCCACTTCAGAAAAATTAAGACTAAGCATTGTGAATGTAAATGCACAATGGGAACAAAAATTGGAGGAGACAAAAATAAATGAAAGATTGGAGGAAGAGCTAATGGAAGCAAAAAATGAAATTAAGTCTTGTCAAAATAAGTTATCTGCATTTTGTAGAGAAACAATGAGGCATATGAAACAAAAGATCTGGGATGAAATAATGCATAGGATTGATCATTTGTGTAACATGTTTCAATTGATTGATGCTATCAGACAACATCATAAGAAGCTCAACAAATATTTAATGGACAACAAAAATGTGTTGGCATTAGAGAAATCAACAAATCAAATTCAACAAACAATCTACAAAGCCAGTGACAATGTTTTGAAATCAAAAGGGATTACTAATCGGCTTGCTACATCAATGACGTTGTCATCTATCATTGAAAAGTGTTTGAGAATGCGTGAAACAAAGGAATATTTGCATTTGGCTGTAGACAAGATGAAGAAGGTGGATGAAAAGGTAAGGAACTTCACAGAGCTTAGTTTTCCAGAGGCTTTTGACACAAATGAGTGATTCGTTGGAAAGAATGATTTCAGAAAGAAGATGGAGGATGCAAGGAAGATTGCTTTGGACTAGTTTCCTCAGAACCTAGAGTGGTGAACTATTTGGATTCCATCAAACCATTGCTAACCCTAAATGAAAAATTGACTAAAGAATCCAAGACAGGTTCCAATTTGAATCATGGATTGTTAACAAATCTTCAAGTCAAATAGCATCAGTTAGAAAAAATGACAATTCCACCATCTAAAGAGTGGAAGTTGCTAGAAAAGGTGATGTAGTGATTTGATTTTTGATAATATGAGTTTCCAAGTTCCAACTCAGCTTTGTGCAGAGTTGTCTTTGAGAAAGATTTTGCATTGCCAATGCCTCTATGTATTCCTTCATGTGATAATCAATAAAAAAGCTCAAATTCATATTTCAGTAATGTGTTGATGCTCAATTATTTGCATTATTTATTATATCATTTGAAGAAAAAGTTTGGTAGTGGTTTCAACTACTAGATACACTTTAAACAATTGTTGATGTTCATTGTTGTATATGCTACTAATACTATTGTTAATATGTTATTAAGCTAATAAGCATTGAGTTGAGTGATGAATCGCTGAGTACATGTTCAAGTTTTACTTTTAACACAATTAAAATATGAACTATAAGGTGATTTTAATTCCAAGCATCCATAATCTTAATGAAATTGCATTACAATTCACACATCAATACTCAATATCCATGACTACTTAGCAGATCCACTAAACATTTATATGAATTCATGCTCTAATCAAGGTACTTTAACTGGTTCGTTAAACCAAAGCCAGAATTAAAACATACATCAATGCATAATGACAAAGAAGATTAATGAAATATCATTGATCAGATTTCATTAATAATTCATGTAAAATGTTATAGCTCGAGAGACGATAGAGTGAAAATAAGGGAGAAAAACAAGCTTAGTCGCTAGTCCTCTGAGTTTTATAACCTTGTCGCGGAGTTCTAAATTTTAATAACTTCTCGATTCCCTGAATTGGTTCACTTTGTTGAGTAACTGAGTTGCAAGTCTTTGTTGGTCATCTTTGTAGTCAGTGGAGGATGAGAGAGTTATTTCAATATAGAAAGACAATGGTGAAGTTCATGCATACGTAACCTTTGAGTTATGGTGTGTGGATTTATTCTACTTTTGCTGAGTAGTTTGTCGGTGGATTATCTATTATTGGAATTGGAATGATGGATTTTTGGTTAGTTTCATTATTGTGGTTACTATCACTCAAAGTCGCGATTTTGGTGCTTTTCGTAACCTTAGTCGCTAGTCCTCTGAGTTTTATAACCTTGTTGTGGAGTTCTAAATTTTCATAACTTCCCGATTCTCCGACTTGGTTGATGGTTCACTTTGTTGAGTTGCAAGTCTTTCTTGGTCATCTTTCTAGTCGGTGGGTCGGAGGTTTCAAAAACTTTGAAACTTAAGACTTTGGTTCTAAGTTTCCAAGTTTCAGCGACCACGCGACATTATGGACTTATCTTGCCTTTCAAAGGTGCTATCATTTGACATCTCATTGAATGCTATGTACAGACTAACCTTGAGTTGTCTTTTTAGGAATTTCGAAAAGCATGCAGGTTTAAAGGCTATCTTTTCGAGGAATGAAATTGAATGCCGCATTTAATGCATGTCCTATAAAAAATGATCACATAAGTGGGTGGCGAAGTTTTACTCAGACATTTAGCCTGCATTCTTGTTCTTTTCCAAAGCCAATACTTCTCAAGTGCAAACATTCTATCTTCGTGAATTTGCGCTCATGTAGAGTGGAATTGAAAATGATTGGTCTGACATTAAACACATGTCTTGTTGATGACATAAGTTGAGATGGTGAAACTTTTGCTAAGTTTTTCAGTTGCATTTCCTTCTTCTGCAATCTACTCTTCCAGGTGTTTGTGTGTTTCTTTATGTGTTGGGAGTTCATGCAGTCCAAAATAGGAAATTGTTGGCTCAGCATAAGGGATACGAAGCTCGGACCTTTTAAGTTAGAAGAGTTTTGGGCGCGCCTGGAGAGTGACGAGAAGTCTTAGCTGGATATAAAACTGTTAGGAAGCGGGCTAGCTCATGCTGGAGGGTTTCCAAAAGCTATGTTGAGTGTGGACTTGATAAGCACATGTGCGAGAAGGTACATTCCAAAGACGCAGGAAATTAAAGCCACAGACAGGACTGTAATTGCATAAATTTCTCCTGAAGTTGTTTCCTGCGCATTGAGGATTCCAAAAAGGGAACCTATAGAAGACATGTATGTCACAGGGGCAAGTGAATTTTTCAAAGCGAATAAAGACTGGTGTAAGAACTCCATGGCCAAAACCTGGTTGAAGTCTAAAAGGAAAGGTAAGTTGCAACTGCCGACTAAACTCAAAAGAGTGCATTTTAAAGAAGAAATTGCAAATGTTATTGCTTTATTGCACCACGTTGTTGGGAATGCACAAGTTGAGTTATTTGAGGATTGGATGTGCTAGTTTATCTTGATAATCTGTGATGAGAACATTTTCATTGACTGGGCTGAAGTTATTTGCTTCCATTTGAATGAGCAATGAATTAAGTTCCATAAGACTGCTACTTTCTATATGTGTTCTTTCCTGATGTACATTGTAGCTAGTCAGAGGTCCTTTTGGCTTGGGTTGGAGCCGCAAGGAACCTCGACTTTTGATATGCCTATGTATAAATGCTTTCCTCAGTTCACTAATTTTTTTGGAATGGGTCATTTTTGTCATGTTAATGATGCATTTTTAATGGAGGTCGTGAGGAATCTAGATAGAAATCCAGAAATATGCCTTTCCCCTTAATCAATTTCTCTTGTATCAAATTTTGGGAGTTTTTATATCCAATTTGATAAGTTTTCCTATCTGAGAATAGGGGGTTTTGAGAAAGCCCCATTGAAATTACCTCGCTATCTTGAATATTTACTAATAATTCTGGAAGTTTCTTGACAAATGGCCATGGTTAATATTAAGTATATGAGCATGGGGAAACGAGGGTATGTCTTCCCATTGAATACCCCTTCTTTTACATGCAAAAAAAACCAGGTGGCCAGGGGAGATGAAGGAGTTCTCAAGGAATATAACCTCTAGTATCTGTCTATGAGAGCTAATTTTGACAGTAAGGGTTTTGTGAAGCAGAATCTCTATGGAGGGAGCTTATATCGGCATCACCCATCTATCGAAGATTTCTGGGAAGATTGTGTCGATGAGAACAAAGTTTTGAGAAGAGATTATATGAGGCTAACGCTAAAATAGATACTAGATTTGGGTTTGTCATTTTAGATTCCTGGAAATGTAGTTGAGGATCCAACAATCATAGATCCTGGATATGAAAAATTGCTTGATAAATCCCACCCTAGGGTTGATTGGAGCCAAAGTGAAATTTCAGATATGAGGGTGTGTGCTGCCCCAATGCTTAAAAGAACCCAGGACTGGTTGGATGGGAAATGGAGGCAAGTTTTTGGTCCTGTTTAGGAGCCTAAGTCATCACAGAAGAATGAACAGGGGTCTACACAAGCATTTGGTGCAAGTGTATCATCAGGGAAACCCTCTGTTAGGTCCTATAGTGAGAATTCTCAGTTAGGAGGTGATGGTAATAGGCCAGAAGAAACAGTCAAGTTGAAGACCATCTGTGAAAAAGACAGTGTGCTTTCTTCTACCCCTAAGAAGAAGACCAGTCAAGAAAAACTTGTGCCTGCAGATTTAGAAGCTATCTTTAAACAGATCGCTGAAAATAATATATTTCCTCCTCTGTCTGAATTGCCCTCTTCTCTGCCTCCGGTTGATAATCCACCTATCACTCCTAATGCTCCTAAAGAAACTAGTAGTGGAAATTAATATTTTGGTCTGGTAGTAGCCTCCCCAGGATGGCTGAAAAAAGCAGCGGAGAAGAAGAGAAAGCATATTCCTACAATGACAGTTGGAGTGGATACAATTGCAAAGTTACTTCAATGCTCTTCAAAACCTAAGAAATCCAGGAGGATGTCAAGGATGGTGACTGATGCTACTTTTGGAAATCAAATGTTAGAAATTGTTGAGCCTATGAAGGATTTAATTGAAGATGAAATAACGGAGGTGGACTACAAAGTCACACATGTTGATACGGGGCCTCAAACACTGGAAGGTGATGTGTACCATGCCAATTATTCAGTCAATGTCTTGATTAAAAGAGTGAAATAACAGAGGAAAGAAAATATAAAACTGCAATCTCAAGTCCTCGCGTTGGGTAACTTTATTTCTTCCATGGCCACTCTTCCTACATTTGATGAAGCCTCAAGTTCTCAGGTAGAGCTAGAGGACATCGATGTGCTCACCATACAACAAATTAAAAAGAATTTGAGCTATTCCAGAGCTGCTTGTGAGGGAATCAATAAAATGTCTCAAGAGGCTATCTTCTTTCTAAATAAATCTGTGCTCTTTTACACTCGAGTTATTAACAAGAGGAAATAGTTAGTAACAAAATTTCAACAGGTCAGAAAAGATCAAACTAGTCTCTATGTGCTCTCTCAAGAAATGAAAGAATTGATGTCTATGGATCGAAAAATATTAATTGGTGAGAAAATTGTGAATAATCCTAAGGAGCTAGACCCTTCTTGGTCTGATTCATTGGAATGGAAATTGAATATTTATGATAATCTGGTGAAGGAAATTAATAAAAAACTTGATTAGTATTTTGAAATGTTGGGGAAAATTAAAGAAGATTGTTGTATTTTGCGAGTGGACATTACTAATGAGTTTGATGAAAGGATTCTAGATATAAAAGAGATCTCTCTGAAGTTTAGAGAGATATTCAATAAATAAATAGTTGATCCTACTACAGTGACATGGGAGTCCTCGAAACTCAGTGTAATGCAGATCCACCTGAAGTCTTATAAATCTGGAGAAGAGAAAAGATCTGAGATGTTGGTTGAGTCTGAAATTGCTTTGGTCAAATGGAGAACCAAGTTACAGATTACTACAATGGCAAGGAGCAAGGACATATTTGCAATTGTCACTAGATATCAAGATTACAGGTCCAGGATGAGGGCACAGGAAAAGGCGCTGGGACATGAAGCGGTTGAATTTTTGGAAGATGAATCTGAAGTTGAGGCGGAAAAGTGATGCATAGTTATTTTTAGCATTTCATGATACTTTCTTTAATTTTAGTTCTTTTAAGTTGAAGACTATTTTAATTTTTGGGTGCAGTTGTCTTCAAGAAACCGTCACCATAGACAATTGGTTTATGCTTTAAATATGGGTTTGGCCGATGCAGTTAGGATCTTTTGGGAAAAACTTTGATTTTCCTCATTAGAGCAAAAACTCTTTTATGCTTTCAAGTTTGTTTTACAGTTATCTTTCAATATAGAAACTCATATGGTGAAGTTCATGCAGACATAATCTTTGTGTTGTGGTGTATGGATTTATTCCATTTATTCTGAATATCTTTCCAATGGTTATCTATGTTGGTGTTCTAGATGTTTAATAGATTACATTGCTATCAGATGTTTATCTTTGAATGAATGCTTATGGAAATGGTTGAGTTCAATTAAAGAAATTTATTAGTTTTGAAGTGATTCAAGTCTTTGTGCTTTAGTTTATAGTTTGATATTGACATTCCTTTCAAAGCTTTCTAGTTAAAAATAACCTAAATTTCTATTCATTGCATATCATAAAAGGTAGTTGCCACCTTGTAAAATAAGCAGAGAATTAGTATAAAATTTAAGTGATTTGGTAGTTTAAGCTTTTATTGTTTAAGTTGTGTGGATGCCTTTATAAGTTATTTATGTTGAACCATTAGCTTCTGTTAGCTTATAACTTATAAGTTATGGATGTTGAACTATTAGCTTTTGTTCAAGGAATGGATTAATAATATTCCTTTTAGTTATTTATCAAAGATTGTGTGAATGGAAATGCAATAGGAATTTATAAGTAGTGTGATAAGTGTTGTTCTTTAAAAATGATGCAAAATCACATATCAAATTCAATACCATGGAATACAATATAAAATATAAAATATCACAATTTCATGGAATACAAAATAAAATATCATCAACTATAGTTTGGAATATGATTCATGAAGTCCAATTTAAAATAAAATATCATGAATTGCAATGATTCACAATTTCATTGAATACAATATAAAATATCATCAACTACAGAATGGAACAATGGAAAATGATCCATGAAATGCAGTATAAATACCTAAAATCTGCTAATTATCTTCCATTTCCCAAACAGAGTCAAGGTCCTCAAACTGACGTTCATCTTGAGATAAAGTAAAAGAGTTGTCTTGAATTTGATTCCCAGTCTGCTCTTCATTTTCTTCGGCCTATGTCTCAAATTCAACATTCATTGTGTGATTTGTTTCAATTTCATCTGTCCCATTCCCACAACCACTGCCACTGCCACCAGTACCAACGTTTGGAATTGGAGTGTTGCACAACCCGGTCCTTCTTCTTTCACATGTGGACCTCCAGATTGCGAGTGCCCTTTCAAAAGGAAAATTAAAGACATTATATGCAGTTCCTTTCAACCTCGAGCAATTTTCCAAATTCTTGTCTAGTTTATTTCTTAACTTTGATTTCAAAAACCCCAATGTACTGAAAACTCTCTCATCCTCCACCGACCCCAATATGATTGTTTGACATAAATCAACAAGTTTGAAATATTCTGATATCGAACCACACAATATTTCACTCTGACCTAAGTTTGTCCAAACCTTTTTTATTGATCCCGATTCAGAGGCCTTCTCCATGCCCATGGATTTATACTAGTCCCTCATAGCTGTTGTAAAACTCCTAGATTGTTTTCTAAGCTTAGCTTCATTTAAAATTCCTTCTATTTTCTACTCATTGTATGTTACACTTTTCGAAAATTGTTCGATCAAGATTTTTACTTGATCATGAAAATATTTTGGGTTCTCTCAATTTTCCCAAAATTGAGGATACACAATACCCATGGCTTTAAGTATTTCATGTCGAGGGAATCTTTCATGAATCTCTGAGGAAAGAGATTTTGTAATTTCCTTCAAATTATCACTAACAGATTTAACAATGTCGTTAAAATCTTCCTCCTTAATAGTTACTTCTCTGCTAGAGCGCCTGGCTGTCTTACAATGGTACATTGGTATCTCATATCCACGTACACAGATACATAAGTGCCCGCTTGCATTAAACTGTAAATAATTATCAGGATTATTCAAATCAGTAATTTTCCACCACATGAAATAATTTGGGCCATCTTGTGTAGATCTAGATATAGATGATTGAGGGACAAGCATGTATGTTTACGTAGATTGGCATATTCATTAATATACATAGTTCTATCTTGGGATTTCTTCACAAGATTTTTCATCACATCCATCATGGGGAGAAGACTAGCTAAAGTCAAGAATGTCTCTATATCGCTTAACCTATGTAAGAGGTCAAGAGCTTTGTCTATTGTGTTGTGATGCTCATACATCACTCCAATCAAGGATTGATATTCTAAAAGAACTCGTTGCGCTGGTCCATGCAGGGAGATCCATCTGGTATCGACATCCTTGAGAAGCTTGTTTCCTGGTGTTATTCCCTTAGCAAAATATTGAAATTCTGCAAAATGCTTGGGACTTTGGTAGAAGTATGTGTGGATCTTGTGGACTAGATTTTCAACTTTTGATATTGTAGGAAACTTGCATACAATTTTGAATGCTAAATTCATTATGTGGGCCATGCAGTGAATGCAAGCATGTATGGTGCATAAGTAGTTTGTAACTTTTTGCAAACACCGGTCCTTTGACCTTGCATCACTATAGCTCCATCAACTCCTACACACACCAACTTTTTGGCAATTGTCAACTCATCCATACCTGCAATTTCATTCAAAGATTTATTGACTAGTTCAAATAGATTTTGCGATGTTGAATTGTCCTTCATTTTATGAACACAGAGAAGATGAGCTTGGAGAACATGTCGTTCTATAGTATACAAATGCATACAGACCCAAGAAGTATTATCTACCGTAGTAACTTCATCTAAAGATAATGCAATGAAATTTGACTCTTTTACTTTCTCCTTTAAATCTTCCTTTTCAACTATAGCAAGACAGTTTGCCCATTCCCATCCAACGTTTACTAACCAATGTGAGAAGGGATAGTGAGGAACATTCAAAAAAGATAATAAACTAGAATATTATGGGTAGTCTGTCATAGGACACCCTCTGGACAAAATATGAAAAAAAACACTCATCTGAACAGTTTTTGACATATTTGTTGCTTCCATTGCTTTTCCAAAGTGAGCCTCAAGTGTACCTTTACATGCAGCAATGTTCGACATTCTTTTTCCATGCTCTTCATAATCTATGGCATACCTAACATGAAGACATTCTTCCTTTGATTTCCATCGTACGACCGATTGTTCTTTTCCATCTATGATTTGTTTTTCATAAACTTTATCGATATGGTTTTCTATAGTGTCAATCTTTAGTTGCAACGTCTTGGCTCTTCCACATTTCCAACTACAAATCGTACATTTGGCCAATGTTTCCTTTTCAATATTGTTTGCATTGTCAATCCCCACTCGTACAATGAATGGGTACTTTGACAACCGACCAAGTTGAAAATTCCTTGTCATTTCCCACTTGTGCCCCATTTTTTATTTGCTTCTTCTTTTCTTGCTACCAACATCATCATCCTCATCCAAGTCAATTATCTTATTTTGGATAACTAGGCCTAGGGTATCCCTTGGAACATCTTCTGCGGTATTTCCATCCTCATTTGATACATTTTGATTTAACTCAATGACAATCTCAACTTGACCTTCCGGTGGCGGTGAGGTATTGTGAATGCTACCAATATTTGGTGGAAGAGTTGATGATGTAGCTCCATCTTGACCTGATGGATCAGAAGCTTTGGCAATTCCAAAGTAAGACTGTATGGTACATATAAGTTTTGGGAATTTTAATGGCCTCCCAGTCTCTTTGCCACCCTGAGGAGTGGTAGGAGTCTTACCACCCTGAGGAGCAGCAGGAGTCTCTTCACCACCCTGAGGAGCAACAAGAGCCTTACCCTTGCTCAAGTCGCTCAACATATTGATCTCTCACTTCGAATAAAAACTAGAAAAAAATGTCTTCTTGTTTAAGAAGGACAGAGAATATAGATCCCATTCCCTACTCAATATCATCTTTAATACTAAAGTAGGAATGGAAAAGAGATAAAGAAAAATTATGATAACTAATAACACTATGAAGAAATGATCACTCACCTTTAAGTCTACGTTTTCGGCTTTTGATGACTTTCGAATCGAGAAGTAGAACCTCAGAATTGAACAAAATGTGTAAGAATAAATGACAGTTTCGATTGTATTTATATCAATCCATATTTGGCGAATTCTACGAGATTTTTCAATGGTATATTAAAAATTTGACGAATCCCACGTGCTTATACAACGATATGTTGTAATTTTCAAGGCGAAATGTGTCCTCTAATGCAATTACTTTTTAATGTTATTGGTGAAATAGGTCCTCATAAGCAACTATTTATAAATTTTAATTGGAAAAATGGGTCTTCACAAGCAACTATTTGTAAATTTTAATTGCCGAAATGGGTCCTGATATAATGTTGTTTTAATAGTATTGGCGAATATGTAGGTGTTTTATTACATGCTTCTGGGATTCCAAGAAAAAATATTAGTCAGTCCATTTGAAACACTTAGTTTGTTATGGAAAATTTGTTGCTTAAATATGCCTCATAAAAAAATCGTTGGCGAATGGACATGCATTAGACCGATAGTTCGTAAAATTTGGGCGATTTGGACACCCTGTTGGGTGCGAATAATTTTCCAATTTCGACTTGGCCAATTTCTAGAATTCGCCAATTGGTGAAGATTCGCCACTAAAGTTTTCCTTGCTAACCACTCCTTGGGGTACAAATTTTGTTCTCCCCCCTTTGATATAGCCCGCCGAAAAATGTGCTCAAGGTTAAACCTTGAGGTGATGAAATCCCCAAGGAAGCCTCTCCTAAAAAAAAAGACCAATGTGTATTTCTCGTCACCCAGGATCGCACAGGTGCGCAAGGGGAGAGGATACGTACACACTGGATCAGGTAACACAGAATGTGCAACTGCACCAAGCACGGCAGACAGGGTTCTTTTTAAGCACCAATTGAAATGTTATCTAATCTAAAAAGACAATCGGTTTCAAAATCAAGTCTTCAAGAAACATCCTACACCAAATGTCATTAGTAGTTTCTTTGATTTTCAGTCTTCAGAAAACGTGTGTTTATGTTTTCACTTTTCAAATCTCTGACATGCAAACCTGCAAAGAGAATCAACAATTAGCCACAGAAACAACAACTAAGCTATGAAGGAAAAGGACATTAATCTAAATTAAAAACCAATCTAAAATTAAAACTAATCTAGATTAAAAATAATCTAAATTAAAAAATTAATCTAAAATTAGAAACTAATCTATATTAAAAATTAATCTAAAATTAAAAATTATTCTAGATTAAATCCAATCTAAAATTAAAATTAGTCTAAATTAAAAACTAATGTAAAATTAAAAACTAATCTAAAATTAAAAACTAAACTAAATTAAAAAAACTAATTTAAATTAGGGGAGAGGGGCCCATAGTGGAGCACCCTAACTTCGTGTTTCTCAAAATCCTACATGGAAATTTCAAATCACTCCCAATTTTGTACAACAGGTTATTTGGCAACTCACATGTTTCTATATTTCATTTTGGGGCCACATCATCAAATATGATGCCACATTAGCATGCTTTTTGTTAAGGTATCCAAAAAGGCCCCCAAAAAAAGTGAGACCGATAGTGGTGCACTAAGTCATGTTTTATTGGTGCGTTGATGTGGCATCACATGATTTATCAATTTGTGTATTTTATGGATAAAAAGTGTTTTGCAATTGGATATTAAGGTGCTCCACTATGGGGCCCACTAAGGACTACTTCTATCCCCATTATTGGAATCCGCTCCACTATGGTCTGTTGGGTGAAAATTATGTAATCAACTTTTCAATAGATTACACAACTAGGACTTCAGCCACAACTATGTGAGATATGAATCTCTCCTCTCAGAAAAGGGGAGGCACCCTTCTTACTGCTGAGGGAAGCGATGGTAAAAAAAATAAAATAATTACACAATGTACACAATACTTACGAAGTGGGGGGGGTGTGTCACATTCATCCTTCTCTCTTTTTTCAGAGAAGATGTTTACAATGCTTCATTGTTAGAAGTTCTCAATTCACAATAACCTAAAACGATCAACAAGCAGTAATGCCAATAACTCTATCTTGTCAAAGAAAAGTGTAGAGATACCAGAAGTGATTAACAATAAACAAATAAAATAAAAGGGAAAGCTCACGAAGGCACAAAGTCGTTCTGTAGCTTTTTCAATGGTGGATCTGTGAAAGATGTGTCATTTTTTGCATTAGAAGCACAAAGTCTTCTTAGATGCAGCAATTCCTCGAACAACATGAATAATTACAAGCGCAAAGTCTTGTAGATCATCCAACCAAAGTTAACCAAAACACAAATGTAAATCTAAGTAAAAGATGTAACACAAAGTTTACATGAATTGCTTAGAGTCTTTCAGCTATCACTTACTAATTACCACCAAAAGAGATCAATTCGCAAGATTATCGAATCCAACACAAAGTCTAGCTTGCAATCTTCTTCTTTATTGATCAAATTTTGTTCACAAAGTTTCACAATTTGTTTCAAAAAGGGCAGCACTTCGTTGCAAAATACTAAAAGATCCTATTACAATAGAAATCCCTCATATTTATAAAAGAGAGGGAAGAGTAAATCTAGGAAAGTTAGGTGAGCTAATTTAGGAAAATCTCACCTAACTTTGACTAAAGTCAAAATGTAATTTGTTTTCATGAAACTACATCTCGGATATTAGTGTAATTACATTTTGCAAAATGACATTTAAGATGCCAAAAACTATTTACAAGATGCATAAAGGGAAGCATCAAAATGTTCAACATCGGAGATCAAGAATCTTCATGGTTCCTTGCTTTGGGCTCGGAGTCTTCATACTTCTTCTTGGTCTCTTGTATGAATGCATCATCTGGGCCGACTGTGTAATCTACAAGGGTGTGAGCTCTTGTGATCGACCCTCTAGCAAATGAATGGATTTTCTTGCACCCGCGAAGATGCATCTTGATATTATCAAGTGTCAGTCGTATATCGCAAATGATATGTATTGAGGCTTTGGGAAAAACTGTCATCCTCAACTTGCTGCATAACGACTTCTTTGTAGATCTAGGATAGTTCACTAGATTAGAAGATGTCACCTTTAGGATCACTTGATGAAATCTGGAGAGAAACTGTAAGGATGGTGAATCAATAGGCATTAGCAGAAAAAGTAGCATTGGGAAGCGTGAAGCGAGAAACGATGTTGAGCAAGCATGAAACGAGCAATTAGGCACTGAAAACGATGTGGGAGTGAAAAAATGGGATCTGGAATGGAAATAGAGTAAGTTTGAAGAGACTAAGTTAAAAACTGCCAAAAGTGTAAAGGTGCTAAAATTCAGCACCATTGTACAAAAAATGACTAAGTCTGGAAAAAGTGCAAATGTGCTAAAATTCAGCACCATTGCACAAAAAATGACTAAGTTTGGAAAAAGTGCAAAGGTGCTAAAAATAATGCCATAGTAAAAAATTAGCTAAGTCTGGAAGAAAAGTGCAAAGGTGCTAAAATTCAGCACCATTGCACAAAAAATGACTAAGTCTGGAAAAAGTGCAAAGGTGCTAAAAATAATGCCATAGTAAAAAATTGGCTAAGTCTGGAAGAAAAGTGCAAAGGTGCTAAAATTCAGCACCATTGTACAAAAAAAGACTAAGTCTGGAAAAAGTGCAAAGGTGCTAAAAATAATGCCATAGTAAAAAATTGGCTAAGTCTGGAAGAAAAGTGCAAAGGTGCTAAAATTCAACACCATTGCACAAAAAATGACTAAGTTTGGAAACAATGTGTAAGAGCGCACTTTTTTACCGCTTCTACACATTTTTGAAAAATCACTTTTTATGCAGAGGCGCTGATTTTTGGTGCTCCTGCACTTTCAACACTTAGCCAAAAATTTGGATGAGTTAGAGCACACTTTTTTGGCACAACTGCATCTTTCACAATTTAACTAAGTATGATCAGTGAGACTTTGCGAAGGAGCTCGTTTCGAAGGTCTTCGTGAGGTGAACATAAGGGGATGTTCAAACTGACTGTTTGAGGCTTTGGAACGCATTACGAGGTGGCTCAAATATTACCTTGTTTTGCGTGCTTGAACTTCACGAACCTAGGAAACAAACAAGTTTCATAGGGGGGTTATTCGTGGAACGAGCGTTGCTAGATTTCGTGATAACATGGTCTCCTCTCCCCTAAAAGCTAATGTAACCTAAAAGTTAATCTAAAATTAAATCTAAATTCTAAACTATAAAATTAAATAAAATTAGCTCTACATTCTAAATTAAATTTAAATTAAATTTGCCGATAAGGGCGTAGTTCGGTGGTCAAGTCGCTTGGTTGTAGTGACGGCCACCAGGGTTCAAACCCTCGTTGGGCCAAAGTGCTCGCAAGCCTTGTGCCTTCGTTGGGCCTTTGCGCTCGCGGGTTTGGTAGTTTCTTGTACCTGGTTCATAGCTCTGGTCAAAAGCGTTTACCCCTAATAATATGGGTGTGTTGCACCTTTTTAAAAAAAATTAAAAATAAAATCTAAATTAAAAAGCTAAATCTAAATTAGAAATTACATCTAAATTAAAAGCTTAAAAAGCTAAAAGCTAAATTAAAATTAAAAATTAAAAGCTAGATTCAAAGTTAAAATCTAAATTAAAATTTAAAAGCTAAATTAGAAGTTAAATCTAAATTAAAATTAATTCTAAAATTAGATCTAAATTAAAAGGAAACTTCATGCAAAATGTGAACACATATATAGGATGAAATAATCGTAGGCTAAATTGGTGTTTGCAGGGTAAATTGATGTGTTGAAAATGGAAATGTTGTGATTGCAGGAAATGTTGCTTGTGGAATGACGTTATTGCAGGATACGTTCAAAAAAATACTTGAAACAAATCAAGCAATGCATGTCTGGAGAGAGCGAAAGACTCTACCATGTGGTTTAGATCATTATGGAGGGTGCAATCATGTGTTCTTCTGGATTTATTTTGCTTGGATTTTTAACTGCTAGTGGGTGTGATCATCAGAACGCTTCAATAATTTTTAGTAGCCATGAATTTATATATGACAAAGATATATAAATTGTTGTTTCATATAGCCTTGTTCATTTACATTTAAATGAATTAGATGTATGGTTTGTTTGTACTTCAATTACAATGACTTTTACCTATATGATTTAATGTTGTTTCAAGTTATACATAACCTCTTAAATGATTTTATATATATATATATATATATATATTCCATGATTAGTTATAGTTAAGGGTTGTATGCCATGTAGAGTAGGTTGTATTTCATGATCAATCTTTTTATGGTTTCCACGGTCTATTATATGTATGTATGCCTCATTTTCTGAGTTGCCAACTAGACCCTCTACATCATGGCATTCAAGGTTTTGGCTGACGTGTCCTTTGTTGACGTGGACCCCTCGCACAACACAGCCCTCACCACCATTAGGCTCCCACCTTTATCTTTGCCATATATATATATATGGCAAAGATATATAAATTGTTGTTTCATATAGCCTTGTTCATTTACATTTAAATGAATTAGATGTATGGTTTGTTTGTACTTCAATCACAGTGACTTTTACCTGTATGATTTAATGTTGTTTCAAGTTATACATAACCCCATAAATGATTATATTATATTATATTATATTATATTCCATGATTAGTTACAGTCAACGGTTGTATGCCATGTAGAGCGGATTGTATTTCATAAACAATCTTTTTATGGTTTCCACGGTCTATTATATGTATGTATGCCTCATTTTCTGAGTTGCCAACTAGACCCTCTACATCGTGGCATTCAAGGTTTTGGCTGACATGTCCTTTGTTGACATGGACCCCTCGCACAACATAGCCCTCAACACCATTAGGCCCCCTCCTTTACTTTCAATATATATTGGATAATATTGTATATATATCTATATATGCAATATATATACATATTGTATATACCTCTCTGCAATATATGTGTGTGTGCTTAATTGCTTCTTAAACTTGGCTTAATGCAGATGAAGAATAAAGTGCAAGCTAGAACTAGGCGAGATGTAAAGAGAGCACACACAACATTGTCTCCACACAAGGGAGGTGTGAGGCTACCACAAAGTGAAGAGTATGAAGTTATTCCCATTCCATAGCCAATTTACCATGTAATCCAAGTGAATGCAAATGTTACAAAAAAGAAGGTTTCGGTGAATGGGAATGGTCTATGAATGTCATGAAATCTACCATGAGAGACATTGAAGAAAATAGAAAGTCAACAAGGGGGGCAACAATGAAGTGGGGTAGATTCCAACAACCACACTGACGAATTGGTTGACTAGTGTTAATTCAAGATAGTAGGTTTCCACAATCCATATCATAGATTTGTATTGCTTCTGGATTCAATTGTGTAAGGAGTTTTAGCATCATCGAATCCAGAATCCAGAAGTAATAAAAATCTAGTGTTAATTCTACAAAGAGGAAAGGGCCTCCAATAGTTTTGAACAAAGATGAAGAGGAAAAGGTTGTTGAATGGTGTAAGGAGATGGCTATTGTTGGCCATGGATTGGAAATTGTCAATTTGAAGTCTGAAGTAGCATAAATATGGAAAACGAGGGCAAATCCATTCAAGGATGGAGTTCTCGATAAGTCTAAGTGGATAGGATTAAAAAAAGACAACTTGATCTCACTTTGAGGACAACACAAGGACAAGACAGAAACCGTGCACTCAATTTGAGGTCTGTAGTGGTTGTCACATTTTATGATACATTATCAAAGGCATACACAACTAATCCATATGGTTCAATGAAGATTTGAAACTATGATGAGACTGATATTACAGATGGAAGAAATGGTGCAATGTGAATGCTTGCAAAAAGGGAAACAAAATGGTTTCATACATTATACCCAAGAGCCGGGAGTGGATAAAATTTTATGTTGTATGGCTAAGTCGAGCGGGAAATGGTTTGGAGAGGGTGATTTGAATTTTTCTAAGGGCGTGGATGCAGGGGAGTCCGATGTTGATGAGGATCCTGATTGGGGGTTGCAGATAGATGGCTATGTGGTGGATGTACATTGGGGAATACTTTATTCTGTCCCTGGAAATCTCTTTGGTGTTGTCGACCTGCTGCTTGTGGTGACTCTGAATTTATGTGGAGATGGGGTGTTGTGTGCCCTTTGGGCTAGGGCTCTCTTTGGCCCAAGTGTCTCTTTGCTTCTTGAAACACAGTTTGTGAGTATTTTACTGCACTCTGAGACCCCTCCCTTTGTTGTTGTGTTGTTGATCTCTGATTTTCTGAGGACAGTCATTGACTTCTCCCTGTTTGGAGTCAATGCTCTATTTTGGTTTGGAGGTCTTTTGGTCTGGTGGTTCTTTGTTGGAGCCTCTCCTCGACCTAGCTAGAGTCTTGTGGCTTTGGTTCTTAGGGGATTTTTGGACTATTCATACCTTTTGTTTTGTCCTGTGGAGCTCTATTTCCTCAAGGTTTGGCTGTCAGGTTGCCTCTGTTCTAGGGTGACTTTAGTGTTGGGGTATGCTAAGTCATTGTCTCTGCATATTCTAAACTGGGTTACAAAAGCTGCTATTTTTCTTTTGGTGATGTGGGTGTCCGTGCTTGGCACTAATTCGTTTCACCTTGGTTATGTTGGGAATAGGATTCCATTTAATTGCAATCCTAAACATATTTCATCTGTCTCCTAAGTCCTTGGAAAGTGTTCCCCAACACTAGGATTAGAAAGAGATTAAATTTGAATGAAATGAACATGTAAATTGACATTTGTGATTATTCCTAAATGATAGGAACATGTGGGGATGTCCAAGAAGAGCTCCTACAAGATAGGAGCACATGGGGCCCACATGGAAGGTGGAACCCACCTTGCTTCAGTTAATTGTTTGGAGGATTGATAACACTTCAATAATGCATGTTTTGATCCTACAAATTAGGGATTGATATTTACATGAGTGGAGTGGCAATTAGTTCAATATCAGTTTAGTTTAGTTTAGTTCAGTATCAATTCAATTCAATTCAGTTCAGTTCAATTCAGTTTAGTTATGGTTCAATTATCTTCAGTTGCATGTAGTTATTTTGAGTTGAATGCTAGTTGACTTGAGTTGACTTGAGTTGCATGACTAATGAATTTAGTTGCATGACAGATAACAGGTGGATACTTTTAGTTAAGTGGGGATGATCAATCATGCATAATGTTTGCATGAATTGGTGGAGAGATATGTTTCAGTTAACTAAATATGACTTGGGACCACCTTGGTCGCCCAAGTTGGCATCTTTCAGTTAACACCTTTTGCATGAGAAGATATTTACAAGGCTCAACCAAGTGGGCCCATTCTTGGGCGCCAACTTTGAGGTGAATTTTGCAAGATATTTTCTTGACCAAAGTTCAGTTAAGTGTTCAGTTTGGGACGCCTAAATTGAGGAATATTTTGGTTTGACTTCAGATTACATTGTGGAACTCTACTTGCCCAATCTAGGCATAGATTTTTGTGAGGAGCTTTATTCTATTGTATTGTACAACTCTTATTGAGTTTACGTGTTCATTATTGTCTATTAATTGCAACAAGTGTATGAGAGTTCCATGAGAATTTATTGTAGGTTGTGAAGAAGGATTGTTGAAGGAAAGGAAGCATATCAATCAAGGATTGATACAGTATTATTGTTATCTTGTTCTAAGGTTAAATAATACAAGTACTATTGATTCTGGTGGAGTTTTTTCCCGAAAGGGTTTCTCCACGTATATGATGTGTCACTTCTATCTTCTTGTCTCATTCTTCTACAATCTGTCTCTTTCTACAATTGGTAAAATTGATCTAAACAGATTAATCATACACAAAGAATTGTGACAAAGAACACTGAATTAGATCTATAGTCTCATAGTTTTACAAGTTTTAAGCTACAATATTACCTTCATTTTCAACATTTTGTATCAGAGCTAATGGTTGGTTAGGGTTTGGGACGCCTTTCTCTTAAAAGTTTGAAATTTTTTTGGCTGTAGTGAGAGCTTTTACTACTATGTTATTACAAAATTGTAAAAGAAGTGTGTTACAATGAGTTCTACTTCTTGTCTAGATATTGAAAGATTCAATGGATCTAGTTATGAGATGTGGAAACTAAAAATGGAGGATCTCCTTGAAGAGAGAGATCAATGGTTAGTTGTTTGTAATGAGACAAAGCCATCTACAATGATGTTAGATGAGGATTGGGATAAGCTTGATAAGAAGGCAAGAGGGACCATAAGGTTTTGTCTTGATGATGTTGTTCTCTTGAATATTTTAGTTGAAGCTACCGCATATAAATTGTGGAAGAGGATAGGTGATATCTATCAAACCAAAAGTATTACTAATAAGTTGTATATGAAAAGACAGTTGTATTCTTTAAAGATGAAAGATGGTGATTCTGTTGCACATCATTTAAATGCTTTCAATTTGATTCTAAGTCAGTTAGCATCTACAAATGTAAAGCTGGAAGATGAAGATAAATGCATTTTTTTACTTTGTTCTTTACCAAAGTCTTGGGAAAATCTAATTGTTGCTATCAGTGGTAGTGGTGCAGATCCTAAGATGGACAATATAATTCCTACTCTCCTATTAGAGGAGATGAGGAGGAGGTCTAAAACGGGATCCCAAGATGCCTTGTTTGTAAGAGGTAGGCCTAAGGAAAAGGCACCTAAGGGAGACAAGAAAGGAAAGGGTAAGTCCAAAGGACGGTCTAAAACCCCTGGTAAGAGTAAGGTAAAGTGTTGGAACTGTGGGAAACTAGGACATGTAAAGAAGGATTATAAGAACAAGAAAAAAGAGTTTTGATGCTTCTATAGAGAAATCCTTGGATGACGGTAATGATGCATTGATCATTTCATGTAAAAATGTTAGTGATGACTCTTGGCTTATTAATTTAGGTTGCTCCTATCATATGACTCCTAACAAGGAGTGGTTCACTAATTACACTACATATGATCGAGGGAATGTCTTATTTGGAGATAATAGCACAACAAAGATTGTGGGAAAAGGAGAGGTAAAGTTGTGTTTCAGTGATGATAGGGTTAAGACCCTTAATGATGTTTTACATATTCCAGGACTTGCTAGAAATCTACTTTTTGTATCTAAGTTCAATGATTTTGGAATGCATGTGACATTTGACAAAGGTGGTTGCAGATTGGTGAAAGGGAATATGGTGGTTGCTAAAGGATCTTGGATTGGGACTTTGTTTAAGCTTAATACCTCCAATTTGAATAAATCAGCCAATGTAATTGAAGCTGAAAATACATGTATGTTGTGGCACCATAGATTGGGCAACATTGGTGAAAAAGGTCTTATTACCATTCTTAATAAGAAATTGGTTGACGGTATTCTTGATTATAATATTGGAAAAAAATATTTTTGTGAGCATTGTGTGTTTGGAAAGCAATCTAGATCTTCATTTCCTAATGGAACAAATAAAGCTAAGGGATTATTGGAGATTATTCATTCAGACATTAAGGGTCTTGTGGAGATTGACTCTATGTCACATTTATTGATGATGTCTCAAGATACAATTGGATCTATTTTATGCATAACAAATCTGATGTGTTCAATAAGATTAAAGAATTTAAGGCTTTAGTTGAGAAACAATCAAATCATAAGATAAAAGTGTTGAGATCAGATTATGGTGGTGAATATTTTTCTAAGGAATTTGATGATTATTGTAAGCATGTAGGAATTGTGAGACAGAAAGCTACTCCATATACACCTCAACAAAATGGAGTAGCAGAAAGGATGAACTGAACCTTAATGGAAAGAGCAAGGAGTATGTTAAGTAGTGTTAAGCTAGATCGGTGCCTTTGGGCCGAGGCTGTAAGTACTTCTTGTTATTTAATCAATAGATCTCCCAGTTCATCTATTGAAGATAAAACCCCTTATGAAATGTGGTTAGGTAGGAAACGTAGTGTTGCACATTTAAGGATCTTTAGTTGTGAGGCTTTTGTTCATGTGCCTAAAGAAAAGCGGTCTAAGTTGGATCCAAAAGCATATAAATGCATATTCATAGGTTATGGTGAAAATGTAAAAGGTTACAAGATTTGGAATCCTCTAACCCAAAAAATTACTTTATCTAGAGATGTGATTTTTAGGGAATTTAGATCTTATACAGGAGAAGAACAACCAAAGGAGAAGGATACTTCTAAAACAGTGCATTTTGAGACAAATACTGAGAAGCATGAAGATGCACATGTTGAAGAACAATTGAATGGATTGGATGAGGAGAGTTCATAGAGTTCTGAGATAGATGCTCATGATGAGCATATTGAGGAACAAGAAGAACATTCTTTGAGAAGATCCACAAGACAACGAAATCCCATTGATAGGTATAGTCCACCTAATTTTTGTTCTATATTTTCTTTGATGAGTACTAATGATGAACCTAGATCTTACAAGGAAGCTTTGTCTTCAGATGAGAACAAGCTTTGGTCACAAGCTATGCATAAGGAAATGGTTTCCTTGGAGACTTGTGACACACGGGAGCTTGAGAGTTTGCCCAAAGGAAGAAAGGCCATTGGTTGTAAATGGATCTTTAAAAAAGAAATTAGAGCAGATGGTAATTTCGAAAGGTACAAGGCTAGATTAGTAGCCAAGGGCTACTCCCAAAGAGAGGGAGTTGACTTTAATTAAATCTTCTCTCCTGTTGCTAAATTAACTTCTATAAGATTCTTTTTATCTATTGTTGTTGCTTATGATTTTGAGATAGATCAAATGGATGTGAAAACTGCTTTCTTACATGGGGATCTTGATGAGGAGATTTATATGAGGCAACCTGATGGTTTTGTTGTAAAAGGAAAAAAAATATTGGTTTGAAAAGGAAAAAAAATATTGGTTTGCAGGTTAAAGAGATATTTATATGGATTGGAAAAGTCACCTAGAATGTGGTACTAGAATTTTGATGCTTTTGCATTGAAAACTGGTTATGTTAGGAGTGAGGAAGATCATTGTGTTTACATAAAATTTATTGATGATCAACTTTTAATTATTATCTTGTATGTTGATGACATGTTGTTTATTGGTAACAACAAGGTAATGATCAAAGAATTGAAAGCACAACTCTCTAGCACATTTGAGATGAAAGATCTAGGGCCCGCAAAAATTATCCTTGGTATGGAGATCAAAAGAGATAGAGGTAACATAAAGATTTGCTTAAGTCAAAGCAACTATGTTGATACTATTTTGAAACGGTTTAACATGCATGATAGTAAACCAATTAACATTCCTTTACAAATTGGCACGAAGTTAAGTTTAGACATGTCTCCTAAATCTGATTTTGATCATGAGGAAATGTCTGAAATTCCATATGCTAGTGCAGTTGGTAGTTTGATGTATGCAATGGTTTGTACAAGACCAGATATAGCCCAAGCAGTGGGAGTTCTAAGTAGGTTTATGTCTAACCTTGGTAAAGAACATTGGACTTATGTTAAGAGGGTGTTTAGATATTTACGAGGTACTTCTGATTATTGTTTGGTTTATCATGGTGCTAATGACATACAGGGTTTTATTGATTTGGATTGGGTAGGAGACCTGGACAGTCAGAGGTCGACAAGTGGCTATGTGTTTACTTTTTTTGGATCTGTGGTTATTTGGATGAGTAAGAGGCAGCCCATGGTTGCTTTGTCCACCACAGAAGCAAAGTACATGGTTGCTACACATGCATCTAAAGAGGCAGTTTGGTTACAAAGACTTAGGAAAGGTATTGGTTTTAATTGTAAGCAAATTAGACTTGAATGTGATAGTCAGAGTGCTATTTGTTTAGCCAAAAAATCCTATGTATCATGCTCGTACTAAGCATGTTGATGTTCAATATCACTTTGTGTGAGAGATGGTTGAGAGTGGGAAGGTATTGATTGAGAAAGTTGACACTTTGATCAATGCTGCAGATTATCTTATGAAACCAGTTCCTACAGATAAGTTCTCTTGGTGTAGGAAGGCCATTGGCCTTGAGTCCTATACTTGATTTATAATAATGATTCCTTGTTTAGAATGATTGAAATGTATAATGTCAAGTGGGAGAATGTTGGGAATAGGATGTCATTTAATTGCAATCCTAAACATATTTCATGTATCTCCTATGTCCTTGGAAAGTGTTCCCCAACACTAGGATTAGAAAGAGATTAAATTCAAATGAAATGAACATGTAAATTGACATTTGTGATTATTCCTAAATGATAGGAACATGTGGGGACGTCCAAGAAGAGCTCCTACAAGATAGGAGCACATGGGGCGCCCACATAGAAGGTGGAACCCACCTTGCTTCAGTTAACTATTTAGAGGATTGATAACACTTTAGTAATGCATTTTTTTTATCATAAAAATTAGGGATTGATATTTACATGAGTGGAGTGGCACTATCAGTTTAGTATCAATTCAGTATCAGTATCAATTCAGTTCAGTTATCTTCAGTTGCATGTAGTTATTTTGAGTTGAATGCTAGTTGACTTGAGTTGACTTGAGTTGCATGACTAATGACTTCAGTTGCATGATAGATAACAGGTAGATACTTTTAGTTAAGTGGGGATGATCAATCATGCATAATGTTAGCTTGAATTGGTGGAGAGATATGTTTCAGTTAACTAAGATTGACTTGGGACCACCTTGGGCGCCCAAGTTGGAATCTTTCAGTTAACACCTTTTGCATGAGAAGATATTTACAAAGATCAGTCAAGTGGGCCCATTCTTGGGCACCAACTTTGAGGTGAAGTTTGCAAGATATTTTCTTGACCAAAGTTCAATTAAGTGTTCAATTTGGGACACCTAAATTGAGGAAGACTTTGGTTTGACTTTAGATTACATTGTGGAACTCTACTTTCCCAATCTAGGCATAGATTTTTGTGAGGAGCTTTATGCTCTTGTATTGTACAACTCTTATTGAGTTTACATGCTCATTATTGTCTATTAATTGCAGCAAGTGTATGAGAGTTCCATGAGAGTTTATTGCAGGTTGTGAAGAAGGATTGTTGAAGGCAAGGAAGCATATCAATCAAATATTGATACAGTATTATTGTTATCTTGTTCTAAGGTTAAATAATACAAGCACTATTGATTTTGGTGGAGTTTTTTCCTGAAAGGGTTTCTCCACATATATGTTGTCACTTCTATCTTCTTGTCTCATTCTTCTACAATCTTCTATCTCTTTCTACAATTGGTAAAATTGTTCTAAACAAATTAACCATACACAAAGAATTGTGACAAAGAACACTTAATTAGATCTATAGTCTCATAGTTTTACAAGTTTTAAGCTACAATATTACCTTCATTTTCAATAGGTTATGTGGTTTGGATGGCTTGGGGAGGTGTTTCTCTTCGGTGGTCTCCTTTTTTGCTCTAGGTTATGAAAGTTTCTATGGTTTTCCATGACTTTGTTAGTTGCAAATTTGGCTACTGTAGAGGAGGTGGTTTCTCAAACTATTTGGGAGTTTGGTTACGGTTCAGATCTTTTCCTGTGTTTGTGGATGACAGTTGGATTTTTTGGTTGGCTTGGTTGTTGTCTGAGGTTGCTGTGTTGTTGGGCCTAAAGGTTTATGTAGCCTCCTCTTGTTTGCTTCAGGGGAGATGGGGGTTTACCGCTTGTGTGGTGCAGTATGGTCTGAGTTGTTGGTTTTGTATGGCTAGTCCCCTACTGCAGTTATGTTCGATGGGGGTTGGCTTTGGAGATCCTTTACAAGTCTTGTTGCTTCATGCAACCCAAGTGGGTTTATGGTTAGTTAGTACGACTGTTGCTTGTTTGATTCTCACTTTCTTCCTACTTCCTCATTTGGTGACTTCTATTGAGGTGGAGTCATATCTTGTTGAGGTGGAGTTTGTGGATCTGGTTGAAATTTGTGATCTTCTTCGAATGGCACCCTTTTTGGCTTCTCCTATGGAGGTGGAGCTATCTCTTATTGAGGTAGAGATTGATTTGGATAGAGGGGGTCAGTGGTGCTACTATGGGCCTTTGGTTGTCTTATGCTCTACTTTGTTGGTGTACTCTTCTATTGAGGTGAAGAGTCTTGGGAAGTTTGAGTGGTTCTGGGTGCCTTTGATGCCTAGTTCCTTTCTCCTTTACTATCTCCTATTGAGGTGGGGTTAGTGTTTGGTGTTCGGAACTTGGTTTGCTTCTGGTGGTTTGTTGAACTTAGTTCCTTTTGGCTCTTTTCCTTTGATGTTTCTTTGTCTTTGACTTAGGACTGTTGTTGGTCTTGAGTGTTCTGCCACTCCTGGTTATCTAGTGACCAGGAGCTGGTTGTTATTCTATTGTATTAGGGTGGTGCTTCCGCTAGTTGTCTTTGACTTTGGACTATTGTTGGTTCTGAGTGTTCTATCACGCCTGGTTATCTGGTGACTAGGTGTTGTTGGTGTTCCTGCAGAGTACCGCAGTATTTCAACTGGTGTTGTTTTTCTGTTTGTTAGCAAAGTTTGAGACTTTGTTGTTTGGAAGTGTCCTTTTCTTAGATCTATAAAAGGTTCTTGGTCCTTTCAAAACCTTGCTCACCTTATCAAAAACAATTTTATGTTGTGTGAATATCGTTGGACAAAAAATACCTAGTTTCTATTTATTTAAGAGCAAAAGACATCTCAAGAACTATATAGCTCATTGTGAACTAGGTGCATGTATGGCTGCTCAGCCCCATGCTTGGATGAAAAATACCTCTTTCTCAATTGGCTGCACCATTTTACCGGTTCTATACCTAGGGGTGTGTCACCCACTAATAAATACCTGTAGATTTTTGATGGCTATGGTAGCTATGTTGCATTCTCAACTATTAATGAAGCAAGGTCACTAGGCATTGACCTACTAACCCTACCAACCCACACATTTCATAGATTGCAGCCACTAGATGTTAGCATCTTCACATCATTCAAATCATATTTTAAAAAGGAAAGAGCAACATGGACGAGTAAGTATCCAAATCTAGATATTAAAAGAGCAAAGTTGGCAACACTTGGCAACATTGCATTTCAAAAAGCATTGACTATTGATAACTTAAAATTGGGTTTTAAAAGGATATGTATTTGGCCCTTAAATCTAAATGAATTAATGGAGGATATGTGGCTAAGTGAGACATTCCAATTTTCTGCCCTTAAAGAAACTTCAACTGCCGAAAATATTGTGAGTCAATCTAGTATTGTTGTGCCACAAACAAAGGTTGAAGGGACAAATGGTAACATTGTGGACAACATAGTTGACCCATTGATAGAAGAAATTAATGGTCCAATAGAAACACCTATTTTTTTGGACCAACAATCTCCTATTGGAACACTTGATTTGGCAGACCAACATAATGATGCAAACTTCTCTCTTTCTCTACCTAGTGCACCAAACGACCCATCATGGTTGTTGGAGGGGGGTGCAAATCTTGGTATTGATTTAAATGTGGATTGAGATCAAAGTCTATCAATGCCATCTCCACCAAACAACATGGGCCCATCTACCTTATTACATTTTTATGCTAATTGTGGAGAATGTGAACTTGCTAAATTGGGAGGAGGTGAGGAAGTGGATGAAACTGTTAGTGGGGTGTAGGTCGAAAATGAACAAGATTCCATGGAGACATTGGGAGACCAAATTAGTTCAAACATATCCCAATTCTTGAAATCACCCATTCATCTAGTTAACTGTGGGATTCGACTAAGCAAACAATCCCAGCTCCTCACCATAGATGACTACATAAAGATGCTAATGGAGCAAGAGAAGAGGAAGAAGGAAATACAATAGTTGAAAGATAGGAAAAGAGAAAAAATCAAACAACAAAAGCTTGAAATAATTGTGATAAGGGGCCTAAATGACCAAATGAGAATTGAAAAATACCTTTAACGACAAGCAACTGAGGTACAAATAGATCAGCAAAGGAAAGAGAAGGATAGAAAAAGGAGCAAAACAGGATTAAACAAGAAGTTGGTAAAAAGAAAGAGAAATAGAAAGGGCTAGAAAGGAGGCAACAAGGGAAAGGTGTCTAAGCAATCCTTTAAATCCCTTGCTTGAACAACATGTAATATTCATGGACTTAGTTTTTATTCATTGCCCCCATTATTGTCCACCATTGCCTCACACAAGTATTAGCCAAACACAATCAAGTCGTAGTTCTGCAGATTTAGAGATAACAAACATGGATGAGCAATTGGCTAGGCAAGATTCAGAGACCAACAACACATCAAGAGATTGCTTCCCATAATCTGAATTCTCTTTTCCAATTTTCTTTTCATAATAGGAATGTTAGATTTTGAACAATTTTTTTGTCAATGTTTTGAAGGTTTTTTCGTTTATATAGAAAGAACCTAAACAAATGATATGTTATGTGACTAACTGATGTAATTTTTACAATACTAATATGTTCATCTTTGTTGTTTCCCTATAATGGAAAGCCACCTAAACATAGCCTATTTTTTGTAATAAATTAATGTAGCCGAGTTTATGTTATCAACAATAAATGTTTCCTATAGACATATAAAATGAAACAAGTAATGCATGTTATACTATCATATCCCCAATTCTAACTCTTACCATATTTAACCCTATACATTCACATTGAGGATATATCCCATTGTGCATGGCATATAACCCTTAACCGATCATGGAATATATATAAATATTGACTGATAATGATATATATATGTAAGTATGTTAAGGGTTGTTTGCCATATAGATATATATATCCTTAATATGAACGTGAAGGATTAGATATGGTAAGAGTTAGATTTGGGGATATGATACACACATACACACACACCTCAGTTTAGGGGTTATATGTAACTTGAAACAACATTATGATATAAATATTTATAATCCTTTCTGAATCTAATATAGATGTAAAATCTTATATATAAATTGAAACAACATTTCCATACATGTAAGAGTAACTGTAATTGAAGAACAAACAAACCATACATCTAATTCACTTTAATGTAAATGAACAAGGCTATATGTATAATGAAACAAGCAATGCATGTTATACTATCATATCCCCAATTCTAACTCTTACCATATTTAACCATTTATGTTCACATTAAGGATATATCCTGCTCTGCATGACATACAACCCTTAACTGATCATGGTATATGTATATATATATACATACATACATTTTATATATATATATAATAAAATTAATTAAGGGGTTATATATATATAATCAGTTAAGGGGTTATATATAACTTGAAACAACATTATCATACATGTTAAAGTCACTGTAATTGAAGAACAAACAAACCATACATCTAATTCATTTGAATGTAAATGAAAAAAACTATATGAAACAACAATTTATATATCTCTGCCATATATATAGGATTCAAGGGTATCATATACTCAACTATTAAGGGTTTCATGCACCAATCTTTTGGCCGAGTGTGTGTATGAAAAGCCATTATAAATTTAACATTCTTAAAGTAGTTGTAAACTAAGGATATATGAAACCATACATCTAATTCATTTGAATGTAAATGAACAAAACTATATGAAACAACAATTTATATATCACTACCATATATATAGGATTTGAGGGTATCGTATACTCAACTGTTAAGGGTTTCATGCACCTATCTTTTGGCTGAGTGTGTGTATGAAAATGCCATTGTAAATTTAACATTCTTAAAGCAACTGTAAGCTAAGGATATATGAAACCATACATCTAATTCATTTGAATGTAAATGAACAAAACTATATGAAACAACAATTTATATATCTCTTGGTAGTGGTCGGGCTACTAATCTTTGGACTGAGGAAGAGAAGAAGTATATGGTTGAGTGCCTCAAGAAAATGGTGGAGGAATTACAGGATTTCAAATGCAATCATGATGGCAAGCAGGCGGATATGGAGGAGCAGCTTAGGAACATCAAAAATTCTCTCCACAAAGTGTTGGTTATGAACCATAAAATTTTAAAATCCATTGCACAGACCATGAATACCATGGTGGAAAACCTGGAAAAAGCCCATCAGGTTAAGACTGTTGTGTTTCTTGATTTGGACAAAGAGGAAGGGCAACCAGATAGTGGGGGGGGGGCGAGTAACATGACCAGAGCAAATTTGAAAAGGAAGGAAAACCAAGCTTTAGTCAACATCCAGGAGATCAAGAAGTCTGCACTTAACATGAACAGTCTGGAGCAGGAAGCGGCAGAGATCCTTTGGAACCTGGCCTAGGGGCTGGCTGTTTTGCGGTTTTTTGTCAATTTTTTGGCTTTTTTGCCTTGGTTTTTTGTGTTTTCTTCTTTTTGGGTAGCTTCTCGTTTTTTGTTTGTGCTCTGTTAATGCTAGATACTTCACTATCTTATTGTTAAGGGTCTTAGGACCCCTCTAAAACCTGTTTGTTCCTTAATCAAAAAACAATTTATATATCTCTACCATATATATAGGATTTGAGGGTATCATATACTCAATTGTTAAGGGTTTCATGCACCTATCTTTTGGCCGAGTGTGTGTATGAAAATGCTATTGTAAATTTAACATTCTTAAAGCAATTGTAAACTAAGGATATAGTTGGAATGATATGTATGTATGCAAATGTTTATGAAGAAAATCATGATAAATATGAATAATAAACATATATTGAACAATTTATACAGTTGTAATCTTAGAACAACTTTGAAATATACATACTTTGGAAGTTGCAACATGTGTCTAAAACTGAAACTTGTGTAAATAGGCATTTGAGAGCAAGTGGATATATACATTTGACATCAGCCTTGTTCATTTACAATGAAGTGAATTAGATGTATGGTTTGTTTGTTCTTCAAACAAACCATACATCTAATTCATTTGAATGCAAATGAACAAAACTATATGAAACAACAATTTATATATCTCTACCATATATATAGGATTTGAGGGTATCATATACTCAACTGTTAAGGGTTTCATTCACCTATCTTTTGGCCAAGTGTGTGTATGAAAATGCCATTGTAAATTTAACATTCTTAAAGCAGCTATAAACTAAGGATATAGGTGGAATGATATGTATGTATGCAAATGTTTATGAAGAAAATCATGATAAATATGAATAATAAACATATATTGAACAATTTATACAATTGTAATCTTAGAACAACTTTGAAATATACATACTTTGGAAGCTGCAACAAGTGTCTAAAACTGAAACTTGTATAAATAGGCATTTGAGAGCAAGTGGATATATACATTTGACATCAACCTTGTTCATTTACAAAGAAGTGAATTAGATGTATGGTTTATTTGTTCTTCAATTACAATGACTCTTACATGTATGAAAATGTTGTTTCAATTTATATATAAGCTTTTGTAGCTATATTAGTTTCAGGAAGGGTTATAAATATTTATATCATAATGTTGTTTCAAGTTATACATAACCTCTAAATCGGGATATATATATATATGCATGCACGGATAGATATGCATATATACATACACATATGTATGTATGCATACATAAACATGCATATACATACAAACATATCTATGTATGCATGCATACATAGATATGTATCTATCATGCAGACATACACACATACATATACATACATACATACATATATTTATTATCAATTTAGGGTTTAATAATTAGTTAAGGGGTTATATATAACTTGAAACAACTTATGATATAAACATCTATAACCCTTTCTAAAACATCATTATGATATAAATTGAAACAACATTATCATACATATTAAAGTCACTGTAATTGAAGAACAAACAAACCATACATCTAATTCATTTAAATGTAAATGAACAAAACTATATGAAACAACAATTTATATATATCTGCCATATATATAGGATTTGAGGGTATCATATACTCAATTGTTAAGGTTTCATGCACCTATCTTTTGGCTAAGTGTGTATGCAAATGCCATTGTAAATTCAACATTCTTAAAGCAGTTGTAAACTAAGGATATAGGCGGAACGATATTTATGTATGCAAATGTTTATGAAGAAAATCGTGATAAATATGAATAATAAACATATTTTGAACAATTTATTCAATTGTAATCTTAGAACAAATTTGAAATATACATACTTTGGAAGCTGCAACATGTGTCTCAAAACTGAAACTTGTATAAATAGGCATTTGAGAGCAAGTGGATATATACATTTGACATCAGCCTTGTTCATTTACAATGAAGTGAATTAGATGTATGGTCTATTTGTTCTTCAATTACAATGACTCTTACATGTATGAAAATGTTGTGCCAATTTATATATAAGCTTTTGTAGCTATATCAGTTCCAGGAAGGGTTATAAATATTTATATCATAATGTTGTTTCAATTTATACATAACCCCTAAACCGACATATATGCATACATAGATATGCATATATACATACACACATATGTATCTATGCATACATAAACATGCATATATATACAAACATATCTATGTATGCATGCAAACATAGATATGTATCTATCATGCATACACACACACATACATATACATACATACATATATATATTTATTGTCAATTTAGGCTTTAATAATTATATATATACATAATAAATGTGTTATATGTATATATATATGTATGTATGTATTATATACTTATAATACATACACACATATACATACATACAGTGTGTTTCAATTGCTATCGAAATGTCCTTGATACCAATGAGAGAGGTGTATGAAAAGTTTCTTATGGCATGCATAATGCATTATTAAAAGGGCAGCGAGGATAGTGGTGTTGTAGGTAATGTTGTGCGAGGGTTACCCAGTGGCAGAGGACACAAAGTCAACCAAAAGTTAGGTTCATGAAACCATTAGCAGTCCACTATATGAAACCCATAGATGGTATACACACACACACACTCAACCAAATGATAGGTGCATGAAACCCTTAATAGTCGAGTATATGATACCCTCAAATGCTACATATATGGGGATTGCAAAGATAGACATATGTATGCCAAAGATATATACAATGTTTATAGATATATTGCAAGTATATAAGTATATCTTTTGGTCAACTGTGTGTGTCTATATATATGTATACACACACTCAATCAAAAGATAGCTGCGTGAAACCCTTAATAATAGAGTATATGATACCCTACTATGTTATATATATATGGGGATTGCAGAGATAGACATATGTATGTTAGAGATATGTACAATGTTTATAGATATTGCAAATATATGAATATATCTTTTGGCTGACTGTGTATATATATACACAGACACACACACAATCAATCAAAAGATAGTTGCATGAAGGTTCATTGAAAAGAAACAAGATTTACAATAATGTAAAGAAAATTCTGAAACCAATTGAAATACACATACAATGGAGGTTCAATGCCATTGTGAGGTTGGAAGACAACCTCACTTGTGATGGAAAAAGTTTACTATTTTCCTCACAATTTGGAAGTGTTCATAAACATAGGATGATGCAGATTAAGCCTCAATATCTACAAGTGAACTCTAAATATCTCTGTTTAGCCTTTGTGCAACAAACTCCATAACTAAAACCTTGCAGCTAAAGGTTTAAATTCACAGCAACATATAAATTATCCTACAAAGAAAACAAGAAAGAACCCATAGGATCTTCAAAGGTAATAATTTTGAGCTTTTCCTTTTTGAATTCAGAAACAAAAATATCACTTAGTTTTCATAGCCGATGAGTAGCCTTCCATAAAAAAAACAACCAAAACCCACCACAAAAATTAAAGAACCCAAAAAGAACGATCCATAAAACGAAGGTAACAAGCCAAAAAGAAAACTGCCCAGTCTGGCAGTCGCCACCCAAAATTAGAAACACACGAACAAAAAATAGAAAAAAACAACTGATGATGAGGCCCATCAACAACCGTTACATATCCGCCAGTTTGGGAAAGAATCAGCGGTTACATCATCTTCCTTGCCTTTAAAAAGGTCTGAACCTCCTGGTTCAGAAGAGTCAATCTGCATTACCACAAGCAGTCTGATTTTCAAATTATTCTGTTGGGATTGCTTTGCACAATCTGAGCTATCATCCAAGCTTCCAACCCATCTTTTTCTAGGGATAGGAGTCCAATGATGCTTCCATCATTTAGTTGGACTGATAAAGCTAGGCAAAGTCCCCAAAGCAAAACCAATAAAATAATCACTACTGCAATCACTAGTAGACTTGAAATTCTTTCCCTTGCTCCAATCACACTTCACATGACTCCTCTTAGATTGGGTAAGGTAGTTACTTTGGACCGAACTCTTAATCACACTCTTGGAAGATCTTTGATGATTGTGCTTATACTCCCACAACTGACTGACTTCTTGAGAATGAAGGTCACAATCAACTGAAACTTCAACACCTATTTCTTGAGGCGCACATGTAATCTTGTTAGTTGAATCTTGTTGCAGCTCTACATCAATTTTTTATTGCATCTGTTTCTTCAAATCATTTACCTCTTTTTCTCTTAGATTTTCCTCCAACTCTTGTCTTGGTGGAGTTAGAATTTTGTTTTTTTTCTTCAAGCTCGAACTTGGCTTCTGCTAGAAGAGACAAAGCTGCCACTTCAGATGCTCCTTCCTCTTTCCATGGTTTCAAGAGTGTTTTCCTTCCTTCATGTAGGACCTCATAGGTGTTCTCTCTACCTCGATGGATTACATTTCGATCATATTACCAAGGTCTACCCAACAACAAATGGCATGCATCCATCAACACCACATCACAAAGCACTTCATCCACATATGGACCAATTTTGAAGGCAACAAGGCAAGATTTATCCACAAGTACACTATGATCTTTTTTTAACCAAGAAATTTTATAGGGATTAGATTTTGGAACACAAGCAAGTTGAAGTTTGTTAACCATTTTTGTACTCACCAACTTATCAGTAGATCCGCCATCTACGATCACCTTACATACCTTGTCTTTACATTTGCATTTCGTTTGAAAGATGCTCTTCCTCTTCCAATCAGCTTCAGGGATTTCTTTGTCTCTAGATATCCCGGTTCTTCTCAATATCAAGTTCTCTCTCGACTCAGCTTCAACTTCATCTATACAAGGTTCTTCCTCTTGGGCTACCATCACCCTTTTGGGGTTTTGAGGACAATCTATAGCCTTGTGGACTTCATCACAAATAAAACACTTCATGGGCTTCCACTCTCCAGGAGGTAGTTGTCCTCGACCTCTACCTCTAAAGCCACCCTTTCCTTTGAAGTTGGTCTTTACATTCTTGCCTTCTTTTGACTCTTCACTTATGGTAGTTTCCAAAGAAACCTCTTTCTCTCTATTTTGTTTGCTATCATCCCTTTTACTCACTAGTTTGTTTTTTCGGTTTAGTTTCTCCTTTGCCTTTAAGGCATATTCATAAGCTTCATCCATTGTAGGTACTTTCAACAATGCGAGCTCATCCTGAAGTTGAAATTTCAGTCCATTGACATACCTAGCTACTATCTGCCCTCCACTTTCTTGTATATCTGTTTGAATTTGAAGCCTCATGAACTGTTCAATATAAGCCTGAACTGACCAGTCCTTTTGTTTTAGATTTTAAAATTCTTTAAACAATTTTTGTTGATAATCAAAGGGAAAAAACTGAGCTCTCAAATGTTTTAGCATCTTAGGCCAAAGCCTAATCTTATTTTTTCTTTCTTTTCTTCTAGAAATTTGTACGTTCTCCCACCACAAGGCTGCGTGCGACTTCAACTTGGATGCAGTGACTTTCACTCTTTTAAGATCATCTTCATCAATATTCTCCATGTCAAAGTGCTTCTCCAACTCTTGGATCTAGTCTAGGAATAGATCAGGGTTGAGCTCGCCTTTAAAATCTGAAATATCCACCTTCACTTTGGAACTTTGTTTAGTCAATGCTTCAATAAGCCTCTCTATAGGGTCTAAAACCCTAGCAACATTTACTAAGTTTTTTGGTTCCTCTTCAGACTCATCCAATTGTAATCTAGTCTCAAGGGCCTCTAGCCTTCTAAACACTTCACCAACATTTCTTTGAGGGCCTACGTTCCTCCTGCCCCTTCTTCCCCAATTTACGCAAACTCCCCTCTGGGCCATCGTGGTTTGCTCTGATACCAAAACTAATGTAGATTAAGCCTCAGTATCTGCAATTGAACTCCAAATATCTCTATTCAACCTTTGTGCAACAAACTCCATAAAAAAAACCCTGCAGCTAAAGGTTTAAATTCACAACAACATATAAATTATCCTACAAAGAAAACAAGAAATAACCCATAGGATCTTCCAAGGTAATAATATTGAGCTTTTACTTTTTGAATTTGGAAACAAAAATATCACTCAGTTTTCACAGCCGATGAGCAGCCTTCCACAAAAAAAACTATAGCCAAAACCCACCACAAAAACTGAAGAACCCAAAAAAAGAATGATCCATAAAATAGAGGTAACAAGCCAAAAAGAAAACTGCCTAGTCTGGCATTTGCCACCCAAAATTAGAAACACACGAACAAAAAATAGAAAAAAAACAACTGATGATGAGGCCCATCAACAACCGTTACATATCCTCCAGTTTGGGAAAGAATTGGCGGTTACATCATAGGAGAAATGAAAAAAACTTGCCATGACTCGCTCCTAATGTCTCCGTAGTCGGTTGTGAAGTGCACCACCACTAGTTTGTCAATGGACGATGTTATGTGCATACACCAACTTTGAATGGTGTTGCAGAGAACCCAAATGAAACCCTACTTTATGAAAAGCACGCCAATGTGGTTATCAAAAGGCCGACGACAAAGGGGAGAGGGGAAGTTAATGCACAGTAAATTTGCATTAAGTTCGAAGGGATTAGCATGGCGAGAAATAGGCAAGCAAGTACCACACGTTTGTCAATGGTTGATGCCACCTTTTGTCTCGTAAAAAGTCTTTTTTGGAAACCATTCAGTATGAGTTAGAAAATGTGCGAAATTTTCGCGGGGTTTGATTTTTCTGAGTTGCCAACTGAACCTTTTACACTGTGCAATTCAAGTTTTTGACCGACGTATCCTTTGCTGACATGGACCTCTTGCACAATATAGCCATCACCACCATTGGGCCCTCTCCCTTAGAAGAAGGGCATGGGTCCTGCCATTTTCATCATTAGAGTTTTTCACAACTTACTATTAATTTCCATTAATTTTCATCATTAGAGTTTTTCACAACTTACTATTAATTTCCATTAATAAGAATATTAATTTCGGTGTAAAACACGGTATTAAGGTAGCCTAAAACATCGCAATGTTTGAAGCGAAAAAGTTGCTGTTGTATTGACGGCTGAAAGCCGATTGGCTTTGGATTGTAGGTAAAGGTCAAGTCTTCGAACCCTGTTCGCTAATCATAATGGAGATGGCTTGAGACTTTGACTGGAAAAATGCCTTGCCCAACTCTTTATATTTCCTCCTCGATGCATCCCGTCCATAAGCCAAGTCTCAAGCTTTACCTCACTTGTAAGAGAGATGGACAAGGTGGTTATGCGACAAGAAGTTTTGCTGGGGCATCTCAGCAGCTCTCCACGGAGCTCCTCAGATCTCCTGGTGAGTCAAACAATGTAGAATTTAGAGACGTTGTTTATATGGTTATGAGTGATGGGTTCTTCTGAACCATCAGTCAATTTTTATCGACCCATTTAAAATAAAGAGTTTATGTAAATTACTACTATTTATAGGAGTTAATTGACTTAAAATTAAGCAGTTTAAATCATCATCACATAATGTGACAGTATTTCATTTCATGAATTGATTGGATTAGATGTTAAAACAGTAGTTGCTAGTGTCAACAGGTTTCTTCATCTCTGTGTGCTGTATCTTATGAGCGGACTTCCGAGTTCAGTGATGATATTGTCATTGTGGCGTAAGTATCAATCAACGCTCTCAAAATTAAGAATTTAACATTGCTGGCGATTTTAATGTTAGGATATGTTTTTATATCGCAATTTGCAGGGCATATAGGACTCCCATATGCAAGGCCAAACGTGGGGGGTTCAAGGATGCTCGTCCAGAGGATCTGCTCGAGCCTGTCTTAAAGGTTGTCGCCTTCTTTCATTAAGTTTGGTGTCAAACTGTTAATTGACTATGGCATCTACTTTTAATGTGAACATGGTGTGAAGAACCCATCATATCTGTTCAATTTTTTTAAAATAACTTCTTGACTTCTCTAGCTAAGAATGAGGAGAGCTTGATCAGCAGTGACATATACACATTACTAAAATGTGAAAATGTAGGTTCCAAACCATAGGTACCTTTGCACCCAGTTGTATTCTGTGATAGTTGAATACTAATGGTGGCTTTCTTCCTCTCAATTCTAAGCATATATCTATATGAATATCAATTCAAAAGCAAAAAGATTTGTTGATCATGGACCCTCTGAGGACAGGATGATCTTCAGATAGCCAGAGCGACTCATGGGCATAAGAGATCTCCTTTAAGAATAAGGGAACTTGTCTTTTTAATACTTTATGTACATTGCTCAAATTTACACCTCTTTAGGTTTCGAACTTTTGACTCTTCCACAAAGTTTGTGGAAGACAAGCTAGACACTAATTTGGTGTGTGAAACCATTGTTGTGGACTTCCACAAGGATATTTCTTTCCATTTACATCACATATTGTTCAAAGTTAGTACCGATAAAAGTTCAACCCCATGACCAAGTTCGGAAGCGAACAAAACTTAACAATCCACATACAGTGGGAGTTCCGAGTACATATCACTGGGTATTCAAGTGATAATAAGCTGAAGTAGACAAAATCCAGTTTCTCATGTATGGCATGCTAAATATGCTCTGCTTACTGCTTAGAGAACTGTAAATGATAATGTACATTTATTTGCTTATAGGCTGTGGTTGAAAAGACTGGAATCAGACGAGATGAAGTTGGTGACATTGTTGTTGGAACAGTTCTGGCCCCTGGTTCTCAGAGAGCCATGGAGTGCCGTGTGGCTGCTTTCCTTGCAGGATTTCCAGGTGCACATATTTTTCATTTGATTATGTTTTTGTAGCTTTCTATTCACCTGGTATCGAGCCAGCATACCTGTCTGCTCCTAATTATCTATTGCCTGCAGAGACTGTGCCTATCAGGACGGTTAACAGACAATGCTCTTCTGGACTTCAGGCTGTAGCTGATGTGGCTGCTGCTATCAAATCTGGATACTACAACATTGGTGAGCATCTAGTGGTGCACGGGAGTTTCCCATCCCGCACTATGTCCAATTCCTTTTACTTATAATTCAAACTGTGTCTGTTCTTCTACAGGGATTGGGGCAGGGTTAGAGTTAATGTCAGAGCATTCCATAGGTTGGAGACGCAATGATAATCCAAGGGTACGCACGCTTTTTTCAAATTGGTTTTCAAGTTATTTCACTCCATTTATTCTTGTCCTCAGTTCCTCATTATATACCTTTGTCATAGTTTCAATTTGATTGGACACAGCTATATTGAACTTTCGTGAATGAACTTTGATCATGTGACAGGTTCAGATGAACCAAAAAGCGCGGGATTGCTTGATTCCAATGGGTATTACTTCTGAAAATGTGGCTGAGCGATATGGAGTTTCAAGAGAGGAACAAGATGAGGCTGCTGTAAATATCTTCTCTAGGCTTATCTTTTTAAAATTTTAGTCCCATTTTTATACATTGTCCCCAACTTCCCAACTCCAATACAATCCCTTTCCTTACATTTACATTTTCTTACAATAAATGCAAATAAGTTATTTTGCATATGAGGGCATTTTTATGATGCAGGTCCGATCTCATAAAAATGCAGAGGCAGCAACAGCTACAGGAAGGTTCAACGATGAAATCATTCCGGTACATACTCAGGTACAAGAACATCAAGTTACACTGAATTGGATTTTCAATGAATATTTTGGGAAAAACAATGTAGTTCGTTCGTGGTGTTCCGATAGACGCAATATAAAAATAATAAAAAAATTGCATGACACTTGTTCTCTGAGTTGGTTTGTAGATTGTTGATCCCAAAACTGGGAACAAAACGTCTGTAACTATTTCGGTAGATGAAGGGATTCGGGCAAATACATCTATGTCTAGTCTTTCTAAGCTCAACCCCGCTTTTAAGAAGGGTGGCAGCACTACTGCAGGTACATCAGTTGGTATCGATATATATTTCCCTTTCAGCTTGTTGGCATTGTTTTATGGATACCTCACACCTTAACTGGGCCTAACCTAGGATTTTAGTAGGATGGCTTCTTTCGGCATTTTCTATAAATGTATCTTTTGAAGTATCAATTTGTTGCAGGAAATTCGAGCCAAGTTAGCGATGGAGCAGCTGCTGTCCTGCTTATGAAAAGGGCAATGGCTGTGACAAAAGGATTACCGATTCTTGGAGTTTTCAGGTACCGATCTTCGATTTAGTACACTATGTTCATGGTTATAAATTTATAATATCTTTACTCAACTTTCATCTGAACTTTATGCAGGAGTTTTGCAGCAGTTGGATGTGATCCAGCTGTAATGGGAATAGGCCCTGCTGTTGCAATACCAGCAGCAGTAGAGGCAGCTGGACTGCAAATCAATGACATTGATCTTTATGAGATAAATGAGGTATTTGAGTTCAGCAATATTATATTTTTGTATATATTTTTAAGTTCTTACGGCAGCTTTTGATCTCAAATTTTACTTGATATGTGATAATTGATAAATTTTTGCAAGCTCTGTAAATTGTTGCTTGGGACTGAGATATGGTGACGGCTCTTTATCAAAAACTTCAAATCGATATTTTCCTATAAATTGTTATCATAGCATATTTGTTCCATTTTTTATATGCATTTTCCAAATCACTGGCGTTCTTTCAGATTGAGCTCTCAGAGTTGTTTGTTCACATCAAATGTACAATGATTACAATAATTTATTTACTTAACAGGACTATATAATAATATAATTTGCATATATACTGTAGAGGTGCAATTTTGTGGCTAATGTGCTACTTGTATGCTAGTTGACCAACTTTCAATCCTAGACCTAAGTAATGAATATAGGTGATTAATCTCTCAAGACTTAATCTTATGTCTTCGGATTGATTCAATTGGTACGTTATGACCATGCATGCCCATTTCTCCTGTTAATACCCTACCTAGAATTCCTTCTAATATGTAGATGGTATGAAACACCAACAGTTTGGTTCCCATTCAAGGGTCATAAGTAAATGGTCAAATTATGTAATTTGTCTCCTCTGCTAGAGGGGTTCATGGAAATGAAATTTGATGCGTTTTTAGAGGTGAACCTGGCCTTGCTGGGGCTGGTGCACTGGTTAGAGATTATGAAGGTTTACTAGTGAAAGGTGGATCATATTTTCTAGATTTAAAATCAAACAACGGAGCAGAATGGGGAGTGGCAGTTGCTGGTTTTTCCTAGAAAGCCACTCAGGTGTAAGAGGCTTGTAGTTGAAGGTGAATCAACTTATGTTATTATGGATTTGGACAAGTTTGGATATTTGAACTAGAAGTTAAATAGCCTTCTTGAAGAGGTGCTTCCAGTGTAGTTGCTTGGAGGATGTTTTCTTTTCTCATTGCTTTTGGGAAAGCAACAGAGAAGCAGACCTATTAGCAAATTTGGGTATTATGCAGATGCCTTTTATGTCACTTGTTAGTACCCATAAGGTCTCTTGGGAATACTTACATAAATTTACTGTTGCTGAAAGAGCTCCTCGAGAGTTCTTTTGAAAGGTGATAGTTGGCCTTTGATGGGTGTTTTATGTGTTCGTTGCTATTGTCAAGTATCAGGTTTATAAAGAATTGGTCCATATCTTGTGCTTTTATGATATTGTGTGGTGGGCTTAGCATTCATAGTGGTGCATGGGGTTTGATCCTTGGGGATATGATGCTTTTGTCTTCATATATGGTGGTGGGAAGGGCTGTCGCTGTGCGTGGCCTTTGGATGTTTAGAAGGATGGCTTTTGGCTAACAATGAGGTTGATGTGTGCCTGGTTAGGTTTTTCAATAGATTGCAAGCATTCTTCTGCTGCAGGCAGGGACTCTTTTCATTGGGGGAAGGTTTCTGATCATGGACTGCGAAAGGTTTTCATATGTCCAGATGCTTTTTCTTTAAATCTAGTGAAGAGTGTTCTAGGTCCTGAGAATCAAGTGAACACCGGGTTGGCTTGTTCTAGGGTTTCCATTTTAGCAGAGAATGAGCTTCCATTTTTAGTGCAAAACAATGGGATATTTTACCACTTTCCTGAGGTGGTTGCAGAATATTGAAAGATTTTTGGTCATTGTTCACCTCGTAAATCATCTCTCAACAACTGATTGTAAATTGAAGCTCTAAACATCCACATTCCCAGCCATGGCTAATCCATCCATGCTGCTTTCTGAAAAACTATCCTTCTTCAACTTAAATAACAGTAAGAACAACAACAAATCCTCAATTCTGGACTGCACCTCCACTCGAGGGATCACAGCTTCCAGTCTAACAGAGTGATCCCTGGTGTGGAGGTGCAATCCAGAGTTGAGGATTTATTGTTGTTCCTGCTGTTGGTTAAGTGGGAGGAGGATAGTTTTTTGGAAAGCAGCTGGATGGTTTAGCCGCATGGCTGGGAATGTGGATGTTTAGAGCTTCAATTTGGAATTGATTGGATTGAAAGAAGAGATTTAGCCATTTAGGAGGTGAACTGTGACTGAATTTTTTTCGATATTCTGCAACAACCTCAGGAAAGTGGTGAAATGCCTCCCTGTTTACCATGGGACTCTGTTGGTTACGAACTTATGAGTGCTTTCACACTTCCTTCTAGAGAGAGAGGATACTGCAACAGGTGGAGCCATGTACAGAAGTTATTTGTGGGTTTAAGTTTCTGGATCTTGATGTTCAAGGTGGCAATATTCCAACAGTGCTGCGTCAGGTGGTGGTGGTGGTTGTTAAAGGATGGGCTGGAAGAGTCAAGCTGGAGGCTCATGATGCTCTGTTGGATGCTCTTGGTGATGTTGGGTGGGGTCCTTGAATTTGTATGTTGGCTGAGTTTTTTGTAGTGTCTCTTATTGTCTGTTTGATGGCCCAGTGTTGTTGATGTTCCTTTCAATTAGGTATTTGTATGTTTGTTTCAGCTGAGGAAGTTTTCTGAATCTAGCTTTCTTTGGTGGGGGCCCTTATATAACCTCCTCTACTACTATCTGAAAAAAACTGTTTGGTGCAAAAATTTAATAAACTGATATTCAAAACCCACTATATTTCCTTTATGGTCATTTTTTATATCTCTGGAAAGATACTTTAAAGGCTTATGGTCGTTTTTATATCTCTGGAGAGATACTTTTAAGGCTTTCTTCTTCTTACAATTCAGGCTTATCTGTCAACTCTTACTTCAAATTTGTTTTATTTGATTATTAATATTTTAACATTTTTATCCTCTGTCAGCATATCTTATATATTGGATTCTCAGAATTGCTATTGCTTTTGCCTATTTTAAATCATAGCTCTGTAACAATATTTATTCTAAGTACAAAACTTAAGTACGTATCCCATCTAATGATATTTCATGCTTATAATCCATATCGTTAAACATTCTAAAAACTCAGTTTGCAAATAGAACAGAGCATTCTTGGAGTGCTCCTAAATCGAACACTGCAAATCAAGTGCACTTACATTCTTAATGTAAAAATGGATTCTGAAATCAGAATCTGGACACTTAACTAGAAATGTAGACAGTCTACTAGATGCCCAGTAAAAACTAGTACGGAATCCATATATGCCTACATGCAACAACCCATACAGGATCTTGAATCATCCAAAGTGAAACAGAGCACCCACTCTTTTTTTTTGAGAAGTCTTCAAAGCAAAATTTCTACCCTCATCTGATGGATTTAATATTGAGCTTTGAAAGACTTCATTTCAGAAGGTAAGACTTTATTTGCACCTTTGCATGCAGAAGTATCCTGTGCTGCTAACAGCTTCTGCCATGTTTGTTATTGGTATCCATTTGGATTCCGATTCAGTTTATCAAACCCTTGTGCTTCTGTGCATTGGGCAAGTGTTCATATACTTATTGATTTGGCCTTAAAATCAAAGTAGAAGAAAAACTGAGAAACACTTATACTAACTCATTGTTAAAAAGTTAAAAACATCTGCATAGCCGCACTGTTCTAAGAAAGATGGCTTGTTCCATTAAGCATGACATTTTTATCCAACAAGAGCAGATAATTTGTTTCTTCGTTTCAATGGTCTTCTTGTTTTAAGTTTTTGACTACAAATCAGCAGTACTTAAAGCATGTTGTCATGTTTCTTTTCAACGACTTCTAATTTGATGTTTATATGTTTTCTGTGCTAGGCATTTGCATCCCAATATGTGTACTGCTGTAAGAAATTAGGCCTGGATTCAGAAAAAGTGAATGTAAATGGTGGAGCCATTGCTCTTGGTCACCCACTCGGAGTAACAGGTGTGCTGAGTTAGCATTTTTGATTGAAGTTGTAAAGGCTTGGATGTTAATATTCTCAGGCTTGTCGCACTTGCAATCTGTACTAGCTAGTAGCTGTTTTGAATATAAATGAAATGAAGTAAAAAGGTACATTTTCAGTGATATAGGAAAATGTTAAGACAGTAAAAATTTCAAATGTTGGTATGCTTAGTACATTTCCACGAGTGTAAGGCTGTTGGCTGCTTAAATAGGATTAGTAGAGAAATCTTAAGAGAGCAATTTTTCACCAGTTTGCCAAATTTTTCCCACGTATTCAGACAATAAATATACCAATTTTTTAATCTGCGCAAAAGCTTTACTTTGTCTTAGAAAACCTACTTAATTTGAAGCTAATAATGAAAATTTGCACAACAGGTGCAGGCCACAAAAGAATTAAATATTTCTTATCATAATAAGAGGATTTGTTTGATTGTTTGGTTAATTTGTATATTTTGCTTTCAGGAGCTCGGTGTGTAGGAACATTACTCCACGAAATGAAGCGCCGTGGTAAAGATTGTAGGTTTGGAGTTGTGTCCATGTGTATAGGTGAGAGCAGTGGCCATGATGCTACCCACCGGTTTTATTTACCAGCAGTTGCCATTTTCCTTCCATTGTTGTACATTTGGTAGAGGTAAAGTTAATTATTACCATATATAATTCATGCTTTATTGTGATACTCTGAATGCTTTTCAGGGACTGGGATGGGGGCTGCAGCAGTGCTTGAGTGTGGCAGTGTTGTTGATCAATTGAGCAATGCCAGACCAAACACAACAAATAATTTGCTTTCCAGTGCTGTTTAGCAGAAAATGGGGTCATTGTTTAATTAAACAATACTGTTTGACTTATATGATTGAATTATGGGCTACCTATGACATTTGGTGGTCAGAATCCCCTGCCTTCTAGGAGGCCAAGCTTGCTGGATGAAAGTAGGTTCATACTTAATATACAAAACAAATTCAGAAAAGCAAAGTGTCAGGGTAGGCTGAAGATTTTGAAAGGGTGATAATTAGTTCTATTCAACTATTAAATAAGATTTAATTTAAACTTTTGTTATGAAATCTTAAATCTCAACTAAATGTATGGAAATTTTGCATATGATTGCTGTAATTGAGCTTCAAGTTGTCTACAATGTCATAAACAATTTGTAAACTAGATGGTTTTGGAACAGTCGTTCAGGCTATTTACTACTGGTTATTATATCAGGGCACAATAAGCATCCATTTGTACTGCATGCAATAAACATGAGCTAAAATTAGATTAAAAATGTGTTTTAAGTTCCTCTTCTAGTAGTACCTTTGCGCCTGCTTTATTGATTTTATGGTATTAATTTAATATCATATAATTCTTTCAAATATTTATGTTAAAATATTGAATCAACGCATAATGGGTCTTAGCTTAGTAGCACTCGATAAGAAAAGGGAATTGCTTACCAATTAAATAAAATGTGTACAACAAACGACGAGGTTTTTGCAGACCCACAAAACAGTTACCATAAATACATGGTCTATGCTTCAAATTCTCGACAATATTTAAAAACTTCAGGTTTGGACGGTCCTGGGAACACTGGTAAAGTTACTTGTTTGTTTCTAAATAGGCATCATTATGCATTGCAAGAAGCAGAAGTAGCTTTACACGGGCCCGAAAGCAGGTTAAAAGCCATGATAGCATTTCATCTTTCCGCCATCCAACAATACCAGGCACAACTACACATAATTTCAATCACAGTCAAATATGAATTTATATTAACAAACATCTAAAAGAGGAAACATTCTCCAATAAATCCTATAAACTCATTTGGCCTTAAAGGCCATTTCATCTCATCTAATTTCACTGGCTTCCTTGAACTCTCTTCTTTTTTCATGTGGGGTAAGTGCCCAAAAACATTAGCATGATTGAAACTGAGACCACACAAGCTTGCAGGAGTCTGCAATTCGCTTCACGTGACTGATATGTATATTGCAAATGGAAATTCGATTAAAGATATGAGATATGTGCATTTGAGTCTTGTATAATATTTTAGTTGAGAATTTCTTTTGCAAGCAAAACTCATTTAAGTGCAAATGTATTTTGTCCCACATTGAGTACGAGAATTCTCAGCCATGGATTAATTTACTTGCGAGTGTTAGACATGCTTATCAGTCTATGGTTGAAGGTGCCTATTATCCATGAGCTTTCAATAAAGGATGACATTTCAAATTCTTTAAGGATGAGATTTTTTTAGGTCTCTGCTGATTCCCACAAAGGGTTTCACTATGTTGCCTGAGAATTCTGCTGATTCCCACAAAGGGTTTCACTGTGTTGCCTGAGAATTCTGCTGCCTTCCTAGAGACTCTGGAGGACTTGGGTTGCTCTTCACTCAAAGGCAGTCCCTTCCCACAAAGGGTTTCACTGTGTTGCCTGAGAATTATGCTGCCTTCTCAGAGACTCTGGAGGACTTGGGTTGCTCTTCACTCAAAAGCAATCCCTTCCCACAAAGGGTTTCACCGTGTTGCTTGAGAATTCTATTGCCTTCCCAGAGACTCTGGAGGACTTGGGTTGCTCTTCACTCAACGGCAAGGGACTGCCTTGTGTGTTAAATAGATAATTCGTGCCTTTACTGGCGATGAGGCCTGGAAAATTCTTCTCAGACATTGCATCCAATCTGGCTTTCCTGCGCATAGACCCGCCTGAAAGGGGATTGGGTTTCAGACCCTTCTGGTCATGGAAGAACCCATACAAATTGTGGGGACATTTGTGGCTAAAAGCATTTGGAGAGTCTGGGAGGCAGTTAAGCCCTGGCTTCGCTAGGTTGGCTTTGGTTTCCGTGATGGGCTTTCACTCAATCAGCAAAATGTTTGGTGGTCACCCCTTTTTGCTAGTAATGGTCAACCGTTGGCTAAATCGCCTTGGCTTAAGGCACTCAGATTCCACAAAAAGGGTATCCAGACCTTGCAATAGATTTTTCATAGACCCACAATGCGTATCATGCAGTGGGAATAATTTTGTGCCTTGTACAGGCTTCATAACTAGGACCGTGCTACCTTTGATGGTCTGGTGAATGTTATTCCTGCAGAGATGCTTCATAAGGTTGGAATTCGTGGAACCAAACCCTGGTGGAAGGACTGGAAGTGGTATCCAGACACCCTTTTCATGAATTACAAGCCTCGACTTGGTTACAGGTGGCTTTCACCACACTTTCCTATGATTCAAAGTTTGAACCAGAGGTGGCTTCTTCAATCTCCTGCTCATGTGTGGCGTAAAAGATTTGCTGCCATTTGGTCTGCAAGTGTTGAGCCGAAACTTGCCCACTTCGCTTGGTGTATTATTTTCTAAGGCTTGCCTATAGGTTCTCGGCTTGTTCACCTAGGGGTCCAGGACCCTCGTTGCCCTTTTTGTGGGAAAGCTGAGACTTTTAAGCATCTTTTATGGTTTTGTCCCAGAGCTCAACAATTTTGGATTTGGATTCATGACTTCTTTCGGCCCTTTAGGCCAGAGCCTTTCTCCTGGCATATGATTCTGCTGGGAGACTCACCCAGATTTCCTGCTAAGTATACCCAACTTTGGCACACTTTCAAGGTGGAAATTCTTTTCAATATCTGGAAAGACAGAAATACCTGCATATTTGCTCATTCTCAAATGGATATTAATGTTTATTTATATGTTAAAGCTATTATTTGTTTTAGTGTGCTCTTACAAATTCAGGTGTAAGCTAACAAAGTTGCACTTGAGATTGCTCACTTGCAAGTGTTGCTGGACCACTGGGGCAATGCCCTGTGTACTGTTGCTTGGATGCCTGCTTCGCCCACCTCTTCCCACGGCCGGTCGCCTTCTTAGGGCCAGCAACAAAGTGGTTCTGCACGTCCCCGCTCTCAGCCTCCTCTTCGGCGGGATTCTCACCCTCCTTGGCGAACCCGCTCTCCTCCGCCGCGGGCTGGCTAGGGGTGGCCCTCTGGCAGTGCTTCAAGGAGTGGCGGTGGCAGTTCCAGGTGGCCCTCTGATGACACTCCTGCTTCTAGCTCTAGTTCGCCAAACTCTGGTAAATGCTTTCCGCGTTTGGCGCTTGCAATCTCGCCTCGACGCGAGGATAAAGATAAAGAGAAGGAAAAAGATGCTAACGATGGTTGGGGTCCTCCTCCTGACATCACTAACCCCACTTATGTATGGGGGAAGAATTTGGATGACAGAGACCCTCTTGGCTCTGCTAGCACTGCTTTGGCCACTTAATGGCCCTTTTTATATGTTTTGTAATCATGGACTTCTGGGCTCAGCCCATGTGACTGATTAATTTTTTGGTTTTTCTAGGCGTTGCCCATGTGACTCTCGAGGTGTGCCTTCTTAGCACCCACCTTTTTTTTGTGAATATGTAACTTTATCTTTATATTAATATAGATAGATGCCTATTCATCAAAAAAAAAATTTAAGGAAAAATATCCCTGTTCTAGTGAAATTTGGAACACGTGCCATTTCCCATTTAGTTTTGAGCCCTTTTTTGAGAGCTCTTTCATACAATTTCATATTGGTAAATGTCCCAATTTTTGCATGAAATTGTGTTCTTTTTCTTACCTATCACATATCTCTATATACATACATTTCCATACATTTCTTCATATTGACTAATATTTATTGTACCATTTATGATCAGAGTTCACTATGTGTAAATGATATTATTTTTTCATCATTCCATGTCATTTTGACGAGTGTAGGCTTGACATCATGTTTATGGATTTTGTTCTTGAAGTTCAAAATTCATATTCTAATTTAGCTGACTTCCACCTATTCTACTACCCATTGTGAGTCAACTAAACACATATTGTATAAATTGTTGCTATTTCTTGGAATTTAAAGGCATTCAATTGCATTCACTTTTCATCATGGAACAACAAGACAATATTATTCACATATTATCATAGGAACACTTACATTGGTACTGTTACTTGATTTTGCTTCTAGCTCAATCGGGTAGAGCTATGATTGTTTTGCAAAAGTAAAGATAAAGGTACACATTGGATTATGCTATTTTCCATTCATATGCACAAAAAATTATCAATAGATTGCATTTCATTTTTGCAAATGTACACAAGAGAAAGATTGCAAAAAAAGTGTTTGCATAAAAATTGTATTTTATTGATAATTTCAAGTGTATAATTTCCCACACAAGCCGTGGGATTAACTCCTTCAATGCAATACAAAAAGTAGGTTATACATTTGAAGAAAAGAAGAGCATATAAAAGAAAAGACATCCATCATTTCCTGGGTGGCGAGGATGGATGTTGATTTGTTGCATCTCCAAAAAACTCCTAAATCCTCCAGAATACTTGCAAGAGTTGAAAAAATTTGGTGTTAGAGCTTAGGATACATTTTCTCATCATATACAATTCAATTTCAACAAGCATATAGTGTACTATCATATGACATTGAAGTAGTTGTGTAGCATCTCAAATATCAAAAGAAGCAAAAAACTACCATCAAGTCATGAAGCATCATTGGAAGTTTTTGGCTTCACTGTTTTTATCTAACATGTTTGTTCACTATGCAGGTATAGGTGAAATACTCATTGTTGAAGTACCTTTATTCGATATTATAACAGGTGGAATGAAATAGGCTCCCACAAGGGTTGAGCCTAGCATGCTACCCTCTTGTGTTTTAAGAGGGGTAAGAATGTAAATTCATCTCATTTGTCATCAGTTGAACAAGTACACATCACTCATGATAGTGAGCTAATAGGTCACTGTCATAAATGACATATATCTGCTCAATTGATTCATCATGAGAAGAAGGTAGTGATCTTATGCATTGAAACAATTACAAGAGCTATTCAAGGGAGCAGTCATAATATGGTCTGATAGTGCCAATCAATGAAATGGTCATCATTTCCCTCAAGGACAACAAAATGTATATACAAATGTTTTCTTTCTCATGAATGCTTTTAACACAAATCATGTCGTGAAGGCAATATATGGAGGCTTTCAAGTGTTTCTTTTCAGTCTTCATAATAATCATCATAGCATTAACATAAGGTTATGAAGCTATTCAGGGAAACAAACCAGACCATTATACTTTGTGAAGACTGTTCAGGGATCATTGATTCCAAGACATGTAGGGAGATACAGTCATCTCATGAAAAGAATCAGGGTAGAGTTTAGAACGTTTGTAAGCATGAGTCAACATCTTATCATTTGTAGGTTGACAATAGACATAATAATCAGTCACTATGAATGAACAAATGATGTTGTCAATATGATATCCTCACAGTCCATTGTTGATAGTCTTTTGCAAAGTTTGTTGACAGTCCCACTAGGGTATAACAATCACAAAAGAAGTGTCCAGGGCAGCCATACAAAATTGCATATTGGTGCTGACTAATGTTGTTGGCAGACATAAGAAAAATGGGATAGATGCAAGTGTATGATAACGATATGAGGCACAAATAGATGATAGTGCATTGCAGTAAGAAGAAGAGCATAATACAAGACCTTCCCCAATCAGTATAGATCAAAGTGAATGAAGGACAACATTGGAGCAAAATACATATGAATGGTGCACAAAGTTCAGAGGTAGAGACACCTACAATATGCAAAAGGACTGTCATTAGAGGGCACAAGGTACAGTAAGCACTGAAACACAGTAGCTCCAAAGTCAAGAGGACAGTGTTCTTTAGAATGACAATCATTGCACCATGATGGTTTGAGTTTTCAATGCATAACATGAAGGGTTTGATGCAAAGGGCAGTTTACAGTCTAAGGAAGGCAGTGATGCCTTTGTAAGGGGCAAGTTGGGATCATGAATATGAAAATAAGGAAGTATGTTACCCTTTGCACTGCCTTGCTATAAAGTAAGGGTAGTCACTCTAACAACAGATTGGTTGATGAGAGCACAAGTTTTATGCAACCCTTGAACTTAGTTGATTAGCACAAGAAGCAGGGTAATAATGTTTTACTCAGCAAATAAGGAATGGAAAAGATGTGTAGAGTCTTTGAATTATACCTGTACTGTGCAATGACATTGAATCAATTTGCAAACCATTTTTTCCTTCGCAGGGTAGCATTTTCTTGTGGAACAATTGACTGAGATAGCTCTTGTTTCATCTGTCCACCCTCTCATAAAGTCTCATTCATATTATAATCTTGCACGATCTTTTCATAGCAAAGGTGATTATAACACTACTGGCCATTACTGTACGGCCTCAACAAAGGAAGTTTCCTTGAAAATGGTTTTCTACAAGGAGCCCATAGGATTTACAACCATGGCTTGTGGCTATTATGTTAAAATCTTCAATTTGTTGTTGTAGGAGAAGAGTCGAGCATATGGAATACATAGAAATGAAAGAAAATGTTGAAGATAATCATCAATACATTCATATGTTTTCAAGATAAGCTCAAAGTGAGCACTTTTTCTACAGAAATAACAGGAAATGTAGAAAATTTTGTTCAAGGAGCTCACCCGGGTTATTTCTGTTGATTTTGCACATAAATCTGTTGGAGGAGCCTCATTTTTTCCTCCAGAATTCGCCATGAAAATGCAAGAGAGCTTCATGAAACCCTATGTTGGCGGCTAAGTGAGTTTCCAGAAAAATCGATGAGTTAAAATGAAATGCATTCTTATGCTTTGCCACGGGTTTTGTTCTCTGGGGGTTCATAACCCTAAAGGATGCCGACAAACATAAGGTATTTTTACCTTTGTTTTTAAAAAACGTTTGTAACAGATTAATATTCCGCAAGCTTGCATGCCTAATGAACTAGTATACCTTGTATGTGCTTGTGCATAAGGGTCTTTTAAGACTTATGAACTTTTGCATTTGATTTCCCCATAGGTCGAATTAGGGCCTTTGTCATTTTGCATTCACATTTAAATGTAAAGCTTTTGAATAAGTGATGTGTTATAAATCACTTAGTTAAAGTGTTATTTTTAATGCAAAAATAATGTATTATGCCATGTAAATGCTTTAAAGGGATATAGTTAAGCTTTTATGATTTGCAAGCATATAGGGGAGGTTGAGGGAGGTTAGTCGACACATGGAGGAGATGTAGGGAGTTTTTACTCACCTTTTGGAGGGAATGAGGGTATCTAGGAGTTAGTTTCTCATGCCTTCATGATGGACATGGTCGAAGTTGACCTTTTTAGCATTTTGGAGCCTTTTTAGAGGAGATATAGTGGCTATATTTTTGGCTTTATTGTTGCATACGACCAATAAGGTTCTAAGTCCTATTTTGGTGTATTTTGGAGAGAGGATGGATATAGTCACTTAACTATTCACTTGTGAAGTTAGTTCTTGTTTTTTTTTTTTGCTTTATGACGTATTTGAGTCCTTGGAGTAAAAAACAGTGTTTTGTAGCTCTTTCAATATGTATGATAGTGGATACCTTGGAAATTAAATGAAGTTAAGTACTTTTCCTTCTCAATTTTTTTGTTCTACTGTGTGCAAGTGTTTGATTGATGAGATTACTTGTGAAGATATCTATTTCCTTGTATTTTGTCTCAATATTAGCACCTCTTGCAGAAAATTGTGTTTGTTGCAAGTTATAAGTTGTGTTATGAATGCAAATGCTTTTAGTTGTGAAATTTATTTCCTTCTAAGAGTTTAGCTTTAAAACCTTCTTATGAAGCACTTATGCAGAAACATATGAAATTGAGTTGTGTAATCCAAGCTTAGTCATTTGATTGAACTGTGTATGTAAGTTGTTTTGTAGGTCTTAGTTAGTGTTTTGGTGCATCACCTTTTTCAAGCTTTCAATTTTTGATTTATGCTTCCTCTTCCCCTTTTCCTTTGCAAGTTATTAGATTAGTTTAGGTGATTACCATTTAAGAGCCATCCTTCTCTGGAGGTCCATTCCAAGTTTAGGTAACCCACATCCTAGGAATGTTCCCATGTTCCTCCAAAGTGCTAAGTTCTACAACTTAGCAAGGGTACAACTTTGAGAGACAATGGGTACACTAAAACATACTCATATATGCAAAGATTGTTCTAGAGTATTTACATGGCTAAATTTTGATGTCTTCAATCCTTCACACAACCTTCTAGGGGTTGACTTTGGAGAATATGTTCCCTAACAACATACCAACAACCCTTTAAAAGTATTTCTAAATATTGTCATTCTTTAAAGCATAACAAAAAGGTAGACTAGATATATGCGAATTAAGTGAACCAAAGAGTGGAAATGTTAATTTAGTAGGATTTCATTCGCATGGTAGATGATGAATCTATGAACATAGGAGTGATCTAGAGGTACAAACTCAACCCCTCAAAAAGTGCATAGATCGATCGCATTTTGAGGTGGATCATAGACATAGAGGATTAATTTTTAGTCTCCGACATCTATACATTCAATACATATTAGGATTATTCTTCTTCCTTAAGAATAGAACTTAGTACCCCTATCTACTTTGCATTTAATTTAGAATTACCCACACCTATAACTCATAATTATTATTCTAGATTATTTTTTGTGAGTAGTAAGCACTTCATTTGATTAGCCTAGACTAAGCTTAGGGAAACATTATTTTCTTATACATTCTAGTGAGCTCATCTGCTCTTATGTGACATAGACTTCACCTAGGGTTTCTCACAAATATTAGGGTTTTCAAATTTGATTTTAAAACAATTACTTCTTATTTCTAAATTTGATTCTCCTTTCATTCTTGTGCACCATTGATACATCCTTATTCTAGGGTTTGGTGTGTGATTTACATATTTTATCTTTCATTAAATCTACTTACTCTTCTTTTGGCTTTAGGGTTTGCATCTTACAATTATTTTAAATCTAATTTAGGATTTGATATTATGATTCAAATAAATCTCACCTCACTTACATTTATTAGGGTTTTGAGCTTTTGTTGTATAGTTTTGTGAAGCCAACATCTCTCACCCTTACATAGATCTTTCTCTTTACATTATGGATCCTCATGCACCTATATATTGGGCATCTATTCATGCTTCTATTATTGATTATGATATGTTTATACAATTTGTGACAATTGATCCATTTGTCCTTGTTAAATTATGACATTCTATCACACAAATGGATCACTTTGTCCTTTATTTAGAGATTTGTATATCACCTTTATTCTCTAGTTCCCATACTTGCAATGCCCCAACTTTACACCAGATCATTAGCATACAAAACACATATACATATTTTTATGTTCCAATTGTGAAAAACACATGCCACAACCACATGCTTGCACACAATATGTTAAAACTAAATAATATCACGAGAAAATCACATGACACCACAAAGTGCACAATGAAACAAGATTAATGTACACCAATATAGAATAAAACTATTGAAACGCTTACACAAACATCATGGAATGGCATCATCACAACAAAAAATGGAGATAAAATTTCCTCACAATTGACAATAGAGTGCTAGATTCACATTGTCAATGCAAGGAGAAGATAAGTATGGAATGCACTAAAGCCTATACTAAAGTTCAAACTTTCCACATCCAAGTGCACAACAAATATGCAAGGAATGAATTCACATTGTCTAAACATGCTCTCAACATCGCATGAGTAGTCAATCACAAGGGAGATGTGGCATCCCTCCTAAGTCTCATTAGAGGTTGACAAAGCACACCATAAGACACAAGAATAACACAAAAATGAACACAACTAACAAAGGACACAAGATCACACCAAAACAAAAAGACGGGTAGGTAGGGAAAACCCTAGAGATCTCCTTTTGCTCTCTCTCCATTTTTTTCCAAAATTGAAGTTGCAAAATCAAAGATAGATTTTAAAATGAAATTCACTTTTGCTTAAGAGGTCCAAACCTAATTCAAATGTCCATTTCCTCTTTACACACACACAATTCATTAGTGGCTTATATGTAAATTTTAAACAAAATATCTCATTTCACTTAAAATGTAGATAATTTATAAGTCATCTTGCACCTTTTTTACCATTCATAATCATCTTTAAGGCATATATATAGAAACCCCACTTCATTTTTGCAATAGAAACATAAAAATAAATTTTTCTAACACCTTTAAATTCCCCATATGAAACCCAACTAAATATTTGAAATATATTTTAGTATTTCACTGTCATTTAAATTGAATTCACTCACAACTGTAGACACTGAAATCATGTATACATTATTTTTTGTAATATCATCTCATGTTAACATTTAATGCACTTACCACCTCTTAATCTATTAAAATAATCAATATTACCCTAAGTCCATTACTTTATCACAATTAAAGATTAAATAATATTTATTGTTTAATTAATTTAATACAAATTTAAATCTAAATTATCCAGAATTAAACTAATTTAAATCCTAAATTACATTTTATGAGCTTAATTATCTAATCAAAATAGTTAACCAACCAATCAAATCCATTGATAAGCCAATCAAGTTCGCTAACTTAAGATCACAAATTAATTAATAAATCAAATAATTATCAACTCCACAATCAAACGAGTTGACTACGTATTCTCCTTTATCCAATCAGCAAATTGATTTCTACCTCTCCCATCACATCCACTATTAATGGATCTAACTCACGATCCAACATTAAATCACCATTCAATTTACTCTCAATTTTTTAATAGTGGAGCATAATCCTCCATTTTCTCCATCCCAAATCAAGCAAGTAGATGTTGCAATACTAAGCAACAAACATCTCAAATTATTTGAGCACATCCACTACATCCACAATAATGATTTGCATGAGTATAATAAAAAAATAGATTTCACTCATTTTTTTGATATAAATAATTATTGAGGTCAATCAAAATGTGAGAGTTGCATCGCCTATAGCGCCTATGCCTATGTTGTAGCATTCATCCATATCTTGTGATGTATGTGCCTTTTTTGTGGTGTCTTTGCATATCTTGTGGCATATGAACCTTGTTTGTATTTCCTATGTAGTTTTATTATACTTTATAATATTAATCTTGACCATTTATTGTCTTGAGCATTATACTACTAACTTGAAAGTTCATTTGGTAAAGATTTGGACCATTAAAACTACCAACGAGCTTCATGTAGGTTTAATATACATAAACATAATTTTCAAACCAATCTCACACTTTATTCTAGATAATTTAAAATGAACCCTTGACACTTCACTTTGGTACTAAATAATTAAACTTGTTTTTTGTGTTTATATTAGAGTGTTCCTTGGTAATTAGTTGCATATGCTCTTTCCTCGCATCATAAGATGGTCTTGAAAATAAAAATAAATTTAAAATGCTACTTTGTGCACCAAGGATGGGCTACATATGCTCTCCTCTCGTATCCCAAGATGATCTTGAGAATAAAAAATAGCTCAGATTGATTTTTCTTATGACTTGGACCTCATCACCAAGCACTTGCATATTATTCTTTCTAGGTCTATTAGTATTTAATTTTGATCATTGGATGTAGTGGGAGCCCATGTATTGGTGAGCTTTAAAAATTTGAGTTTTCATTATAAAATGAGCATTGGTGTGTTTTAAGCACTCTGTGAAATGAGGTGGCTTCATCCTACCAATACCTAAGCCTTGGAAAACACCCCTAAAACACAAAGTTAGGCCTCATGTACCTTCAATTATATAGAGGACTCTGTTAGATTGCTTGTTTATCCTAGTTAGGTAGACTTTTGGCCATCATTCCTTGTAATGCACTGATCCACAAACTATGTCAAGAAGTTACTCATAGCATATCCCAATTGTATTGTTAGTAGACGATAGGACAATTAATGCCAAGTAATCAACCACCCAAACATGTGCTAGTTTAAGGATAAATCCATTGAGCCTAGGCCCAATAAAATAGGTTGAGGCTACCCACCATTAGACAGATGATATATTTATGAGTTTGCAAGGAGTAATACCCCTACCTTCCTAGCTTAGACTTGTTCATGTGTATTATGTGTCTTTTAATATTTAGATCAGCTTCAAACAAATCCAAAGGGGAATCTTATCCATCTTGAGCCTTAGGATTTTATTTTTAGTCATTTTATTTGTATGAGTCACAAATTTGTCTACAACCAAAACATTTATTTCAAGTCAAAAACCATAGTGACAAACTTGTTCAATAACCAAAGTCATAAGCATACTCCATCCTAACACATAGTCACCAATTTGGTCCAATATAACTCAAGGTCTTAACCAAACTAAACCATAATCCAAACTAAATTTAGATAATTAAACCCATAGTCAACCAACTCAAGGTTTACTCCATCCTACTTGGTTTAACTCGAGTCAACATAAAACCTGGTTCAACTCAAATTTAATTTAACTTAACCATAGTCCATTCAACCCTTGTTTTAATCCATCCTAGTTAGTTTAACTCAAGTTAACTTAAACCATAGGTCAACCCAACCTCAATTCAATTTAATCATTGTCTAATCTAACCTTAGTTAATCTAACCCATAGTCAACCAACCCTTAGTTTACTCCACCCTAGTTAGTTTAACTCAAGTCAGCTTAAACCACAGGTAAACCCTACCTTAGTTCAAATTAACCATAGTCCATCCAACCCTAGGTTTAATGCACCCTAGTTAGTTTAACTCAATTGTAGGTCAACCCAACCATAGTTTAACTTAACCATAGTCTATTCAACCTATAGCCAACTAAGCCTAAGTTCACTTAAGCTTAGTTTAACTCAACCTTATGTTAACTTAACCCTAGACCAACTTAACTCAGAGAAACTTAAACTTAGTTCACAATTAATCATAAGTTACACTTAACCCAATTATAACTTAACCATAGTCCAAACCATCATCTAACTTACATACTCAATTCTCTTAGATCTGTTGGTAGTTGTTGTCTTTGATGTCAACACTTGAAGTGATTATTGGCAGTTGTTGTCATTGATGTCAACACTAATTATTGGTTGTCCTTGGTGTCAACACTTGATGAAGATTGTTATATGTTTGGTAGTGATTTATGAGCTTGTTGTCAGTAGCTGATGACAACACTTGGTGAATTGTTTGTGGTTGACATTGTTGACAACACTTGAGAAGTAAGGGAGATTGTTGGCATTTGTTGTCCCTGATGTCAAGTACTTGGTGAGAGACTGTTGCAGTGTTTGTTGCTTAGCATTGGTTGTCATTATTCATAACATTCAAGTTGGGTTAACATTGATGTGTGGAGATGCTTGTTGAAGTTCATGATTGGATGTCATGTTTTATCTAAGAAGTATTGAGTATGATTTCTATCAACAAAGTTGGTTTCATAATGATATATTAAGATGAGGATTAAAAGCATTAAGATGAGGATTAGAATCATTAGAATTATTGTTGATAGTGGAGAGATGTTGAAGGTCTTCAGTATGTCTTATGCTCTCTCCTGATGTTCCTAATGAAACATGTGTTTCTGAAAGAAATTTCTGACCTCTGCAAGTTGCTTAAGTGGTTCCATTCTTGGATTTTACATTGAAGTTTGCTTGGGATAATGCTTTTCATTCCTTCACTTTTGAAGGTATGGTCTTGCAGTTTGGGATTCAAAGTATGTGGATGTTGCATTCCTATCTTTTCAGGTCACCAGTGTTACCAAGGATATTTCTATGAATTGTAGAATGTTGGCAGTGTTGTTGGATGTTTGGATTGGTCTGAAAAATGCTCTACATTTCTTTGCATTGATGTCTCTGCTCTTGCAGCTTGGTGAATGTGTTCTCAAAATTTGTGCAGTATCTCAGTTCCAATTTCATGTGTTGAAGTGGTTCATAAGTTGATTTGTTAATATTATATCTCATGATTGAGCATTTTTTGTTTCTGGGATGCAATATTATGTCCCTATTTGGTTTGCAGTGGTTCTAGTGGCATGACTTTATGAAATAATTTTCTAGAAGTGTTGTTGGATGTTCATGGAGCATCCCCATATGACCCGCATGTTGTTGATTGGCCTCTTTGGTGTTACATTGTGTCTTGAGTTGGATTTCTATGTTATTTGTGGATATTTGGCTAACAACGCTTGTTCCTTTGCTTGCACCATGTGTTTGGGAGTTTGCACCAGTAATTGAAGATGTATTATGTTAGATTTTGATCTTGACCTATCTTGGTTAGAACCACATTGAGTCAATTCAATTAGAAGTATGTTTTTGGGCCAACTAGTTATGTGCTTCAAGTTTCATCTACACGTTTCCTTGATGCCGACTTAGATTGATGTGTGCCAATGTGTGAATTGTTTTGGATCACATTGGAATATGTAATAAGATTGTTTTTGGTCCTCTCTATACTCAGGATAGGATCACATTATGTTGTTGTGACCGACTTGGTGGATTCATTGTTTGTATTCTTTTCTAGTTGACCTACTTGATGTTTTAAGGTCTTGTGGTGGATATACATGCAAGAAAATTTTGAATGCAAGAAGTATGGAAGTATAAACAAGTGCAATGAAGTGTGAATGTGGAATACATTGAATTTCCAATAGAGTTAGTGCTACAGTGTGAAGAGGAATGATCAAATGTAATTAAACACCTCAATCAACATAGTGAATTGTTTACAAATATTGTAATTCTTTATAAACTCTTTGTATCCTACTATGCAATAGTGAATCTCATTATTTCCTTGTATGTTGCCCCTTAAGTTGTGTTAGCTTCAGTTTATCAAGTCCTTTATATCTTACGTTGAGGTAGTGTGCCTTTGTCTACAAGTCCTTTTTGGTAGTGAGCCTTTATATTGTGGCTTAACTATCACTATGGTTTTTCCCTCATTGGGTTTTCCACGTAAATCTAGTGTCATCTTGTGGATGTGTGTTCTTGTCTCTTTTATCATTGTTGTTGATCTGATTAGAGTTAGAATTGTTATATCTTTGATTGCTAAATTTGCTAAATCCTTATATTATTATATCCTTCTCTATTGATTTGGTTAAGTGCTGAAAAGTTCAAGTTCCAAAAGGGCTTAAGTTTTTAGTAGATTGATTCATCCCCCCTCTCAATCTCTGGGTGTGTTCAAAAATTGGTATCAGAGCCAAGTTGGATGAAGAAAGCTTGACCGCTTGAGGCAAAGGTCCAAGATGGCACATGGTGGTTCATACAAGGGTCCTAGGTTTGATTGGACTAATTATGCTTTCTGGAAACTAAGAATGGAAGGACACCTAAACTCCCTATGGTTTGGTATTTGGTAATCAGTCAAGGATGGTTATGTTGCTCCTACTACTCCTCCAAGAAATCCAACTGAAATAAGGTTATATGAGTGCAATACCAAGGCTAAGAATGCTCTCTTGTGTGAATTGGATGATTCAACACTTTTGAAGGTGATGAACTACAATTTTGTTAAGGATTTCTAGGGAAAGATCAACAACATCTATGAAAGTGATACAAAAGTGAAGCAAGCTAAGATTCAGATATTTAAAAGTAGATTTGAGACTCTAAGAATGACAGAAGATGAAGACATTACAAGTTACATGCTCTGGGAACATTAAGTTGTTTTTGGCATCACTGGTATTGGTGGAGAAGTAAAAGAAAGTAAAATTATGAAGAAGGTTATGAAATCTCTACCTAAAGCTTATAGTAATAAAGTGTTTTCTATTGAAGAATCCAAGGATTTGGATCAGTAATCTGTTGATGAAATGTTTGGTGCTCTTATTACCTTTGAAATGAGATAGTTTGATAAAGATGTTCCAAAAAGGGAAGCTGCATTCAAAACCAATAGAAAGATTGAAGATGAAGCTACTGATCAAAATGATGACTTTGTTGAAGTTGAAGCAAACTTTGTGAGAAGGTTGAAGAAAGGACTGACAAATATAAAGGTAAGTTACATTTTAAATGTTTCAATTATGGAAGAATTGGTCATTTTGCATCTAAATGTCCTTACAAAGAATCAAATGATGATAACAAAAGAGATAAGGTTAAAATAGGTCTCTATTCTATGGAGAGAAGTTGTTCCTTAGAAGATGAGGAGAATGATTCAAATGATGAAACCCTTTTTATGGCTTTGGAAGTTGGTGACAAAAAGTGTGATGTTGAGAATTGATAGAATTTTGGCTCCTTGTGTGATGAAGATATGTTTTATTCTGAAATGAATATAGAGTTAATGGAACTTGAAGGTTGGGACTTCAATCTAGATGATTGTGAATTTGGTTTTGAAGGAGAAATCCAGTCTAATCTTGAAGATCTAGATGAAGCAAGATTGCAAAATATCAAATATGAGTGCATGCTCGAAAAATCAAAAGAGACAATTGACAAATTAAAGGAAAAAGCCAAATAATCAAAAGAAGAGATTGAAAAATTGAAAGCTCAAATAGGAGGAGGAAATGGATGTGAGACTAAAATCAACGAAGTTGAAGATGTGATCTCAATTTTAAAAGTCAAAGTTGAAGAAGGCAAGAGGATTGGGGATTGCTTGAATACCAAACTCAATGATAAAACTGTTGAATGTTTAAAGCTTGAGGAAGATATTGTATCTTTGAGAAAAGAACTTGAAAAAGTAAAAGAGTAAATTGACAAGGATTTGAAACTGAGAGGAGGTTCTATAATTCTTGATGAGTTGATTAACTCTCAAAAGCCATCTAAAGAGAAATTTGGAATTGGTTTTGAAAAAGGAAAAAGTAAAAATGACCTAAAGCATATCACATATCCTAAATTGCATTTTTTCCATTATCAACATCATTTAACATCATTTGCACCATCAACCCTATTTTCCTCTATTAATTAAATAGTCTTGAAATGTTTAATTAATTCACTATGTCAACATTTAATTTAACCTTATTCCTCCTGATTAATTAAATAAACACAAATGTCACGTCTCAAACTTTGATGCTCCTTGCTTTTTCTTTATGTGGATTTGATATATGACTAAATGTGTGTGGTAGAATAAATAATAATAATATGGTGTTTTGAGAGATGAAATAAGAAAATGTTTGTTTTAATTTTGAAAAAAGTTGAAATGTATTGAATATAGTTTTATTTTGAAAGTGATGCAAAATATAAAAGTGTTATTTGGATTAATGAATTATATTGTTTTGGATTTATATTTTACCTGGATACTAATCTATTAATGGGTGCCTGAGTGTACTTGAGCTGCAGGTTGTCAAAGACCAAGGGTGGGGCTAAGGTAGAAGAGGTTAGCTTCCTGGCAGGGTAAAGAAGGAACGGTTCTCTTGCACACACACGAGCACTTAGTATCATATAGATGCATTTAGTATTTAATTTAGTCAGTTGTTTATATATCTCATATTTTAAAATGGTTAATTAAATTAGTTTGTAGTGAAATAAAAGTGCAATGAAATAAAAAGAATTAATTATAATTTAATTATAGATTTCATTTTTGCAAATAAAGGATAATGCTTTGTTATTTAGAATAATTATTTTATTTGCAATGGAATGATATTCCTTTACTATTTATTTGGAATAAATATTTAATTTGCAATTAAAAAATGGTATTTCTTTAATATTTATTGAGGATAAATATTATGCATGAAAATCAATCTTTTTTATTTTATTTCAAGATTAAGTTATGGGAAATTGGAGGAGAAATCTTTAAAAAGAGGGGAAAATCAATAACAGAAACACACAATTGTATTCATTATCTTTCTTGTTTTCTTTGCAAAAAAAAAAGTATAACTGAAAATGAGCTCCGAGAAGTAAGTTTTGGGGAATCACAACAAAACAAGAATGGTGGGAGAAAGAGGAACAACAATAATAAGAAGAAGAAAATCTACAAGAAGCGATTTCCAAGTTTTTAAATGTTTTTTCTATTGTATTTTGATTTCAAATGTGTGAACAATTTACTGTATTGTGGAAAAGAGAAATTCTTCTGTCGAATCCCCAATTGCTTGTAATCTTGCATTCGTGCTTGAATGTTTTAATTCTCTGTTTGAAGATAGATGAATCGTGCTTGTACAAATCTGTAAATCCTCCTATCCTTTAAATTAATTTTATTGTTTCCATGTTAAAATAATAATATATATATATATATATAAATATATTGTAATGTATATTTAAACATATATAATATTATTATCAAATATTTTTGGGGGTTGATACAAAATTGCTCCTTCGAATTGCAAACCATTCGAGAATAACCCTACATTGAATTTGTTGGTATTCCTATTTTTCTTTTGAAGGGGAAAAAGTTTTATATAATATATATATATGGGAGAAGACTCCCCAGCTAGTGCATCCCCTTTGGGGATGGCTGCATGTGGAGGTAGTGCTCTCCATAGGCCACAACCTGTGGAGAGGGTGTTGCCCTCCATAGGTAGCGCACCCTCCATAGGGGGCCATGGGCCTCATTTAGCCCAAGCTTGCAATATGTATTTCGAATTCCCTTGTATGTTAGGCTAGCTGCGTTATGTGTGACTTTTCTCCTCTACGAATATCAATAATTATATATATATATATACTTATGAGTATATGTTTGTATATTTAGCACTATAGAATGCAAAAGAATATATACATGGCTGTAGAGGTATCCATTATTTCATCTGTAAATGTAATTTTCTGAAATTGTATATATATATATACATACTTAATTAAATGTATCATTCCAATAAAATGTAACAAATAGTTTGCCTGTAGTTGAATTTGCAATGAAGTTACTTTAGCTAAAAATGTGTTTTTATTTTGTATAGCTACCTATATATATATATATATATATGTATATATATGTCTATATATATGTATATATATGTATATATATATGTATATATATGTATATATATATGTATGTATATATATATATATGTATATATATATATATGTATATATAGATAGATAGATGTATATAGGTATATAAATATAAAGGCGAATGCAAACTTAATATGTATGAGAGCAGGTATTTATATTTGAAAAGAATGGATATTAAAATCTGACTTGGATGATTAATATTTTGTTTTAAATTGACATATTTCAGTATTAGAATGACTTATTTTTTAATATATGTATAAATATGTAAATGTATATATATATATGGATATAATATATATATATACATATGCTTATATGTGAATGAGCAAGTTTACTCTTTAGAATGCATACATTTCAAACTGGAAGTATTTCTATCAAATTTACACAAAACTGTTACTTTTAGATTAAATCATTTAAATTACAAATGGAGTATTGGACACTTTGTTAGTGAATAGAAAAGTACACATATGCATGTAGTTGCTATTAGCCATTGGAATGTTTGAAGGCCGATTAAACCGAGTCAAGTGTGAAATGTAAAAACTAGATGTAGAATTTATTTCTTGTGAATTATTCTCTTAAGCAATCAAATAGTGAACTTTGGAAATGTAACTATTTTTCGAAAGAATGCTTGAAATATTGAACTAAATGCAACTTGTGTGAAATTATGCAATATATAATTTTTTTTATGAGAAACTTCTGGGACAGGATGTTGAATGTGGGCTCCTAGAGATGGTAGTTAACCTTTTCTTAAACTACCATTTATATTTGAATGCTTGGCCAAGCTAATGTACCCGTGAAATAGATGGATAAAAATCCTATAATTTTATGTTATATATGTCTTTGCCACATCCTGCATGCAAGAAATATGTTGTTCTAGTATAGTGTTGGCGTAACAACTAGCACCTCTGGAGTAAGAGTTGGTACGGACAGCTATGCACACTACACAATGAGTGCTCTTCAAATTAGGAGGGGAAGCTCCCTCGTTGTGCTTGAAAAAAATACCTGCAAAGGGAAATAAACTAAACTAATTCCTGTCTTTTTGTTTCAGCTGTAGAGGTACAAGGCTTTCTTGAAAACTATATACGTTGCAGCTGAGAATTTTCTCTGGTTTCACAGATTCACTAACTACAACTAAACTTAATTGCTTAAATTCTCTCCAGTCTCCTCAAGAAAACAAAGCATGAGGAAACAGAGCAAGGTTTGACTATCAGACGATAAACAAGTATAGACCCTCAACTTGAAGGCAAGGTGGCACATCTATTTGCTCAATCTAAACAAGTTTATTGATAACAACATCACACGATAAACTGAATATGGATTCTCTACTTGAGGGCAAGGTGGCACAACTATTATCTCAATCCGAATAAGTTTATTGTTCACAACACCATACGATAAACAAGTGCAGATTCTCTACTTGAAGGCAAGGTAGGCACAACTATCATCTCAATCTGAACAAGCTCATTGAACACAAAACAGATTTATCTAAACTATGGAAAGAATTCACCATCACAATCGCATGAAACCCTATGTGGCATAACAATTGATCATAAGAGCAAAGACGCATGAACAAATACCAAAAGAGCAATATTGAGGGCAAGGTAGGCGCAGCATATATTTCTCTCTCAAGCAAAAGTTATTTACAAATGAGCAAAAGCTCTTATTTATATACATCAAGGTGTAGGGAACCCTAAAATCACCTTGAGTCAACTATAGTCTTGCAATGCATGCAAGATTTGCTGCCAAACCCTAATGAAGTAAACTATACGTTAACTGGAAAGCTACCATCGCTTAACCGATACATTTAACCTAAATGGACCATGTGCAAGCATGTACGTCCCTATTTAAAGCAAAGTTAACTGGACACTACCCTTAGTTAACTGGAAACCCTAACCCTAACTCCTGTGATGATAATTCCAAGGAAGATAAGCATGTGTTAAGTCAGCAAGTAAACTCAAGACTGAAAGTCGAGTTAACTGCTGCTCATGACTCAACCCTTGAAATTAACTGCAGGTTCCAACTGGCAGATCACTCCATGTCATCTTGGTCTAACACTTCAACCAAGAACTCATCAATCTCTCTGTCATCTGGCACTTTGACGCTGTCCAAAAATAATAATCTGCTTCTTCAATTCTCTGTCACTTTCCTTGACTGTATGCATACATTCTTTAACATTTTTAGTCGCCTTCTTGAAACTAGCTGAAATCACTGAAATGTGATCCAAAATCTCCATCAAGATATCACGAACATGCTTCTGGAACTTAGTTTGCACAGCCTCGAGATCAGCGTAGGTACCATCTTCACGAAGACAATGGCATGGGATTTGAGTGACTTTGGCGGCTCTGTAAATGGAGTAATCTCTGTTCCTTTTGCAGCATAACGCTTCATTGTCAGCTGCTCTGATGAAAACCTAAATTAAGACCGATTTGGTCTTGAATTCAGTCTAGTTGAACCGCCTTATGAAAAACTTGCCCGTTGACTGTGAACACGGCTATGTTCTAACAACTTTCTGAAGAGGCTGAAAAAGCTCTAGACAAGGCTAAAAATAGCTCACCGCGGGAAAGTTTTTCAAAAAAATTCTGAAACGTGGGTTTTGTGCAGAATCAAATTCTAAGCAAACCCAGATCAATAAAAATTCGAAAAAGTGAGTTTTAGCTAGGCATGCAGAGACTTTTTAGTCGAGAAAAGTAGGGGTTCTAGAGCTTCCCGGGGCAATTTTTTTTGAGAAAATCTGGAACATGGGTTTTGTGCACAACGGAATTCTGAACAAACCCAGATGATGCGATTTTCAAAAAGATGTGATCTTGGCCCACATGCAAAGAAATCTTTGGAAAAAAGCACAGAGCTTCAGAATGAAGGATGCGGGGCAATTTTCTCGAAAAAAATCTAAGACATGGGTTTTGCTGCTAATACTGAAGTATGTGAACCCAGATGATCAGATTCTGAATATACGCTGAATTTGTTTGACATGCGAAGAAAATACCTAAGATGAGAAATAGAAGAAATAAGACAGAAGATAGAAAGTTTTGTTGCTCTGCTTTTGAAAACTTCGCCAATCTCTTATTGGAACTTGATGAAACCTGCATGCAAAGTGAGTACAAAGTATTGAATCTTCTTCCTCTGAACAATCTGAATCCATTGCTATGAAGAACGCTGAATTCTGACACCTGTAACACCTTTAAGCTTGCTGCTCGCTCAAGAAGAATGTAGACTTCGAAGTTTGAAATGAAGAAATAATGGACGCCAAGGCTGAAATAAATAGGCTTTCATCATTGAAATTTGCATAAAGCACTAAAGCTTGAAAAATGGCGCTTGGCTTCTAATTGGACCTCATTTTAGTTAACTGAAACTAAAATATGCTAAATAAAGCACCATGCTTTAGGGTTTTCCCTTTCAATCTTCAATTGACAAATTATTTAAAGCAACATGCGATTTTACTTTAGTTGACAATCCTTGTTGAATTTGCCCTTACTTCACTTGCTTTAAATTCCCAATTTAGAATTAAAGCGTCCCTTTTCATAACTGAAGTTGACAATCTTTATTGAAATGAGTTCGCCATACTTTAACCTCATGCTTTAAATCTTTAAAAAAATTCTAAATAAGGCGTCCCTTTTGGAAACTTCAGTTGACATTCAAAGGTAAATTTGCCAACTTCACAAAGTCAAAATTCATGCTTTAATCTAAATATGGCGTCCCTTTTGAAGACTCCAGTTGACAAAAAGAAGTGAAGCGCCAACTTCACTATTCTTCACAATTTCAACCAATTATGCCATGCATGTGAACTCAAGTTGTTTTTCGAGCATAAACTTCAGTTAACTCAACATGCAAACAAGTTAACTCAACATGCAAAGTTGTTAACTGGACATGCAAACTAGTTAACTCGACATGCGAACTAAAAGATCACTCAACATGCCAATATATGAATTGGAGATGACAACCCAGAAATCATTCAGTCTAACTGAAGTCTGAACTCAAGTTAGGGCACACCAGTCAACTTCCTTCGAAAATTCAACTTTGACCTCTTTAGGCGAATTCCAGACTTAGCCAATTTTGATGAAAATTTGGATTGTAACCTTCGTCGGAGCCTCTGTCCATCTTCTGACACTGGCTGACTGACTTCTCCGATTGGCTGGCTGACAGGTGTATCGCAGAGCTGAACAAAAACTGATCAAAAGGTATCTTGAGACTGGAAACCATAAAACTGACATCTGAAGGCTCAAAAATCCAAGTGCCTTTTTCAAAAGTGCGCTTTTCCTCCAGACTTAGTCAAATTTTGACTTCTGCATTTCGCACGAAGGGAAAAATAAATCCTTCATAACTTCTATTTTACCAATTTTTAGGACTGGATCCCAGGTTCACTGCGTAGCTGACTTCATTCTGCAAGACAGATGCAAAGGTACATTTTTCCAGAAAACATCATCTGAGGGGTGAAAAACAGGGGCGCCTTTTTGAAAAGTTGCTCTTTTCATTCCAGACTTAGCCATTTCCGGAACTGGCCAAAATAACACTAAAATTCTGACTGCAAGCTGCTGAGTCATCTTCTGATCTGACAGAGACAGGCAACAGAAAATTGAACATAATACGAACACATTAGATAACTGAGATCATAAAAAAGAAGGCATTGAAGGCTTGAAAAGCTCAGGCGCCTTTCTGAAAAAAGTGATCTTTTGCTTTTTCCTTTGATATTCTGACTAAGGTTTGACCCTATGTTTGACCTCAGGTTCAGGCATTTCTGCAACTCAAATTCACCCACTGACGGATGCGTCGTGAAGCTCGAACAAATATGAGACAAACATCTTGGGTGGCATTTAGTCAAAAATCTTCATTTGACACCTCAAAAAGATGGGAGCCTTTTTCAAAAGCTGCTCTCTTTCCTAGTGTTAGCCATTTCTGGCTCTTCTCTTGTTTTGCGTTGTATCTCCCGTAACTTGCACAAAACAGATCCGTTTGACAAGCTTGATAGTCCATTGCGAAGCTGACGTGATGCCTGAAAAATGTCTGCTGGAGGTGACAAACCCTAAAAACAGGATCTGAGCCCCTAAAAGATAGGGCGCCCTTTTCAAAATGTGCTTCCCTCTCCAGAGAGAAAATTTTGACAATTTTCCTTCAGATTTTCACTTTTCTCAAATTTCTTCAGTAATAGACTGACATGAAACTAACACCAACTCCATATTTAAAAACCCCAAAAATGACCTTCTGACATCACTTTAACAAGATTAAGACTCAATTAAGCAAAATGCCTTAGTGAAGCAAAAATTTTGGTTTTGGGTACAACATATAGGAATGCATATAGGCATTAGGCACACATCGAGAGTTCCCTCCTGCTTTACTATTCCAGGTTGCTAGGCTCCTCGTGCAGGGTCGGGGCTTTCTTCAAGTTAGGAAGAAACCCAGGGAAGTCATGTACTTCGTGGTTGGGCGGAAAAGGCGCCTTAACCTCACTCTTGGCCTCAGCGCAAGAAGACCACTGGTGTCATGGTGGATGAGGATAAGAGGTTCTTTATGTTATGGATGTACTTCATGTATTATTTTTGTATGGCTTGTATAGCCAATTTGTAAAATGTAACTTTACTTCATGGATATAATTACTAATGTAAACTTGTTTATGTATCATTGAAACAAATGATTTGTAACACCCTTTTGGTGTATGTAATTTTGTAATTCATTAATGAACTTTCCTTTGAGCATTTTTGGATATTTATTGTTATACATGTTGTCTCTTTTTCCTTACTTGGTCTGTGCAATGAACATAGAAATAATTTGTTTTAAATATGAGTTTTTCGAGCTTTACAACAAATTATTTAATTATGTCACTAACATACCTTATTCATCTAAATTAATTAAATTATTATCATTAATTATTTAATTAAACTACTTTCCCTTCTCCAAATTTGAATAATTAAATCAATTATTCAAATTCCCCAAAAATCACTCAGCATGGTCAATTAAAAAATATTCCTTTTATTTATCAAAGTCAAATGTAACTTGCATGTTCCTCTCAAACATTAATTAATTATTAAATTAATTAATACATCCTCACATATCTTGATTGAACAAATCATGACCACTGATTTCTCAATCTATTTCCCAATCCCACTAATCATTCCATCTAATCCCATTTATTATTCAATTAAATCCCTTAATTGGATCAATCAGATGAGTTAATTGATCAATCTATTTCCTCTCAACGGTTCTCAACTGTTGATCCTAATCTTTCATTGTTGAATCTTGATCGTTCATCTGAAACTTGAAAATATATGAAACACCCTTCATCCTTCTCACAAAATGATGGAATTATCTGGAGAATTTGTGGAGAGGTCATGCCAAATTGTCTATTGAAGCACATTGAGCAAATACTTGCTTTCTATATCACCAATACTACCACCTTTGAAGCTTTTTTGCAACATGGAGGCTTCGTATTGACCAAGCAATCGAACATTTTGTTATCAATACGAACACACTTCGACATGGGATGGTAAAATTGTAGTCTTTGAATTCATTTATGTTCTCATTTTTATCTATCTGATTCCCCCCTTACACATTCTGGCATGCCCGGTGGGACTTAGGTCCTTAACTCTAATGTTTTCGTTAAGTTTGGTGAGCAGTTGTAGGTTCTCGGTCACAAACATCTTTTTCAAGAATCACTTTTGCTAACTGGAACATTTTCTTCTTAAAACCTGAACTCGGTCGTCACTTTTGTTTTACTGCTATTGACCCAAATATGGCCACTATTGTTGAGAAAGGTCACTATTGTCTTTTTTGTGTTGCAGGTTTCTAAGTATGGGTATTTGAACTAACATTACACAACCTATTTCGTCCTAAAAAAACCAATATGAATCCTGCCACTATCATTGGAAAATCCACAATTGCATTAAATACAAGGTCACTATTGTAGGTAATAGGTTCGCTATTGCCTTATTTTCTAATTTTGTGTCAATTTTGAAAATTTCTTGAATTCGCAAAGTATCTAACCCTAACTACTGATTGTTTGCTATGTTTTGTGAGATTGTCTAACATTGTTGGTGCAACTCTTGTGGGCTTATGGAGTATTTTGTGTGAACAACTAATCGTTTTCTTGCAGTGTTGACGAATGGTCCAAGGCCTTTTAATTTTTGAAGCATTTTTTTATGAATGTTCTTTTAAGTAGTTAAAGCATTTACATTTGGTGCTCTTAAAATGAATTCACTTTCTTTTAGTGAAATAAAACTGAACAAGACAACTTGAACATTTACATTTGGCGCTCTTAAAATGAATTTGCTTTCTTTTTTGGTGCATTAAAACTAAACAAGACAACTTGAACATTTACATTTGGTGGCTTAAAATGAATTCACTATCTATTGGTGCAATAAAACTGAACAAGACAACTTGACACATTTATATTCGGTGCATTAAAAATTATTTACAATCTTCACATTTCGTTTTGGTACATAAAATTGAACATGTTATCTTTTTTGATTGCAATGAAAACCAAATGATTTATGACATTCCTTGTTTGAAAGTATCAAATATTTGAAATTGGTGCATCTCAAACACGAATTGTCATCCTTAATCACCTATATTTTGGGCTTAAAAATCAAATTGCAATAAATTGTCTATTGTGTCCACTGTGACTAACAAGCCAAGTGTGTATCCTCTCCCCCCACGTCTTTGGATGATCCTAGGTGATGAGAAAATATTGGGCTCTTTGCATCTTCTTTTTTACATCATTACCTTTAGATCGGGCCTACCTTGAGATACATCTTGCACTGGAGAACTCAAGGCAACCCAAAGTTGTTTTTCCCTCGGGCCACTATATAAATTGACTTTGGCTAAAGCATGGGTCTAACTAGTGAGTACCTTTTCGACAGTTCCATTCGAAAAAGGGAGGTATCCACATTTGTGTGAGGTATAATCAATGCCCTAATAAGAGTGGTTAAAACCTTAAGTGGCTTGTTGGACACCCACAAGGCATTAAGTTCCCTGAGTTGTGACTAAAAAACCTTAAAGTAGTTGACCACCTTATGGATTGACCATGAATTGGAAAAAAAATTAGTGCAAGGGATGTGCACCGTACACCCTTAAGCTTTTTACTCACCATATGAACTCCCTTGAGGTGAGACAAAAACCCCCAGCTTATAAGCTACTTGTAGCTTTTCGGGGAAAGGGTGATTTGGGTTATCCTTCCATTCCAAGAGGCCCCTATTTGTCCACTCTCGCAAAGACTTAAGTGTATACATCCCTTTGGGTGTCCCTACCCTTGAGTTGAAGGAGCTTCCAAGTTATGGGCCTGAAAATGTTACCACTGGCTTTGACCTTAAGGATAAAATTGCTTGAAGTGATTTTTGATGTGTTATACTAGTATAAATTTGGTTGATTTTGGCCTATTTTCATCAAAACATTACGATCAAGTCATACACTTTGTTTTGTGTTTTATCACTTGTTTTCTTGCTAAAACATTGTCTCAAACATCAAATCAAACAAATGTCAAAAACTTGCAAACTTCTCAAAATAAATTGTTAGATCACAAAATTGGAAACTGTTGAAACAAAGTTGCTACAGTCAAGTTTGGTCGCTACTATCTCAAACATTATTGTAGTCGACCTAAATTTTTCTCACTATTTCTCAAGTTAGCCTCTATTGCTATCACTGGTTCATAAATAGTCACTATCAAAACAGGGTCACCTTTGAAAAACTTGGCCATAGTTTTCCTAAAATAGAACTGCTTTTGACCTAAAATCCTACCACTATTGCTTTAAACAGAAGCTGCTATTGTCCTACTTGCAAGCTTGCCTCAAAAAATTTCAAACAACTAATTTTCAAACATTGGCCTAAAACCTCCATTCAATTATTAGAGAAAATTATTGGACCTATCAATCAAAATCTAACATTTCCATCCTTTATTTTGGACTTGGTTTATATAAGGTTCGTGACTACCATCTTTTGGACACAACATATGAACCATAGCTTATCAACATCCTTCAACATCACCAAATCAACAAAAAAAATCAAGTCTTGGATATATATTGAACCCAGGAAATCAAACCATTATCTTGCTAGTGTTTTTAGAGCAACCTTTACTTGCAACCTCATAGCTAGTTCAAGTAAAGCATACACCATATCCTCTAAAGCATAGAAAAACATCAATTTTAGTCTTGTGAACTATTTTTTTCTAAACTAGTGTCAAATCAAACACCAAACCTCATAGCTTCATTTATCCAACATCACCCAAAATCGGCTCATCTCCTTATCATAGGGTTAAGTAGAAAAATCTTACCATCCAACATCAAGCTTGATTGTCCACATATCACAACGCCAACCCATAGAAAACAACCAACAACCTTTTCCCAAAAGGTATACACACATCCCCTTTGTACATCATTGTATCAAATCAAATCGCAAAACACAACATCATTCCATTTCCATAAGTTGTCTCAAACTTACCAAGGTCTCTTGAGTTCGTTTATGACTACAACGAGATCACAACACAAAAATAATATGGTAGCGAATAAAAGAAATGCTAGTATACCAAACACCAACACCACAAATGAGGAAACTCAATCATGGGGTTATGATCCTAGGACATACTCAACTCCCAAAGAACAACCAACATTTAAAGCACAACCAAGTCAACCGCCTACTGATGAGGACATACACCTTCAACATCAAGAAGAACTTGCTTGGAAACAAGATAAACCTCCTAAACCTATAGACATGATCATATAGGAGTATGATAGTGATGATGAAATCACTAATGAAGTACTTTTAGAGCACTCCCAAGATCCAAAAATATAGAAAATTATGGACAAGATGATTGGGAAGGATCCTAACACATATTTCCTCAAGCTAGCACAATGTGGGGCCAAGTTGCCCATAGACTTTAAAGTTGAAGTTCTTAAGGATCCCAACCTTGTTCCTTTGGGAGACCAATCAGTGGTAAGACAAATACCCAAAAAAATGGTAGATCCCAAGATACCACCATTATTCTCAAACACACATATCAATGACCAATATTTTCCCCAAAATGTGGAGAATCCATTGTATAGACATCCATCCCAAATTGAACAAGTGGTGATATCCCAACATACTCAAGAGAATCTAAACCTCTTGACAAATAAAAACATGCCACCACAAAATGTTAACACAATGGGACCCAACATATATGAGACATAAAAAGGTCCCAATACCAATATGCAAAACATGGGAAACATTCCACCAAGACAACCACAACAACATGTAGTGAACCAACAAGGAAACAACCCTTTACAAACACAACTACATGTTAACAACCCACAACCCACGTGTCAACAACCACCCCAATATCAAGGCATGTACCACATAAATGTTCAAAACCAGGCTCAATACATGCCTAAAACACAATACTATGATCCTAACATGCAAAAATCAATATGGATCATCGTCAACCCCAAACCTTCAACATCAAACATACATTTTAGCACCACCAAATGCCAATACCCAACACCAAACGTATGTTCAACCACAAAAAAACACTCACCTACAAAATCAAACACCCAATCCTCCACAACACAATATTGGTACACAACCTTTGTCGCAATACCAAAGCTATGTACATAAAAAAAACATAATGTACCTCAACAACAACACAATGTACCTCAACAACAACATAACGTACCTCAAAAACAACAAAGTATACCTCAACAACAACATAACGTACCTCAACAACAACACAATGTACCTCAACAACAACATAGTGTACCTCAACAACAACACAACGTACCTCAACAACAACATAGCATACCTCAACAACAACATAACATACCTCCACAATAATACAATGTACCTCAACAACAACAACAACATACCCTCAATACATAATAGGCCCACATCAGTCCTCAAGGACCCCATTCAACATTCTACACCCACAACATGTCCCAAGGACCATCATATGTACAGACCCCACAATATAACACACACAACATTGTGGGGCAACAAGGTTATAATGTATCTCCTTCTCAAATAAACACACCAAGTGACGATGTAACCTTACAAATATAGAATCTCAACCAAAGGATATTAGACATCCAAATTGGAAAACCAAAGAAGAGCTATGCTCTACAAGATATATGTCCATATCCCTTTGATCAGTCCTTATCTGTGATACCTTTTCCCAAGAACTTTGAAATACCAAAATTTGACAAATATAGGGGAAGAGGGGATCCAATAGAGCACGTGTGAGAATTCTCAGTAGCTTGGATGGATCTATAATGAAATGATACCTATTTAATGAGTCTTTTCCCATGAAGCCTCGTCAAGGCCGCTATCGAGTAGTTCTCTCATCGACCACTTGGTATCAAAACATTCAAAGAGTTGTCAGAAAAATTTGTCAATCAATTCTCATACAACATAGAACAAGATGTAACAGTCCCCAATCTGTACAAAATCAAACAAAGCCAAGGGGAATCATTTGCTTCATATCTATAGAGAGGGAGGCATAAAGCTAGAAAATGTAAATGGCTCGTTCCCGATAAACAACCAATAGATATCTTTGTCACCAACATACAAGCATAGATTAGTTACCAACTCACCATGTCGTGCCTTAGTAATTTTGAGGAAACCATTGAAAAGGGCTTACTCATTGAAAGAGTGCTCATATCAAGGGGAGTCATTAAACTATATAGCAACAAAGACCAAGCTTCAAGTTCTAATGAAAAACTAAAAATATGGGCAAAGAGCAAAAACGTTACCAATGGTGGAGTGGTAGATGAAAATTTTGTATGAAACGTGCAAACTCCTAGCAATCCACATAACAATGTCCAAACAACTTAAGAAAATTACCCACCAAACAATGCTCAAAATAACCATCTCACATATCCTCCAAACAATAAACAAACTAAATAACAAAAAATCAAGGGCAAGATATTTAAAAAGGGCCGATGAGGCAAAATAGTCAATTTAGGAGAAAATTCACTTCGTTGGGAGAAAATATTGAGGTAGTTATGCACAAAATTGTCCAAAAGAACCTTATCAAGCTTCCCAATCCTAATAAAACAACTTACGATGAACCAAAATTCAAACCCCCTTGGTACAATGAGAACGATCAATGTGAATTCCACAAGATCAAGGGTCACATAATGAATAACTGTATGAGACTTAAGAACATCGTACAAGACTTAATAGAAAAGGAGAAGTCGACATTGACCATCATCTTGGGCCCTCTGATAATCAAGACATGGTAATATACAAGGATTCACTCCCAAATCGTTCTAGGGGAAATGACAAAGGTAAGGGGCAAGATTACAGAAAATCCAACTTCACCTACAACGAAGTCATAGGAACCATCTCCCAAGCCGATCAAAATATCAACGTCATGAGTATACTAGGAAAAATCCTCGAATGCAATATGACTACTTGAAGAGGAAAAGTCACAATCCAAGGAGCCCCACTTCCAACCAAAGCCACTGTCAAGCCTTCCATTGACTATAGCATTGTTGAACAACTAAAGAAAACTCCAACATTGATCTCCATGCTTGAGCTTTTAAAATTATCACCAGCACATAAAGAGATCTTGGGGAAAGCTCTCATTGAGTCCACAATACCTAACGACCTTAACATTGATCAATTTCAAGCCATGATTGGTACCATCACTTCACCCCATCACTTAGTCTTTTTTTGAAAATGACCTTCCACAAAGATCCTTCCACAATCAAGCTTTGTATCTTGAGGTTTTTTTCCATAAACACAAAATCAAGAGATTCCTAATAGATTGGGGTGCAAGTTTAAACATATGTACCCTAAAAATGGTAAAATAGTTGGGATATTTTGATGACGTGATAGATAAGAACAAGAGTATCACCATAAGGGCTTATGATGATCTATGGAGAGGAACTCATAGGGTACCATAAAACTTCCAACACAAGTAGGTCCAACTATAGTAGAAACAATTTTTTAGGTACTAGATCTTGAGTTGCCATACAACCTTCTCTTGGGATGACCATGGATCCATGCAATGCAAGAAATCCCTTCAACCTTTCACCAACACTTGAAATTTCCTTACAATGGTAAGGAAGTTATAGTATATATGCCAATCTCGAACCCTTCCATTACTGCTCAAACTTGGAGGAGAAGTACAAAATGCTCCTTCAAATACCCAACAACGACATCATTCCACTCATTTTCCTATGTCGATCCAACCTCACTTGCTTCAACCTCAACTCCATCTACGTCAACCAAAAATACATTTGCTTTAACCTCAAGTCCATCCACATCAACTGATCCTCCTAAATCCAAACTCAAGATCCAGGTGCTTGACAAGGGTTGTGGAGAATACCATTTCAAGCAATCCTTTCTACATTGGGGATCTTCCCCCGTCACCAAAATCCTATGAACGACCAAAGGAAATAAAGCATGTTCAATCCATCACATATGAAGTTAAACCCACTATCTTCAAAAAATGGAGAGACATGAAGGATGAAGTGGTATTCGAAGAGGACCTCTCATCATGGATCTATAAAGAAGAAAAAGAGGAATAGGAACAACCACATCCCCTTCCTATGGATCTTAGCAATAAAGGTTATCAGATAGCAAGAAATATTGGATACACTGGGAAAGGTGGCCTTGGTCTACACGAACAAGGCATAAGGGAACCATCATAATAGAACAATGCAAGAAGAACATGGGACTAGGTTATGGTTTGATAGATGTGGTTACCCCAAACATTGGAACTACCTCTTATCAAGCAATAAATCCTACCATCGTTAAGACAACAGATAACTACCATCTTATGGATGACGACCCAACAATCACAAACCTATTTGAAAACTTTGGCATAAATACCATCACTTTCACACCTACATTTGAGGACTGCCTTACTGAAATAGATTCCAACGAATGGGAATGGGAGTTTTGCACCTCTAGTGACTATGACCTAAATACCCTTTGGGACCTTGATAACTCTGCTATCCTTACCTTTTCCCCATCCATATCTACCATAAGCTTTGCTAATAATAATGATAAATTACCCTTACGTCACCCGGAATTGATTGATTGGGATCAACAACATCACATTCCTGTTGTGGACCTATTCCAGAATAATGAAGCTATTGCAGAGTTTATGGGAATTCAATAGGGTATTCATCAAGGGGATCATGAGGTTGGTTTTGTTATAAAAATAGAACAAGGAGAATACTTTGGAGGGGAGATTGTGTCCTCTGATCACAAAATTGAAATGAACAAAGTAAAAATTAATATGAGATCCCCTAGGGAAAACCATAATGTGGCTCTATCAAATCATGAAAAAGGAAAAATAAATGACATATTTGAGGGTGAAATCCTCACTGACGTACCCAAAGATGGAGGATTCAATCTCCCCATTATAGAGCATCGAGAACAATCAACAACATTGGTTAAGGGTTCTAAACCTATCAACGTGGGAACAACAAAGGCCCCTAAAGTAATGTATCACATGCAGCTTCCTTGGATCCATAGGAAAAGGTCAACTTCACGACATTCATCAAGGAACGTAATATCAATTTCACTTGGAAATATTTAGATATGCCTGGGCTAGATACAACATTAGTGGTACACCACCTAACGGTATTCCTTGCATCCAAACTAGTTAAGCAAAAGCTCCGCAACATGCAGCCACAAATAGCACTGTTAGTCAAGGTGGAACTTCAGAAATTGTTGGACGTGGGATTCATCAGACCTATAGACTATCCTAAGTGGGTATCCAACCTAGTACCCGTATTGAAACCCACTGGGGGCAAACAAATCTGTACAAACTTCAGAGATATCAACAAAGCATGTCCTAAGGATGACTTCCCCCTTCCCAATATCAATGTCATAGTGGATCTAACTGTTGGTCATGAAATTCTTTCACTAATGGATGGATTTTCTAGGTATAATCAAATAAAGATAGACCTTGAAGATCAACACAAAATAACTTTTACCTGTTCTTGGGGAACTTTTTATTGGAACGTCATGCCATTTGGCTTGAAAAACGTAGGAGCCACATATCAAAGAGATGTGACTACCATTTTCCATGAAATGTTGCACATCACCATGGAGAATTATGTAGATGATCTATTGGCTAAATCAGTCACAAGAAATGAACACCTAGATAACCTAGCTAGGATATTTGACATATTGGAGGGATATAGCTTGCATCTAAATCTGAAGAAATGTGTGTTCGGTGCAACATCAAGAAAACTATTGGGCTAAATTATTTCTAGAAGAGGTATCGAGGTGAATCCCACCAAAGTCAAGGCTATCCTAGAAATACCTCCCCCAAGAAAATTGAAATAACTATGCATTCTACAAGGTAAGCTTTACTCTATTAGGAGGTTCATTGCACAACTAGCAGATAAATGTCATCTGTTCACACACCTCCTCCATAAAGATGTCACATTCAAATGGGATGGAAGTTGTGATCAAGCTTTTCAACAGGTAAAGGATTATTTGCAATGATTCTTTATGTGTCCACAACACGAACAGATTTGGGAGCTCTACTAGCACAACTTGATGAACATAATAAAGAATGATTAGTTTACTACATTAGCCATACCTTGGTTGGCTATGAGTTGAATTATACACCCATTGAATGAGCATGCCTATATGTTGTCTTCATAGCACAAAATCTTAGGCATTACATATTAAATAGACAATTCAAGTTGATATCCAAGATAGACCCCTTGAAATATCTTTTGGCAAAGACAAATCTTACAAGAAGAATCACTAAATGGGTCATGATACTTAGCGAATTCAACATAGAATATGTTGATAGAAAATACATCAAGGGACGGGTGATAGCAGATTAGTTAGAAAAAGCACCCATCGAAGACTATCAACCTATCATAGCAAAATTTCTAGACAAGAGCATCCTACTAACAACAAAGTCAACCCGTTGGACCATGTACTTTGACAGATCCTACACTTAGCATGGCTCAGAGGCCGGTATCCTATTTCTCACACCACAAGGAGATAGTATACGAAAAGTTTACAAGATTTGATTCCCCTATACAAACAATATAGCCAAGTATGAAGCATTGATCACTAGGTTGAACATGGTCGTGGAGTGGAAAATTAAGGAACTACAAGTCCATGGTGACTCACAATTGGTAATAAGGCAAGTCAATGGTGAATACCAAACTAAATATGACAAGCTCATGTTGTACAAAAGGATGGTGGAAAATTTCAAACAATACTTTCAGGTCATCATCTTTGAATAGATCCCAAGGGTTAACAATAAAGTAGCTGATGCTATGGCTACTATCGGTTCACTCCTTGGCATACCTGAGAACGTTCCTAGATATGAATTTTTGGTAGAACAATTGCTTATACTAGCATTTGACATCCCAAAACCTGAACTAGTGTGTGATGTTGTTGGTCCTAACTCACCTTGGTATGAGGACACATTTTCCTATATCCAACATGGAATCATACCACCCCACCTAACGTCTAATCAAAATAAAACCTTCATTCGGAAAACTTCCTGCTTTACTATCCTAGGAGATACCTTATACCTCCAAAGACTTGATGGTATATTACCCCGATGTCTTAACGTGGAAGAAGTGCAAACTACCTTACAAGAGGTACAGGAAAGTGTTTGTGGATCTCACTCTAGTGGACCTAACCTAGTCCAAAAGATACTTCAAATAGGGTATTACTAGCCATTAATGGAGCAAGAAGCAGTGCATTATTACAAGAGGTGTCGTCAATGCCAATAGCATGGAGATCTTGTACACGCACCCACACAAGAGTTGCATCCTATCACTACTCCATGGCCCTTCTCTCAGTGGGGACTAGAACTAATAGGAAAGATATCACCAACCTCTTCCAATGGACACAAATTCATCATCACTTCTATAAAGTACTTTACAAAGTGGATAAAGGTTATTCCTCTAACCTATATCATAGGGAAATAGATATCCAAGTTCATTAACTATTTAATCTGTTGATATGGTATCCCAAAAACTATCATAACAAATAATAGAACTTTGCTTAAAAACCAAGATTTCCACAGGCTTTGCTCAAGATTCTCTATCCAATACCACTTTTCAACCCCATATTATCCCCAAGGAAATGGCCAGGATGAAGCATCCAATAAAACCATCTTGAAAATCTTAAATAAAATTGTTAATGACACCAATTGTGATTAAAAACTATAGTTAAACCCATCCTTATGGGCTTATAGAACCAACATTCTCACACCTACAAGTGAAAATACCTTTTCCTTGGTCTATGGATTTGAAGCAATACTACATATAGAGGTTGAAATCTCATCCCTAAGAGTATCATTGAAGGATCTTGTGAGCAACGAAGAGTGTCGAGTGTCCAAACTCAATGAGCTTGAACTCCTATATGAAAGACACTTGAGCACATTGAACCATCTAAAGGCCTATCAAAATCGGCTGAAGCGAAGCTACAATAAGAAAATTAAAAATAGGAACTTTCAGGTTGACAACTTGGTCCTAAAGGAAAATTAGAAAATCTAGTTGAATCAAGTTCGGAAAGGTAAGTTTGAACCAAACTAGCTAGGTCCCTACATCATTGCAGCAAGCTATGGATTTGGAGCATATCAGTTGGCTACACCAGAAGGAGAACCTCTAGTTGAACCTCTTAATAGTGGTCATCTCAAGAATTTCTACACCTAAACATATCAGAATGTCCCAAGCAAAGAGGCAAAAAAAAGCAAAAAAAAATCAAAAATCAAGAAAATAGTAAAGAGAAATAAGACATCCTTTAAGTGAAAACCACCTTGTGGTGTTTCTAGGATTGGTACCATAGTGAAAACTTGGTAAAGAGGTGCTACATTTGAATACTTGACCTACATCCTCATCTATCAACACTATTAATCTATTATCCATCCACTCCACCCATCACCATAATAAAACGTGCACCCAACCATGGCTCGATAATTGATCAAGTGTTGAACCTTGCTGCACCATCTTTATCCGCCATCCATTTTTATCCATCTATCCCTAGTAAAACATAATCCTATTCCAAACTGGGGGAAAATTCTTGAACCTAGTAGTGGACTGGATCCTTGTTAATCCCATAACTTGTAGAATACTAGCAGAGGAAAATTAAAAACATCTAGAAAAACATCAAAATCCAAAACAAAGTCGTAAAACACAAAATCCCAAAACTATTGTAGGTCATCTCTAAACGAGCCACATTGAGTAAATACAGTTGAACTACGTTGTGTCTAAGCTTGTACGTAGGAAAGGTCATCATTGATGAGCCCTTGAGGCAATAGGTTAGTCCCTTTAGGTGTCCCTCTTGGTCTTTAAACTTGGTATAAAATCCAAAAACATTCAAGTATCTTATCAAAATCTAACAACATTGGTAAAATTTTAGAAAACTCCAAAAAATATTGTCACTCAATACAGTCAAACTACGATGTCTTTGCGTTCGTCACGCAAGCAAGGCCATCACGATGAGCCCCCAAGGAACTAGGTCAGTCCCTTTAGGTCCCCCTATTTGTCTCTAAATCTTTTGAAAATGTCAAAAATATCAAATAAACTCAAAAGTACAAAAACATTCATAATAAACAAACATCTCCTTCAGCCTTTGACAACACAAGTTGGGAAACAATGCAAACAACGAAATCCAAAACTTCCAAGGAAAGAAACAAAACGATTGGATTATCATTAGACTAAAACATTTCTAAGTATCAACTACCCTACCTTTTGAGAATCATCATCAACATCCTAACATATGTATTAATGGATAAAACGTTCCTACAATAGACAACATTGATGGATAAACATCCTAAAACATAAAAAAAGCCTATGGCAAGTGATACAATAGCATTATTTATCTTTTTATGATCTTATCTTTTTTATTTATCTTATTGTCACATTCCCAAGATCTCTCAAGGATATCCATAAGGAATTAGAGAAGAAGGAATGGGGCATTGATCATTGATTTTCTGTCTACTCTATTTGTTGGATATTTTTGCAATACTACCATGACAAATACTAGCTTTGTTTTATGTATGAAATTTGTTTTGGGGATAATTTGTGTAAGTGGTTGCATATTAGGTACTCCATACCTTTCTATGTAACTACTTTGAAATGTTTCAAACCTTCTCACCCATACACTCTAACAGGGTTTCCATATGTCTGGTATGAGCAAGAACACTCCTTGTTTGTAGAGTCAAAGTCCATACAATAGATATAAAGCCACCTTGGTCATTAATACTAGGTACATCATGTCTATCTACTATATAAATAAGGATTGCTAAAAAAAGTACTTAGTCCTCCATGAAAGCAAAATGGTAGTAGTAACGGTGATCTAGAATGCATATAATCTAAATCATCAACAAATCAACAAATAACATCAATCATCTAACACTTCTATCCATCCCTAATCACACTAACATATCTTCTGAATAACATCTGCATAAGTCATTAGTATCACATGCATCCTTCATCCACAATTTTATCAGTGCATATCATGTCCATCATATAATAAAACATCACACATCATAATCCATATCATATAAATGTATCAAAAAAGTACACAAACATGAGTATATAATCGTAAATCATATATCATATAAGCATCCATAATCATCCATACACATCTCATAACACATATATGCCACAAAAAAAAATGGTATATCTCATATATCATCAAAAATGGGAATGTCATATACATCATCAAACAACATGTGTGATACCAAAATATACAAAATATATATACGAGGCCTCATATGGGTTGATGAATGTATATACAAAAATATATGTCTACATATGTCTCTGATATAAACATAAAGATCATGAAATAATCAAACATCAACCTTGCTGGTTGTCTCAAGGGGGGATCTATGCTGCTACTAACTTTGAATAGGAGATGGTTGTGGTTTCCTGACAGATTGTCCTGCTGAATCCGCCCCTATGGTACTATTGGGCTCACCAAAATGAGGACGCCTTTGTGCTCTAGTTACAAAAGCCTCATATAAGGTCTGATAATAAGTCCTCTCAGTAATGAGTTGATCTCGCTCACTTTGATGTTGTTGCCTCTCTGTATATCTCTCTCCTATCAGAGAGAATCTCACTCGGCCCAGAGATGATCTCTCTTTGTGGTAACTGTGGCCAACTGTACCTCGATATCTTGGCATCTTGTTGCCTCTGCATCTCTCTCTGTGGCTCTAGCATCTCTGTCCTGGATGGCCTGATCTCTCTTGGTTGTGATTGAGAAATCCTATCCACCCTACACGTGCTGCAACTTCTCATGAGCAATTCTGTGTCACTTTCGATCCTTTCAATGCCCAATCACACCTCCTCTTTTAACACATAAAATAGGGCCTCTAGCTACTCCTAAAATGGGCATAGACAATCTCAATGGCCTAATGGTGGGTCCACCATCCATCATACTCTCTGGGAGTCCCTAGATTAAGTCCACCCACTACCCAACCCCATCCAAATGGTCTCAAAGCTTTGAAACTTATAATTGCTACCTGTGAATCAGTATGAGCCCCCCATGTAGTATCCTTTTGTGTAGTACATCCATATATGGCCACATAGTTGTCGGTGGGGCACGTTTGGCACTTGTTGAACTATCTGAGCACCCTATCTAGTAAATACCTCTCAAGAATAATGTCTACCCGATTAATCAAGAATCGAGTCTTCTTGTAGTAAACCAACTACTCTTGATCATCTGGCCAGGCCTCACAATCTCTATATGTTTTCCATGTAAATTCTGTCATATCATCAAAAACTACCCTCTAATAGGAAAGCCTACCAAGATGAGTGTAATGTAGGTAATCAAAATATTGCTAACCATAGGGATCGTGAGCATCCCTATCTCGCATACCCTCTGGCCGAGTGATAGCAATCCACTCCCATACCCAAAAATGGAGTAGATTGGCACTAGCTATAATACTACTACCACCTCTATAAATTGCCTCATGCATATCCCTATAGAGGTGGGCCAACACACACTGACCCCAACCATAGGTGGTTCCATGCTCCATCATCTACTTGATCACTATGCCCCAACTAACGAGAAACCTCCTAGCCCTCCTGTCGAGCATCAAAGGACCAATAATCAATCCTACTAAGACAATAACCATAGGGTCTACATCATCAAAAAAGGAAGCTAAATCAATCTCAGAGTCAACAACCTGCAGCTACTCCACATCAAGTAATCTTTGCATAGCCGAGACGCCCCTCCTGACATCATAATCTATTGGCTTTCCATGGATGGGGATCCTCAAAATCCTCCATACATCCTCTAGGGTAACGGTACACTCCCCTATGGGTAGATGAAACAAAGAGGTCTTCGAATTCCACCTCTCGACCAAAGCAACCATCATAGTCCGATGAGCCCTGATAGTTGGCATATAAGCTATATATCACAATCTGATGACATCAAGAAAATCTCTCTTGAGCTCCTAAAAAGTGGCTAACCCATCCATAAGCTAAGGTCTCTGCTCTCACATGAACAAAGGATGTAAGATAGCCTACAAGAATTCAACCCACAACATCAAAATTCTGCTATAAAATCAAGTTGAGAACTTAAATATGCAATTAAATGAGCTAAATCAGAAATTTTGAGCAATAACACACTTTTCCTAGGGTGATAGCAACTATCCTTGGCAATAACGCACCTATATAAGAGGTGATAGTGGCCATATTTTTCAAAAGTGGCCAAAACCCTAAAAATTTCGAACGCGTGGCCAAATTTGACAAAAGCGGTCATCCTTAGCAATAGCAACCAATTTTTGCAAAAGCAGCCATCCTAAAGTAGCAATAGCATTTGTATTGCGACAATATCACACTTTTTCCTAAACTACTGCTATCGCTTAGTCTAAGTTTATGCATTAATTACACAAGCAAAAAATTAATGAAAGTGAAAATTAAAGATATACATACTAGAGCCCTTGCGCCTGCTGGTCGTTGGTACTACTTGACCGCCTTTGCTCTATGTGGTACTCCTAGAACTCGAGGCATCATGAATCACCATTAATCTCAAAAAATCTCTAGAGGCAAGAATTTCTCAAAGCAAGGTGTGCAAATGAGGGGTAATTCCACCCTAATTTCCATTTTACACCCCCCCCCCCCAAAAAAACCCTAATTTTTACCCTAGAACCCCTTCTAGGTCAATTTTAGGAGCACCTAACATCATCCAAAACCCTAAATGTGAGACCTAGGCCTTAATTTTTCATCCTCTACGCATCTGAACTACTTTGGAACCTAATCGAGTACTTGACCTAAAAAGGAAATTTTTCTAGCCGACCTCTCGAGGGGGCAACCCAGCGTCTTACTATCCTTTCGTTGACCGCCGAGGCACAGTAGGGCATATTAAATTTTTCAATCTTGATCTAAACATTGAATTCTTTGAAACAATGTAACCAATACATTGTGTCAAAGAGGGGCAACACATGTAAAATGACCTAACACATATCAAATATCCTAAACTGCTTTTTTCCATTATCGACATCAATTAACATCATTTGTATCATTAACCCTATTTTCCTCTATTAATTAAATAATCTCAAATTATTTAATTAATTCACTATGTCATCATCTAATTTAACCTTATTCCTCTTGATTAATTAAATAAACACAAATTATTTAATTATGTCACTAACATACCTTATTCATCTAAATTAATTAAATTATTTTTATGAAGGGTAAAAAACGGGTTTTGATGGGGCCCGGAACCCAGAACAAAGAAAGGCAAGTTGCATCTAAAATACATCAATAACCATCAACAACCCCACAACAACCACAAAAGATAGATCATGACTACGCATGCTGCATCCAACAAGTCAACATCATTAATTATTTAATTAAATTACTTTCCCTTCTCCAAATTTGAATAATTAAATCAATTATTCAAATTCCCTAAAAATCACTCAACATGGTCATATACCTTTTATTTATCGAAGTCAAATGTGGCTTGCATGTTCCTCACAAACATTCATTAATTATTAAATTAATTAATACATCCTCACATATCTTGATTGAATAAATCATGACCACTGATTTGTCAATCTATTTCCCAATCCCACTAATTTCTCTAATCCCACTAAATACTCAAACTATCTTCTTCAATCCCACTAATCATTCCATCTAATTCCATTCATTATTTAATTAAATCCCTTAATTGGATCAATCAGATGAGTTAACTGATCAATCTATCTCCTCTCAACGGTTCTCAACCGTTGATCTTGATCTTTCATTGTTGAATCTTGATCGTTCATCTGAAACTTGAAAATCTATAAAACAACCTTCATCCTTCTCACAAAATGATGGAATAATCTAGAGAATTTGTGGAGAGGTCATGTCAAATTGGCTATTGAAGCACATTGAACAAATACTTGCATTCTAGATCACCATTACTACTACCTTTGAAGCTATTTTGCAACATGGAGGCTTCGTATTGACCAAGCAATCCAACATCCATTATCAATACGAACACACTTTGACATGGGATGGTAAAATTATACTCTTTGAATTCGTTTATGTTCTCATTTATGCTAACATTGTTTATTGAATGCATTGCTTTACAATCACATGTCATGAGTATGTTGGGATTTATCTTGTTTTGATTTCAATTTATTTATTTTCATTGTTGTATTTCCATCTTTCCAATTTTTCCCCCTTACACACCTATGAAAAATATATCTGCAAACTTGTATGATAACTTCAAAGTAGAAGGAATGTTTGAGGAGAAAGCCTGCAATGAAAAATCTAAGGAGACATTCTCCGTAGATGCAAAGAAAAATCAAGACAACAAGAAAAAAGGAGGATTCATTCCTATCCAAAACAAGAAAATGAACTTCAGAAAGCCTACCCCTAAGAAAATTGCTCCCATCAAGTTCAATGGTAACTTCTATGCTTGCAATAAGTTTGGTCATAAGGAAATTGAGTGTAGAAGCAAGACGATTCATAATTCATTTAGGTCTTCAAGGTACAATGCTATGAACTCTTAATCATTTCATGGTCGGTGTTATGCTTGCAATAAATTTGATCATAAGGCTAATGAATGCAAAACTAAAATTATGAGGAATAGTAATGTTATGACTTATCAATGTTTTTATGGTTACTACTACACATGCAACAAGTGTGGTCATAGTGATGTTGATTGTACATCTAATGTGAGAAGAAGTAATTATTCTTCACAAGTCGGTATCACCTGCTACAATTGAAATAATCTAGGACACATTGTAAGGTTCTACAAAGGAAAGAATGCAAGACCTTCTGCTTCACAAAAGAAGATTAACACTAATCAACAAAAGAAGGAAACAAACAAAGTATGGCAAAAGGAAGAAAGTGAAGTAAAGAATGAATCTATACCTTAGCATGGTACATATGAGTCCTCTCGTAATTAAAAAGATAGAGCATTATCTTAGGGGGAGATTTTATTTGCCAAAGCTTTCAATTCCCTTGAAGAGAGTAAGATGTTGAATACTTCAACATGGAAGAGGAGTTGGATCATACTTTTTGGTATACAAATTTGTTGTGCAAGAATAAAATTTTTTGATGAAGGTTCCGGTGCAAGTAGAAGAGGTGTAGAGGTAGGTAAAAATGTTCTAATTGATATTATTCCAGTTTGTTGTATCGCAATTGAAGATGAGTTTCAAAAAATTTCCAAGGCATTCATAGTGTATACTCTAAGACAAAGTCATGGTATTTTGGTTTGTACCTCTCTATTGAGAAATATTTTGTCTTGCAGTTCAAAAGATAAGTTGGTCAAGGTATGAAGGTGTTATATCCAATTTTTCATGTCTTTACACCTTCTAAAGTAAAAGTTGTAAGTGATGGTGTTTCGGTCTATGCTCTAGAAAAGTAAAATGATGATGAAGGCTTGTTGGAATGCTCTACATTCCTCAAGAAAGAATGAATTGTCCATACACTCTTGTGGATATATTCAACTACATTAAGTACATGCTACTTTGTTGTATCAGATGTTTTGGGGGTCTGCAAGTACAATTTCAAGTGGCAATGTGCTACAGATAGTTTTAGATGCCCATTTGATCTTCAAATCATATGTTTGGGTACTTATGCAGATTGGTGTATGCCCAAGTTATATAATTTTATGTGGAAATTTTGCATGCCTCAAGGTTGATATATTACATGTTGTATGTTCTAGTTGCCAGATTTCAAGCTAGTCCTAAGCAATCTCATGAGAAAGCTATGAAATAAATGTTCAGATATTTGAAGGGAACTCTGAATTATGGCCTATGGTATAAAAAGGATGATAACTTTTCTCTGAGTGCCTATACTGATATTGACTGGGCTGGTTTTGTGGATGATTCGAGAAGTACAAGTGGAAGTGCATTCTTTTTGGGAGACAAATTGGTCTCTTGGTTTAGTAAAAAGTAAGACTCGATATCTTTATCCACAAAAGAAGATGAATACATTGTTGTAGCATCTTGCTACACCTAGGTTCATTGAAGGAAGAAAAATTTGAAGGATGTGAAGGTGGTTTATGATGAACCTATTCCTATATTGTGTGACAATACAAGTGCAATTAATATTTCCAAGAATTTGATAATGCATTCAAGGACTAAACACATCTCTATCCGGTATCACTTTCTAAGAGAGAAGGTTACAATGCATGAATTTAGAATGGAGTATGTGCCTACCAAGGACTAGATTGTAGATATTTTCACAAAGGAACTTTCAAAGGATAATTTTGAGTATCTCAAGCAAAATATAGGGGTTATTTCCCCTCCTTGTTTTAACTAGATGCATAGGTGGTGCATCTTTCCAAGGGGAGAAATTAATGCCTTATCTTTTTCTCCTAGATTGATGTATGCTACCACTCAGGGGGAGCTGGTAGTAAGGGATATTTTTGTATATATGTGAAAATATTGTACATGTATAAGAATAAGTGTTGTTGGTCAAAGGGGGAGTATGTGCTACTATTTCATTTGAATATCTTTGGCACTTTTTCCTGAAGTCAAAGAATATGTTATTGCTCTCTACATATACGTATGTGTTTCCTTTTTTCCTTGATGTCATAGGGGGAGAGAGAAAATGTGTGTTTCCATCAATGCCAAAGGGGGAGATTGTTGGTAGTTGTTGTCATCGATGTCAACACTTGATGAAGATTGTTATATGTTTGGAAGTGGTTTATGAGCTTGTTGTCACTAGTTGATGACAACACTTGGTAAATTGCTTGTCGTTGACATTGTTGTCAACAATTGATAAGGGAGATTGTTGGCATTTGATGTCTTTGATGTCAAGTACTTGGTGAGAGATTGTTGTAGTGTTTGTTTTTAGCATTAGTTTTCATTGTTCATAACATTTAGGTTGGGTTAACATTGATGTATGGAGATGCTCGTTGAAGTTCATGATTGGATGACATGTCTTATCTAAGAAGTATTGAGTATGATTTCTATCAACATAGTTAGTTTGATAATGATATATTAAGATGAGGATTAGAAGCATTAGAAGTATTGGTGATAGTGGAGAGATGTTGTTGAAGGTCTACAGTATGTCTTATGCTCTCTCCCAATGTTCCTAATGAAGCATGTGTTTCTAAAAGAAAATTTTAGCCTCCACAAGTTGCTTAAGTGGTTCTATTCCTAGATTTTGCATGAAAGTCTACTTGGGAGAATGCTTTGCATTCCTTCATTTTTGAAGGTATGGTCTTGCAGCTTGGGATTAAAAGTCTATGGATGTTGCACTCCTATCTTTTTAGGTCGCCAGTTTGCTAAGGAGATTTTTGTGAATTGCATAATGTTGGTAGTGTTGTTGGGTGTCTAGACTGGTCTAGAAAATGCTCCACATTTATTTGTATTGATGTCTCTACTCCTTCATCATGGTGAATGTTCTTTTAACATCTGTGTAGTATCTTAGTTCCAATTTCATGTGTTGAAGTGGTTCGCAATTTCATTTGTTAATGTTATATCTCATGATTGAACATTCTATGTTTTTGAGATGAAGTATTTTGTCCTTGTTTGGTTTGCAGTGGTTGCTAGTGGCATGAATTTATGAAAGATGTTTCTGGAAGTATTTTTGGATGTTCATGGAACATCCCCATGTGATCCGCACATTGCTAATTTGCCTCTTTAGTGTTGCATTGTGCCTTGAGTTGTCTTTTTGTGTTATTTGTGGATATCTAGCCGACATGGCTTGTTTCTTTACTTGTGTCATGTGCTTGGGGGTTTGTGCCAATAATTGAAGATGTGTTATGTTATATTTTAGTCTTGACCTATCTTGGTTAGAACTACATTGATTCAATTCAATTAAAAGTATGTTTTTGGGCCGACTGGTTATGTGCTTCAAGTTTCATCTACACGTTTCCTTGATGTTGACTTAGATTGATATGCACCAACATGTGAATTGATTTGGATCACATTGGAATATTTAATAATATATTTTTTGGTCCTCTCTATGCTTGGGATAGGACCACAATATGTTGTTGTGGCCGACTTGGCGAATTCATTATTTGTATTCTTTCTTGGCCGACCTAATTGATGTTTTAAGGTCTTGCAATGGATATAAATGCAAGAAAATTTTGATTGAAGGAAGTATGGAAGTCTAAACAATTGTGAAGAAGTGTGAATGTGGAATACATTAAATATCAAGTCGATTTAGTGCTACAATGTGAAGAGGAATGATCAAATGTGCTTGAACACCTCAGTCAATAGAGTGAATTGTTGAAAAATATTGTAATTCTTTATAAACTCTTTGTATCCTACTCTGAGATAGTGAATCTCATCAAGTCCTTGTATCTTTCCCCTAAAGTTTTGTTAGCTCCAATTCATCAAGTCATTTGTATCTTGCATTGAGGTAGTGCGCCTTGGTCTGCAAGTTATTTTTGGCAACAATTCTTTATATTATGAGTTACCGTGGTTTTTCCCTCATTGGGTTTTCCACGTAAATCTAGTGTCATCTTGTGGATGTGTGTTCTTGCCTCTTTTATCATTTCTTCTAATTTTATTAGAGTTGTAATTGCTATATCTTTTATTTCTAAAGTTGCTAAAGCCTTATCCTACTATATTATTATCTACTACTATTTTATTTAAGAGTTTTGATTTCGTTAAGTGCTGAAAAGTTCAAGTTCCAAAAGGGCTTGTTTTTTAGTAGACTGATTCACCCCCCTCTCAATCTCTAAGTGTGTTCAACAAGATCTAAGTAACATCAAACTTTAGCCATGCACCATTTCACACTCATGACATAGTCAACCCATATCCAAGTCATAGTCCAAACCTTAACCATAACAACCTACATCATGTGCATTTAAGTCCATATCAAATAATAAAACACTTAATTTTTACCAAGTTTTGATTCCAACTTTTGTGTCACTAAATCTTGCTATATCTAAGCAATTATTTTTATCTATACAAATAAGAGTCCAATTTTTTCATATCCCCAATTATTACATGCAGCCAAGTAAATCCTCACACAATGGATACCCAAGATCACTCTTGTGAGTCATCTCAAGACCATAATGATGATAATGATTTTCTCCACAACCATAACAAATATGGAGATGATATAGTTGTGTTTTTCAAAAAAATATGATTCCAAAATTGTATTGAAACACATTAATATCACATCCTTCAAGAATGAATAGAATTAGGAGCTTGAATACCGAGTTATATTAACCTTGAACAATTAAGAACACGAGAATCCCCTCCTATAAACAACGATGAATATTGTGAAGCACATGAAAATGACACTACTCATGGGAATGCTATAACTAAAGAAAAGAACAAAGAGAGATTCCCATTAAAATACTTCTAAATATACCAACCATATCTTTTATAGCTTCCTTGGTTCATTTAAACAACATCAATGATTTAAACCTTTTCAATCAATCAAGAATTGAGGGATACAAAGTCCTATACTCTTAAAATACTTCAATTGGGTTCACCTTCCACTAAAGGATATAATTTTGAGGAACTATTTCACTATACCTTCTAAAGTTCAAATGCACAAATAAATTTTCCTCCACACTTTGAAATACCCAAATTCAAAAAATGTAAAGGAAAGGGTGATACAAAGAGTCATATCCATGAATTTTACATCACTTGCCATGAGGTATCCTATAATGATGATTATATATGTGTAGACACTCAAAATTTTCCTAATCAATATCACACATTTGATTCGATTTACTAACACCATTTTTGTCCGGATTCGACCAATTTTGTCTTTGTCCTAATTCGACCAATTTCGTCTATTTAATTAAATAATCCCAATTGTTTAATTAAATTCATCATTTTCTTCTATTAATTAGATAATCAACATTATTTGATTAATTCACCTCGTTTATGCTAATTTTCATCCTATTTGATTGAATAATGCAAATTATTTGTTTAAATCCCTTAATTCCTCTCATTTGATTAAATAATTTTAATTGTTTAATTAAATGTCATTAATTCCCCTTTTTGATTAAATGATCTAATCGTTTAATTGAAATCTTAAATTCCTCCATCTTGCACAATTAAATAATGTTTTAATTATTTAATTGACTAATTTTCCACTCCATAAAGGAATATCCTCATATAGAATATTCTTCCATTTTAAATTCAAATATTTCCCTCCCACATGGAAATATCTTGCAAATTCTTCCTAATTTTAAGGATTTGTGTTTGTTGAAATCAATTTTGCAACCCTTGATTAATTTTATTCAATCTCGACCATGGATTTTATCATTGATCCATGTCATTCCCTCTCATCCATTTCTATCCATTGATTAACCAAATTGATCCTAGAAAATGATTCACCTAAAAACCTATAAATAGCCCTCATTTTATGAGTAATTCATCCACAAAACATTTGGAGCAATTGCATTATAGCCATTTTTATCTTCATTTTTTGAGCATTTTACATCCATTTCCATCCAATTCACCATTAGAGCATCATTCAAAGCTTGCTTCAACAATGTGATTAGGAAAGGGATAACCATTCCACATCAATTTAGCACTAATCCCCCAATGGAATGAGGTTTTATTTTTTAATTAGGTTTCATTTTATCCATTTGAATACATTATTTCATGTTTCATGGATTCTTAATTAGCTTTGCGATCATTTCATTGGAAATGTGGATTAATTAGGTTGAATGCTTAGTTTCTTAGTTGATTCTAGGTGTATTTGATCTACATTTTATTCATGTTTACATTTTTGAGATTAGTGTTGAATTGATGTGGAATAATCAACCCTTTCCTAATCTCATTATTGAAGCAAGCTTTGAATGATGCTCTAATGGTGAATTGAATAGAAATGGATGAGAGGGAATGACGTGGATCAATGATCAAATCCATGGATGAGATTGAAAGATCACATGGATTGATAAAATTCATCAAGGGTTGCAATTGATTTCAACAAACACAAATACTTAAAATTAGGAGGAAGTTGCAAGATAATTCCATGTGGGAGGGAAATGTTTGAATTTGAAATGGAAGAATATTCTATAAGAATATTCCTTTGTGCAGTGAAAATTAATCAATGAAATAATTAAAACATTGTTTACTTATGCAAGATGGAGGAATTTAAGATTTCAATTAAACAATTAGATCATTTATTAAAAAAGGGGAGTTAATGAAATTTAATTAAACAATTAATATTATTTAATCAAATGAGAGGAATTAAGGGATTTAACCAAATAATTTGTATTATTCAATCAAATAGGATGAAAATTAGCATAAAAGAGGTGAATTAATTGAAAATAATGTTGATTATCCGATTAATAGAAGAAAATGATGAATTTAATTAAACAATCAGGATTATTTGATTAAATAGATGAAAGTGGTTGAATCGGGACGAAAATGGTGTTATTAAATTGAATCAAATGTGTGATATTGATCAGGACAATTTTAAGTGTCTAAATTTTTCCCCTCTGAATTGAGGTACCTACTACATTGGTTTAAAGAACTAATGCTTCTTAGATCAACATTGCTACTCAGATCACAAATTTAAAAATTCATGGTTTTTTTCGGATGCTCCACTGTGCTTTGTGGGTTCAATTCTTAAAATTTGATTTAGAATGAATTATTTTTGCCACATAGAAGTCTTGATTATGAATTGTTTGAGATTAATATGTCTATAACAAAGCAAGTTATTTTCCACAAAAGCTCGAAATTTGTGAAAACCAAAGTGCTAAAGTATAGTTCCCTAAGTTTACTTTGACATAATGAGCAAAGATTTGAACAAAGATACTAGGAAGCACACTAAGATATTGAATTGATAAAAAAATGTTGAATGAATAAGACAACTGAGAGGGGGGTGAATCAGTTGTAGCAAATTAAACCTTCAAAACCCTCAATAGTAATCAAATCCACATGCATTCATTAAACCCTTATTTTGTTAATGTGATTAAACATGAAATACAGATAACATAAACTAAAATAACAACACCATACACAAGAGAACACCAGATTTACATAGAAAACCCAATGAGGGAAAAACCACAGTGAGGATAAGCTCACAATATAAGTAATTTGAAAACCGGTGCAAGGGCTCACTACCATAATATGACACTATCCAAAAAGGCTCACAACCATGGCTCATTGCTACAAATAGAAATACAAGAAAATAGAAGAAGAATGTTACATAGAGAACACTTTCTCAATGCAACAAGGAATCCACCACAATGCTCCAACAATTTTGCTTTATGGCTTGCTTCCTTCAGGAATACTAACATTAAAATTTGTATTACTTTGCTCAAATTTGCATCACACACATCATTTGCATCGATCTCGAATCTATCTTACTTCTCTCTTTATCCTTTTTACAACTCATAACAACACCACATTTATATCAACCTCAGCCTCAAAAACCTTCTCCAATGTCGGTAACTAGTCGTTATACATACAAATTCAAAATAGGTCAGCACCTAAACATTCCCGCGATGGATAGGAATGAAGGCGACCTACATAAATCCTTAATTAGGACCCAATAGATCCCAACACACCTCAACATGATTTTACAAGCCTCGCATGTAGTGCTAACACAAGGTCGGCCAATACCCATGTTAAACACCATAATCATTAAGTACACACTTCCTTAAATCAATATGAAACTTTTGGACGATAGAATTCACTTGAACACGATCTAGAATAATCCATGAACTACTTGAGGTTCATCAAACACTTCATCCAAGCTTGCATCATACAAATATTTTAACTTGGAACTAGTAAACCTTGTTCGCATACTGACAAATGAAAATCACTCTATAATGCACCAAATCAAGTAAGCTCTTGAATACAAAAAGGTACAAACATTATAAGAAACTTCCCAAATCTACACAACCTAAAGCCAGACAATGGAGAAATGTGGATCAAATACATTTCTCCCAAGCCACAAAAAATATCACTGAAAAATTGGTTCACACACTGGTGAAAATATCTCGCTCTACACAACGATCTAGAAACCCAAATTCAGAATATAGCAACCTCTGATAACCATGAATAACATATCAGATCTACATAGGCATAGGATTAATACAGAAGAAATGTGGATCACAATACCGAAGCACACTATGAACACTTGCACAACACAGTTTACTCTGTTTAACAAATTTTCTCAAAAGCACTTGGAAACCAAGTACCAGAGACATCATCTCAGCTCATTACTTCATTCCAACTCATCTTCAGACACTGCAACAAAAAGATAGCTCCATGTACTCACAACACTTCCTCAATATCTCAACTATACATGCACAACCTGCAACAACCTATTTTCCTCTTTTTTCACAAATTTCTCAATATCCTCGACATCTTCATCATGCAACAACTTCCTTAACACACACTTGACATCAGTGACAACACCAGTTAGTGGAATTTCTATTGACATCAATGGCAACACCTTCATACTTGCAACAAACAAAATATAGTTAGATGCATGCAATAGTATAATGTCCTTCAAGTGGACTCAATTATGTTCAAAGGGTTTGAAGTTTTAGTCATAACCATGTTAATGTTTGTTTTGAGAGTTTGAATGATAAGCAATGTATTTACTAACTTGATAGGTAAGGGGGATATTTCACAAGATTTCTTCCATAAATCTTACTAAGAAAAGATTGATACCACCAATCAAGCACATTCCTAGCTAGTAGTAAAGGAATGTCTCCTCACAGTAGGATTACCACCTGAAGGTTAATCCATATCCAATGGAGTGTGCAAATAGGGTATGCCAAGGTCATGTACCAACTTAACACCCCTGGCCTTGAAAGAGTGTGAGCTCTAGCAAGACACCTTATGCCTCAACCACGTACCAGACATGGCAAGTAACTTCTCATAATGGTGTTATCACGATGCACTACTATGACTCAATGCAACGATCAACTGGTCTTAGGCTTCTAGATACAATGGTTTGTAGTGACTCAGTGAACACCTATGGTATAACATCAAGTGTGAGACGTTAAAGCCTCTAATCAACCCATGTGTGGTCTATACACCCACATTAGAATTAACATGTGTGAAATACATCACAAGATAAGTACTACTTGCTTTCACTTTCGTACATTTTATAAATCCTGCTTGAACATGTGCTTGGAGGTCACCTTGAGTTCTCCATTGCGGGATGTATCTCAAGGAATGCCCCCTCTACTAAAAAAATAGGAATGTTATTTATCTTCACCCAAGTTCGTATGAAGCGCAAGGGGAGAGGATACATAGAAAGCCTTGGGTTACCGTGAGCAAAAAGTGAAAACTAGGAGTGTTTCTCTTCACCCAAGATTGTATGAAGCACAAGGGGAGGGGATACACACTACTAGTCTACCAATCATAGAAAACACAACACAAATTTTTCATTTTAGATGCACCAAAAGATAAGTGTAAATGAATTTTAAGGCACCAAAAGGAAGTGTTAGATTTGTTTTGTTCAATTTTAAAACTCAAACTAAGGTGAGATTGTATGGCTCAATTTTAACTCCAAATTGAAAAAGAAAGTTGAATTGTTCATTGTTAAGCACCAAATTCCAAATGTGAAGGTTCAATTATTAAGTACGAAATTGAAAAATGAACCTAAATTAAAGCTTGAATTAAAAGTGCTCTTAGATTATGCTTCACATAAGTGTTGAAAAACACTTTGCAAGATTGATGAATTATGATAATGAAGTATTGATAAACACTTGACTTCAATGCTTGATCCCTCATTCAACTTCTGCAAAAAGTTAGACAACTTACAAAAATAGAAAACAACAAACCAGGTTAGGGTTAGAAATCAAATAATCATGAAATTCAAATGATCAATCTAAGATTTAGCTCTCATTTATACCTGCAAGTGCACAAATTTGTCAAAAAAGTGCACTGGTCTATCAGATAAGTGTGTTGGTTTGTCATAGACAAATGCATTGCAATATTCAACTACGCTGCTTTGCCTTTGCACAAGTGCACTACAATATCAAGTGCATGGTTCTATAAAACTTGCAAACAAAAAAATAGAATTTAGAAAATACGCTGCAATATCAAGTGCTCCAACCACAACTCTGTCGCAATGCAACAAGTGCACACTAATATTCAATTGCATTGCAATAAAACAAGTGTGTGGCTCTACATCTGAAAAGTGCGCTGGCCTACTTCTAGTTCCTACAAAACATGAAAATCTCAAGCAATTTTTCTTAAATAAAGGCATAAGGTCCCATCGAGCATGCCAAAAATGTGAACATGAATAAAATGTAGATCAAATACATGTAGAATCAGTTAACAAAATAAGCATTCAACCTAATTAATCCGATTCCCACTGAAATTCTTGCAAAGCTAATTAAGAATCCATGAAACATGAAACAACATTCAAATGGATAAAAGGAAACCTAATTAAACAAGCAAACCTCATCACATAGTGCTCAATTGATGTGGAATGATCAACCCTTTCCTAATCCCATTGTTGAAGCAAGCTTTGAATAATTCTTTAATGGTGAATTAGATGGAAATGGATGTAAAATACTAAAAAAATGAAGATAAAAATGTCTATAGTGAAATTACTCTAAACGCTTTGTGGATGAATTACTCATAAAATGAGCTATTTATAAGATTTTTAGGTGAATCAATGGCAAGGATCAATTTGGTTAATCAGTGAATAGAAATAGATGAGAGGGAATGACATGGATCAATGATCAAATCCATGGATGAGATTGAATAAAATTAATCAAGGGTTGCAATTGATTTCAGCAAACACAAATTCTTAAAATTAGGAGGAATGTGCAAGATATTTCCATGTGGGAGGGAGATGTTTGAATTTGAAACAGAAGAATATTCTATGAGACTATTCCTTTGTGGAGTGGGAAATTAGTCAATTAAATAATTAAAACATTATTTAATTGTGCAAGATGGAGGAATTTAAGATTTCAATTAAATAATTAGATCATTTAATCAAAAAGGGGAATTAATGACATTTAATTAAACAATTAAGATTATTTAATCAAATGTGAGGAATTAGGGGATTTAACCAAATAATTTGCATTATTCAATAAAATAGGATGAAAATTAGCATAAAAGAGGTGAATTAAACAAATAATGTTGATTATTCAATTATTAGAAGAAAATGATGGATTTAATTAAACAATTAGGATTATTTAATTAAATAGACAAAAGTGGTCAAGTCAAGATGAAAATGATGTTAGTAAATTGAATCAAATGCGTGACATTGATCAGGACAATTTTAAGTGTCTACAAAAATAAAATTATGAGGAAAATGAATAATATGAACTTGATTTTTGGTTTTAAGAATATTAGTCTTGAATTAGTTAACCAAATTTTAAGTTGCTTAATATAAGTTACCTTTGTTCATCAACTTAACTTCCCTACCTCATAATGGATTCTAATTGTAAACATATAGATGAAGGTTCATAAAATCATTTCCTTGAGAAATTATTTAATGATTGTTGCAGTAAAGAGGGTCATGTTATTTGGATGTTTTTCTTGGTTGTGCATTACAAATTTAATACAATAAAGATATGGCATTCTCTAGATATTTGATAGTATTTATTTATTATCACAAATTTATTTAGCTAAGTTGTTGGTTTTAGACAAGTGTAACCTTTTGTTATAAATTGAATGTAATGTTATTCACATGTTCAGGGCATACTTTGAAATTTTGGAATTATTTATATTGATTGTTTGAAAGTGAAAAATTTAGCTAGGGGTGAAACTCTTGTTTTCTTTGCTTGTTGATAGTAATGTGAAGTTTAAAAAGTTGTCCAGTTCAAAATATTTGATGTTTTAGTATTGCTAAATAAAATGAAATATTATCATAATTATTCAAGTAAAAAATTATAAATGCAATAGCTATACATGAAGAAATTTAGAATCAGTTATCAATAATTATCCTTTTACTAATAGTGATGTTTAAATTTGGTGCAATGGAACTATAAGTTGAATCATGTATATTAGCTTGTAAGCAAGGATTCTACCCTTAGTGGCATATTGTGTTTTGAAGTATGGTGTAATTCCTTGCAAATGATGTATGTACTTATTTTAAGGATCATGTTGGGGTTTGTGAATATGTGATTCCTTGTGTTATGTGTCATTTCCATGTGCTTTCTAGGGTAGTTGACCCCCCCTCTTGTGAAGAGGTAGATTTTGGGTCCTCTATGTGCAAGGGGTTTGAGTGGGAAAATCTCCCATAAATGAGGGCATCCTTTTTTTTAGGGTATGAGTGCCCATGCTTATCAAGGGATAAGAGTATCCTATATCTATGTGTATATTGGCCTTATTTGGAGGAATACAGGTGTTTTGATGGTACATTGTGGAGTATGGAGGTGTTGATGTGAGATTGGATTTTGGGTGAATGTGATATAATATTTTCCCCCTAATAGGTAGAGCCCCTACTCCCCCTATGTGGATTTCCTTCATGGAAATCTAATGTGATAGTGATGTGTTTGGGTGTTGGTAATTGTATGAAGTGTAAATCAATTTGTGCATTGTTGGTGCTAAGTGGTCTTAATGTGTTCCAAGGTGGCTAGTAAAATTAATTTTATTCATCCTTTTTATAAGTGTTGTCGAAGGTTAAGAAAGTGCATTATATTACGTGTTGTGAGAACCCAATGAATGTTATGTTTGTGACTCAAGTTTGAGATACTGGGTATCCAACTTGGGATAAGGGTGTGGTTGACAGTCAGGATGATCTACTTGTGTATACCCTTGTGTTAATATTAAGATTGCATGTTTTTTTTTGTGTTGAAATTCCCCTAATAATGACCACTTCATTCAGAGAAAGGATCTGCTAGTGTATTAGTGGTTGAGGGAGTCCCCTATTCATTGGAACATTGTGATTCTTCTTTGATGTCATCTTTGTGCTAGCCAGTGGAATAATGTCAGAAGATTATGTTCCCCCTTAGAATGTTGAGTTGGATCTACTCCCCCTTTGAGGATCATATTTGTTGGTCCGTAGTGCAAAACCTTTTTCCTTGAGTTGTATCGCATGGGTTGAGGATGGATCTTGTGTGCCAAATTTTGGATGAGCTTCCACTTGGGCTACAGATGCTATAATTATTGTATATTTAGAGACATGGGAATTAGATACAATGTTTTTGTGATATCATTGTTGATCTATTTCACATAAAGGTAAGGATTCAATATTCATGGGCCATTGTTGATCTATTTCACATAAAGGTAAGGATTCAATAGTCATGGGCCAGGAGTAGTGTTGAAAATAGAGGGATAAGAATGAAATGGTTTAATTTTATTATAGTGTATTTTTTGAAAGAGTATAAAGTAACAAAAATTCAAGGCTTGTGCCAACAAAACATTATGAAATTTATTGGGCTATAGAATTTACAAAGATTGTGACAGAGATATGCATTGGTGAATGATGTTCTCTTGGGTAAGATTTAATGTACAAATAATTTCTATTTCAAGATACTTCAGATATATATACGATTATGGCTATTTGGTTGGCATGGCCTGGGTTGTTGGGACTATGCTTGGTTACTATGTGGATATTTTGTGGTTTGAGACCACTATGAGTTTTTTAGCTATGTGGTTTTGAGAACCATCATTCCCCTCCACCCTTCAAGTGGCTTGGAAAAGTCACAGTGCAAGTAATATGCAAATCTTTGCGAAATGTGTATTATTTTTTAATATTCTTTATGCTCCTTATTATTGTCGCCAGTAGTGTTGTGTTTTTGGGATATTTAATTTGTGTGGTCCTCTTTTCCTCAAGGACTTAACTCGATTTAAATAGTTTTTGTTGGTGTAAATTTTTATTTTCCTAGTGGATTAGTTTATTTCTCTTAGTCCTAGGTTTTTCCTACACTTAATTAATATTTCTTAAGATAATAACGTGAGTTTATTACTAGGAGATAAGTGTGTGGTGTCCCCTTCCTTAAAGGGTGGAACCACTTTCCACATTTGGTGGCATCCTCCACTTTTGGTGGTCCATCTCCACTTTTTGTGGTTGATTCCTATTGGTTGGATTTTCCACCTACCTCCTCTCCTAAGTTCTATATAAACTCACTACCTAGCTTGTATTTGTATGCTCTTGCATCTTCTTGCAATCTATTCATGCATCTTTGCAGTGTATCTTTTCATCTTGGAAGCTCTTAATGCAATATTGTCACATCGAAATTTCATAATCTCTCAAAGTCCTAGTTTGCACTCTTATGTTTTTCCAGTTTATCTAGCTTTGATTTTCTCTTAAAAATTTCCTTGGGTTATTCAATCTATTTCAGATTTCTAACAGTTTTTAATTGGATTTTAGAAGTTTTCTTTGTACTTTTTTTACTCTTTACTTTTATCGAGATTTTAATTATAACTTTGAAATCTTATTTTTATCTTCTTAAGTTTGAGGCTTATTTAATTTGTACTACTAGCACATGTGTTGTGATGCGAAATCTATAAACTAATATATCTGGGAGGGATCCTTGGCAGGTTGTATGGGGGTGCAGATGCATTGGGGAATTCATATTGTGAGGATGAGGATGTAAATGGGATCAGTTTGGGATGATCATAATCCATTCTCCCCTATATATTATGTGTGATTCTTTGCATACCTTCTTAGAGGCTAACCCCCTTACATAACCAAGGGGAGGGTGTCGGTCTCCTCTAATGGTTCAATAACTAAGCCCTTAAAGCTATAACTTAGAGATTAGATATATGCACTAAGTAGTTATCTTGCTCATCATGAAGGTTCATTTCATTATCAACCCAGGTACGTGAACTTGAAATGGGTTGGCATTGTTTGTGCACTAGGACTCAATTGTAGTCATCCTTATCCTATAACTAGAAAGGAAATGCTTGAAAGGAATTAGCATAAGTATTGAGCATGAATCAACAACTAAAATGAACTGAAATGAATGACAGAAACATAAATCTTAGCAAACAAACAGGAAGTTACTGTCTGCCTTGGCTACAAGAACAAACACAAAATGAAGTTCCAATGGCTGCAGGAATAGACAAGTGCTAAGACCGTAACAAATTACTGAACAAAAAAGTAACTACTAAACTAAATGGACATAATTCTCACCAAGTGGACCCCCTTGAACGAGTCTTCCCAAAACCAACTCAGATGCAGTAAATTAAAGTATCATTTAATTCATTGAAAACATTGTTACATCATAATAGCAACATGACTTTATTCCTTGAAACTAAAAATGAAAGTACAATATCAGAACATCCAACCTTGTGAAGAGGAACATCTGATCATTATTTATAGAAGGAAAGATTCTAACTAACCCTAACTAACTGGGCAGTTGACTCCAACAAACTAGGATGACACCATTTATTGAAAGCATGAAAAAGAGGAAGGAGGTTATGCATGTGCCAAATTTAGTCAAACTAGTCTTGCCTCAATGAGGATCCAGCATAACAACACCTCCTAAATCTACTCAACTAATAGACATGGTCATTAAAAGTCAAGTTATAACTTCCACATGACCTGGAAGTTTCCCTCCATTGACCTCTTTAATGCCCATCTCTTTGACTCCTTTAGTAACTGACCAACTAGCATGAACTTCTTCCACCTTGCAAGCTCCATTTATTTCTGCATCTCACTTTGAACCTACATTATGACATTAGCGTGCAGAAGAAAATTGTATATCCATAATCACCTTAGAATAACATTCATTCAATCACATGTAAAATTAATATAGATATATCACATAGCAGGTTAATATCATCAAAAGTTACAGGGATAAGTTCATGCCCAAAGTTCATAAGTTTAGGGAAATAACATAGAAAGTATTAGTAACTAGGTGCTAAAACCCCATAGTAAGAATAAAAAACACATGATAAATCCTAAAAAAAAATGAGTCATTATTTGGACTCATCAAAGGGTACTAGGAAATGTATGGAGGGGTCCTAGAGAGGGCTTCAAGACCATCTTTCCTAGTATTATCATGGTTACTCAATGATGGTAGTTGCTTCAGATATGGTATTTGGCATTATTTCTCCTCATAAATCTCATTCCCTGAACCATGTGACATGTCAGTGTTGTGTTGATAGTGTGTGTGTTGTAAACCAATTGCTATGTTGCTTATGGATTAATGATAGGGATTTTCGTAATATAAAGAAATGAGTGATTGCTTAAGATATAAATTAATTATGTTGTTGTGAAAGGATTGAACTATTGTTCTAAGTAATGATGATTGAAGTGAATATATATATGTATGTATTGTAGTCCTTAATAATCATGCAAGTGATAGATGAAGTAATGTGAAATTGACATATGTGTAATGAGAATAAATCATCTTTTGGGTTGTGTTGATAGTTAACTAATGTTTTGGGATATCTTAGAAGATAAAATTTGTTTTGCCATGCTTAGAAAATTTTCTTTTATTTTCAAGTGCTTATGCTTACCCTCATTTTGGGGACTTCTTGGAGGAAGCCTAATCCTAGGGGGGGTGTAAGACCCCTTCTCTTGTAGTCTTGTTGATTCTATGAGCCATTGATGGTTTATGTCCCATATCTTATATTCTTTTATGTTAGATATTATACATAAGTGATGATTGTTCCTATACATCAAAGATGTTCATATTTCAATTGTTAATGAATATGGTAAACTGATTAATCTTATCTAACTAATGGTTGTGTTTTTTTTTTTTTGTAGTTAGATGAGTTCCTTCCTTGTCTATGTAAGTATCATTGATTGAGATGTTTAGTTATTGGTAGTATTATTATGTATATTAAGTGGATTACATTATGTTAGGTGATTATATACTATGGGTGTGAGTAGGTGTGATTATAAAGATGATTGATATTTAATGTTTACTTGTAGTAGTATTCATTATAAGTTATATAGATTATTAGAATAAGTGGTGATATTTTGATTACAAATAGTATGATCAATTATTGCTTGACTCTAATAGGTATTATGCAAGTAGGGAGTGTTAAATTATATACTTGTGTAGATTAGTGGATTTAATTTTTTAGTTGATTATTATTATTGAAATGTTATTTTTCATATGCCATTCATTTCGATTATTATTAATCATGAGTAATTCTGACACTTTTTCTAGTTGAGTAAACAAGTGAAAATTGGCCAATTTTGATCAAGGGGTCATATAGCTACTTCCTTTATTTTATCCTTGGTGAATTTTTGGTCTTATGGCATGTGATTTAACCTTGTTTTGTGTGGTAAAGGTTGTGTGTATGTGAGAGTTTGTTTTGTTAGTCCTTTGAGTCACCTTTTTAATATGATTACTTATTTTATGTTTTATGAAATATGTTTTATGAAGTCGTTATATGGTCTTAATTGTTTAAAAAGTTCCCTAGGTGGTAGGTTTATGGGTTAGGAGTCTTTTTATCCCATAAAAACTCTTTAATAGAGTTTGGAATCCACTACAATTACCCACTTATGAAAAGTGGCGAAAATTGGAGTTGGTTGGGTGGTTGGGAAGTTATGGAGAGGTGGAGTTGCCTTTCCCCTTCTATTTATTCTTTCTCCTTGAGAGGAGAAGGGGCTTCTCTCTTTTTTCTCTTTGGCTTCACTCTTGTCGTTTGGGATGCTTTCTCATTTTGGGAGGTGAACTCTTGGTGAAGAATGGAAGAAAGGGACTTGAGGAGAAGATGCTTCCACATGATGGATAGTAATATTTTGGTAACATTTTTCCTTTGTAGATCTTTGTTGGAGAGTAAATGAATGCTTGTGGTGTTTGATTTATTTGTAAAATTCTATGTTGAATTATGTGTACTTTTGGTTGTGAGTTTTGTATAGGGATTTTCTTGTTTTGTGAGTATAGATAGTTGTAATTGTGTAAATGGTTATGTTATAATGGTGGAGTAGTCCATGTGAGTAGTGATTATGTGTGTGTGTTTGGGAAGGGCTATGTGACCCTTAGAGCTCAAGGGTGGATTGAAATTCAATCCAATGGTTGGGAGAACAAATATTTGGTCAAAAATTTTTTGTTGTCTTTTCTTTTTAGGATACCATATCAAAGTTGAAGACCAATAGAGAGATCATCAAATATCCACGATCTTTGTGAAGTAGGGGAAGTTTCCATAAGTAATGTTATATATATGGAAATGTAATTGTTGTGTATGGGGTTAAGGCTTCAAGTTTATGAAGGCAGTATACCTTATTAAAAAGAAGGGATTAAATAGTTATCTAGTGTTTATAATGGTTAAATGCAAAGAGGAAATAATCAAAAACTTCTTGCTGAATACTGTAAGGGGTTTTGTTATCTAGATGGAAACCACTAAAGAGGGAAATGTATTGATTTTTTATTATTATTTCTATGTGTAAATAATAATTGTAACTTGAAAATGGAATTCCATTTTGTAGTATAGTTATGACTTTGGAATTTTTTCCATATCCATACTTGATTATATGAATTATGATCCTTCTAGTATTAAGTAGTAATTGACATTTTGAGGATATTAAATTTCAATATTTTCTATTCTCTAGAGTTGTTTTAAATCTAAAATTCAAGTGATTAACAAGTTTTATATACGAATTATTGATGTGTTTTTTATGCACTTCTCAACACAGGTAATGCATAGGTGCATCACCTCTCTTGAAATACAATCTTCCACAATCAGATTGCAGAACACTTTCCCAAGGTCTCTAATGTTAGGTCTTGATAGTGCTTGGGATATCTCAGTTGTTTCATGTGATTTGCTGGAATCACAAGGCGGACTTATGGATGAGTTACAAAGTGTGGGAAGTTGGGTCTACAAATGGAGTTCCAAGGTGTAGAAATTGTTGTTCAGTTGCTGCAAGTTCAAACAACAGTCTAGAACTCCTATTTTAGCTTCAGATTTGGCTTTACAATGTGCAATGAACCTTAGCTTAGGTCACTCATAAAAAAAGGAAAAAGGGCAGGGAAGAGAAGAAGTTCCTAGACCTAAAACTATGAATGAATAGTGATCATGGAGGCTACTACAATAGAAAAACTCCCTAAACTGGGTTTTTCTTGGCCAAGAGGATCCTACAGTTACACAAAACCAATGCAATCTTCTAAGGACTGCAACTTTTAGATTGCATACACACATCATGAACATGCAATTGAACTAAGTTGCAACAATGAAGTAAGGAAGCTCATACTAGCTTTACAAAGTGATTCATCATCAACAAACCACAAAAAGCATGAGTTGGAAATTCATCAAATACAGTAACAACAAACACCATCATCACTTCCATTCAAGAAACTAACAACTAAACTAATAGGGATGTAGAACCATGCATGCATAATGAAGAAACACAAGAGAAACACCCATAAATCATGCAATTTATCTCTCTATTGCTACAGAATACCTTTACACCAGCTCTCCAACCCTTTACAAATGAGGGGGGGACCCCTATTTATAGTTTTTCAAAGCCCAAATGAATGACTAGGATTGAATTACATTGTGTGGATTAGATTTGATTGCACTAGGGCTTCACCTACCCCCCATTATATAGCAATTAAAAATACATTCCTTGTCTTTTCTCTATTTTGTCCTGTAGTGCCTTGAGTACTGTAGCAATTTTGTCTTCTAGCTGATTGCCCTTTTGCTGTAGCTGAAACTGTTCAAAAGCTACCTTTTACTTGATGTGTTTGTAGCATCCCTCAATCAATCAAGTACACCTTGTTTGTAGATTTGCATCATTGTTAAATGGATCAGATGATCTGATGAGATAGCTCCTGACGAATTGTGATCATTTGTTTGGAGGGAGGAAACAGTCGCTCCCTCCCACCACCTTCAAGGCCACCCTTTATGGTTTTTTATTGACTTCCTTGACATAGGCCTGCTTCTAATACCAACTTTTTTGATGGGCGCTACAAGGAAAGGTGGGCATAAAATGAATGGTGAAAGGAGCAATGTGCTTTTTCCTTGTTCAACCTTCTCAATGGGTCTCCTCGACAAACCTGCGGTAGGTTTTTTGAATCCTGCATACATGAAGTGTCGTAAGTGCTTTCATATGCAAATCAAGGAAAACGTTAGTCAAATCCTGCAAACTCTTTGTTAGAATACCCATGCATCATTAAAAGATCATAATATTCATCATTGTTCCACATTTGGAGCTCATTTGGACCATAAACATTAATGTGTGCTCAAGGGTGTAGGTGCCATAGGGTGAAAGGATGAAGGATGTTAGACAGCGGGCGAAAGGCGGATGATGGGTGAAAGGTGGGCGACAGACAGAAGGTAGACGATGGACGAAAGGTAGATAATGGATGGTAGGCGGATGGTGGATGACGGATGGCAGACAAAAGATGGACGGTGGACGGAAGGCAAAAGGTGGACGGTGGACGGAAGGCAGATGGTGGACAACAGACGGAAGGTGGATGGCGGACGGCGAACGAAAGGTGGAAGGTAGATGAAAGGAAGATGATGGATGACGAGCGGAAGGCAGATGGTGAGAAGAAGGTAGAAGGCAAATGAAAGATGACAGATGGTGGACGAAAGGAAGATGGCAAACGGAAGGCAGACGACCATGAAGGAATGATGACCTGACAAGGGAGTTCTGAAATGGCCATGGGGGGACAGAAGCCCAACAAGGAAGTTCTGAAATAGCCACGGAGGGACGACGACCCGACAAGGAAATTTTGAAACGACCATGGAGGGATGGTGGCCCAAAAAGGAAGTTTTGAAACGGCCACAGAGGGACAACGACCCAACAAGGAAGTTCTGAAATGACCATGGAAGGATGACGGCCCGACAAGGAAGTTTTGAAACTTCACAAAACTTAGCAAATTTGATTTTCTTCAATTTTAGCACATGAGAAAAGGGGTAGAAAGAGTGCCAAGACATACTTCCTTAAGATTTGACTCATTTTGAAAAATGTGGAAATTTGGAAGGGGGAAGTCAGAGGGTTGCCACCCTTTTGAAACAAAAATGAGCACACGACAACTTGAAAGGGAAGTTCCAACGGCCACGGAGGGATGACGACCTGACAAGGAAGTTCCCAAAAGGCCATGGAGGGACGACGACCCGACAATGAAGTTCCCAAACGGCCATAGAGGGACGACGGCCTGAAAGGGCATTTTCGCGATGTCTAAACACATGGAAAATTTGATCGAAACCCCTTTAGGAATGTGAAGTCACTCACTTTATGGGCCCTAGATGACGAAAACATGAAGTTTGCACCCATTCTAGAAATACAGAGATTTGGAAGGGGGAAGCCGAAGGGTTGCTGCCCTTTTGAAATGACAATGAGCACACAGCGGCCCGACAAGGAAGTTATGATGGCGACGGAGGGACAACAGCCCGACAAGGGAGTTCTGACGATGACGGAGGGACAGTAACCCGACAAGGAAGTTCCAACAACAACAAAGGACCGACAGCCTGACAAGGAAGTTTCGACGGCAGTGGAGGGACGACGACCCGACATGAAATTTCTGCAACTTCCCAAAACTTAACAAAACCTTGGAAGTTCACTTAGGTATCACAAAAAATATCCCAAATCCATAGGAAACTTGTCCCTAAAGTCAAAAAATGAAGGAAAAAGCGAATCAAGCGATCAGGGACCAACTCAGTAGGAACAAGGTAAAAGGTAGAAAAAGGAAAGGGGGACTTTGTTTCTCCCCAGATTTGAATGTCCCAAGTAAAATGAAGGGCCAAGAGCAAAATTTATAGGCCAATTTCCATTAATGGAATGCATTGATTTCTTGGTATGACAGATCTAGGTTAGGTGAGATGCGGGAACCCACGCTCATTTGGATGCTTGGTCAAGGCTCAAATGGAGAAACTAAGTGTGGATCCCGCCATGAAGGAAGACGTTGGGCGTTAGTCGCTAATCAATAGCAAAACATGAGTGGTGACCCACAACTGCGGGTCCGTGAGGCCTGAAGGACATTGGGGCAATGGACGAAGGGAAACTTGCAAGAGCATTTCCGTGAAAAAAAAGACTTGGAAAAATTTAGGTAGGTGAATCTGGTCAAGGGAAAACTAATCATTCTAAGACATGTGACCCACTTGGACTCAGGGATAGGGGCACGCAAAATGAGGCAGGAGAAAAATGACGCGACAAGATCAAAAAGAGGGGGTCCCTGCCTTCGGCAGGGCATGTGTGTAAAACATGCACAACAAATGGTGACTCACTAGGGAAATGCTCCAGATCATTTCAATGACAAACTAGAATCACGAACCCAGAATCTCTAGTTTCGACCTTCACACTAGGGAAAACAAACCAGACACTTGACCAAAGGATCAAAACCACTAGCCAACCCAACCTTCAGTATGCTGAAAATCCAAGTGTGCAGTTGCGTTAATTCCCATCCTTTAGTTGTTGCAAGAATCCAAGTTCCGTCAAGTTAAGCTATGTAGTTTATTCTAACTCCAAAAGCATTTGGGACATTGCCTCGCTTCCAGTCAGGCGTCCATAGCCCTGACGAGGTTGTCGCTATGATTCTCCCGAACATTGCTCTATTGTCGGCTAGGCATCCATAGCCCTTGTAGAGTTGCTCAGATCCTCCTGAAAGGTTGAATTTCTTCTTTCTTTTGATTTTCAATGTTTTTATTTTCTTTCTTTTTCTTTCTTTTCTTCTGATTTTTCTCTTTTCAATTCCTTTTATTTCAATCTGCAAGCAATGAAACTCACGTTCAGGGCTGAGAATCACAGTGGTGCTGAAGTAGAATTTTAGATTTTTCACTTAACTAGACTTCACAAAGGACCTACAACAACCTCTGGGTTCTTAAAATATGTGAGAGAGATATAAGATTCTAGAATACATCAGAATTGGACCAACCAACAACTTATCATCTTTGAATCAAATGTCCAAATCACTTGACACTAATAGAAGATCTTCACCATCAACTCTGAAAACTTTATTAGAGTTTAACAAAGAAATACGTAGAACAACCCCAAGCGATAAGTATGGTTGTTGTGTGCATAGATGTTCCCAGCTAGAAGCAGAGGGACCTCGAGCAAAGCAGCAACAAAGTGGCAGCAAAACGAAAAGCAAAATGGAAAGAAAACACTTACACTAACCAAAGCAGAAAAGCGAAAGAAAACAACAAAGAGACCACCCTAAAGCAAACCTAACCTAAAACAAACCAACTACTCTAAGGAAAGTAGGAAAGAAAAGCATTTACAGGAAACCTGCACTACTCAAAACGGGCTATGTACAAAGATATTTACAAAGCACTATGTTCAAGCAAGGCAAACTGACACTCATGCCCATTGGATTTCATAATGCATGCACAAGCAAAAGGGAAATTGTTATAGTTCTCAATCATGCACATTCATCCTTATATTCAGAAAAAAGAAGTTCAACATAGCAACATTCAAATTCAATCACGTCATCATGAAAAATCAGTAATTGAGGTGATTCATTGAACCCATAGTTGATCCATAAACAAGTTTTCCTTCCCTCACTCCCATAATCAAAATGATAAATGCAACTATGAAAATTAGCATGGCAAGGAAGGATAAAACCTGGATGTCATCACATGGAGGTGGCAGCGTTTGACAGTTGAGAGCAAGCATTGTATCATCGGTCATCGTGTTGGCAACCTTGAATGGAGGGACTGGATGGTGCAACACTTTTGTTCTTGGGCATGCATAGGGCTAGGAGGATGCGGCAGCAAGCAAGCTACCAATGGGACCTGCAGCTCCTATCGGGTTTTCTTCAAGGAAAAACACTTCATCATGTGGGTCTTTTGTAGTCCATGACTCCACTTGATTGTTGTCTTCAAGGGGCAGCACATTGTCCAATCTTCTTTCCCTGGTGTTGACCTCAATTTTATGATCTCCAATGTCATAGGATGATGAAATGGATGAATCTGTCCTATTGCAGCCCTCTAAACATGTAAGAGGATCAACAATGGTCAATGCAGATGGACTCCCAGTTGTATCTTGTAGTTGACCAAGCATGTCATGTGTGTTGGCAACCATCGAAACACCTCCGCCTTTATCTTCTTCTTTTCGCATTTCATGTGTCTCATCAGGATGTTCGATCATTTTTTCTTGGTCACTATCATTGTAAATGGATAAGGAGCCCCTTTCCCATTCTAGAGGTTCCAACATTTCACCAACGGGTGGTTCAGGTGGTATGTCTTCATCGTTGCTAACCTCTGGGACGTACATTTCCTCCCTGCGGGTATACCTTCACAGTACAGCTCCCAATGGAAAGAAGTCGTCAATTGATGGCACCTCATCAAGGGGACCAAAATCTACTACACAATTTCCCTCCAAAGACTCGCCATAAAGCCTATTGTCCATGGTGCACAAATGCTCTTCAAGAGGAAGAAATTATTGATGACTGGTAGACAACATTCCTGTTTGATCTACTTCATCACTCAGAAGCTCGAGATTGTATTGTTTTCCTTCTTCTAATGCTGTCCCAACATCCTCTTGAGGCCTACCTTCAGCTGAGTCATCACTTGATTCAGGCTTTTGGTCTTCTTCTTCAATTTGGGCAGCAAGTAGAGGAGGTCGGACACTTGGCTATTCCGCTTGTCCTCTAACTTGTTCGATAGCCTCTTTGCATAGCTCAAATGCAAACTCAGAATGTGATGAATCATGGAGTCTGCACCAATTTGGTAGCAGCAATACCTCTAGATCCACTTGATGTCTTAGTTCGGACCAATCCTTTGCTAATCTGGAGACAAGCTGGTTGTATCTTTCCATTATTGGTCCTTCATCATCACTTGAAAAGGTAGTCTGATAGTGAACAACCGTGACCTGTGGTTGTTCCCACTCCTCAAAATATTCATTTTTAGATGCTTGGTCACTGCCATTCATGAAGGAGAGATCTTCTAATCTGATTTCACTTATACTCTCATCATCATTTTTTGCTGCTCCAAAGCTGTCAACCTCTTCCTCTTTCTGATTTTCAACATCTTCATTGGCTGCCCCAGCATACACTATTGCAAACTTTGTTGATCCATCCTCAACTGCCAACGGTTATTCTTCCTTAGTGGAGGACTGCCCTTTATTGATGGAGGGAAATCCTTTTGAATTAGTTACAATCAAATTTTCATCAAGGCACTTTGCTATCCCAAGACTTTCAACCTCTTCCTCTTGACTTTCAACTTCAATGTTTGTTGTCCCAACATCTATTTTTGTGAAGCTTCTTGGTCCAACTTGAAGGTGTTGTCCTCCAGATGTTGACAGCTTTCCCACCTCATGGGATGACTTCTCTTCATTGGGAGTCGGTTGCTCTAACTTGCCCAAACAACCCTTGACTTGAGTGATGATATTTTCACATGATGAACAAGTGAATTTTGAAAGTGATGCATTGTGAAATCTGCACCAACTTGACATTAGTACCTCTTCCAATCTTAATTTGTCCTTGCTACTCAAATGTTCTTAGATTATCTCTTCAAATGCCTTGGTTGCCATGTTAGTCATTTCTTTTTTCGGATCTTCGGGAGCCAAGGGTTGGTATATTTCCCAAAAGGGAATTTCTCCTTGCAAGACTCTTTCAGTTATGTCCTAGAATGTTAGACACCCCAATTTGTTGTGTCTATGAGTGCAATGGATCCTACACTTATCTACCAATGCAAATTGTTGCAATGGTCTCCTCAATCTTCTATTCAAATCTTCATGGAACTGAGTGATGTCAATTTGCACGTGTTGCCCCATTTCAACTCAAATTTTGTTTGCCTTCAAAAATTTTTGATTTTAAACTTCAACATTAAAAGAGATCTCTTTATCTTATATTTCTTCTTGAAAATGCTTTTTTCAACTCCCAACTTTCAAATTTGTAGCCTCAATATGCCAACCCTCCTTCTAGCGCCAGTTCTGTTGATGTGTTTTTTATGCACTTCTCAACACAGGAAATGCATAGGTGCATCACCTCTCTTGAAAGACAATTTTCCACAATCAAATTGTAGAACACTTTCCCAAGGTCTCTAATGTTATGTCTTGATAGTGCTTTGAATATCTAAGTTGTTTCATATGATTTGTTGGGATCACAAGGTAGGCTTATGGATGAGTTACAAAGCATGGGAAGTTGGGTCTGCAAATGGAGTTCCAAGGTGTAGAAATTGTTGTTCAGTTGCTGCAAGTTCAAATAGTAGTCTAGAACTCCTATTTCAGCTTCAGATTTGGCTTTACAATGTGCAATGAACCTTAGCTTAGGTCACTCCTAAAAAAAAGAAAAAGGGCAGCGAAGAGAAGTTCCTAGACCTGAAACTATGAATGAATAGTGATCATGGAGGTTGCTACAATAGACAAACTCCCTAAACTGGGTTTTGATTGGCCAAAAGGAACCTACAGTTACACAAAACTAGTGCAATCTTCTAAAGACGGTAGAATTTTAGATTGCATACACACATCATGAACATGCAATTGAACTAAGTTGCAACAATGAAGTAAGGAAGCTTATACTAGCTTTACAAAGTGATTCATCGTCAACAAACCACAAAAAGCATGAGTTGGAAATTCATCAAATACAGTAACAACAAACACCATCATCACTTCCATTCAAGAAACTAACAACTAAACTAATAGGGAAGTAGAACCATGCATGCATAATGAAGAAACACAAGAGAAACACCCATAAATCATGCAATGTAGCTCTCTATTGCTGCAAAATGTCTTTACACCAGCTCTCCAACCCTTTACAAATGAGGGGGGACCCCTATTTATAGTTTTCCAAAGCCCAAATGAATGACTAGGATTGAATCACATTGTGTGGCTCAGATTTGATTGCACTAGGGCTTCACCTACCCCCCATTATATAGAAATTAAAAATACATTCCTTGTCTTTTCTCTATTTTTTCTTGTAGTGCCTTGAGTGCTGTAGCAATTTTGTCTTCTAGTTGATTGCCCTTTTGCTATAGTTGAAACTGTTCAAAAGCTACCTTTTACTTGACATGTTCGCAACATCCCTCAATCAATCAAGTACACCTTGTTTGCAGATTTGCATCGTTGCTAAATGGATAAGATGATCTGACGAGATAACTCTTGAAAAATCGTGATCATTTGTTTGGAGGGAGGAAACAACCGCTCCCTCCCACCACCTTCAAGGCCACCCATTATGGTTTGTTACTGACTTCCTTGACATAGGCCCGCTTCTAATGTCAGCTCTATTGATGGGTGCTACGAGGAAAGGTGGGCATAAAATGAATGGTGAAAGGAGCGATGTGCTTTTTCCTTGTTCAGCCTTCTCAATGGGTCTCCCTGATGGACCCGCGATAGATTAATTGAATCCTACATACATGAAATGTTGTAAGTACTTTCATTGCAAATCAAGGAAAACGTTAGTCAAATCCTACAAATTCCTTGTTAGATTCACCCATGCATCATTAAAAGATCATAATATTCATCATTTTTCCACATTTGGAGCTCATTTGGACCATAAACATTAATGCATGCTCAAGGGTGCGAGCACCATAGGGCTGAAGGACGGGAGACGACAGATGGCGGGCGAACAGCGAAAGGTGTATGACAGACGGAAGGTGGAAGGAAGACGATGGACAGAACGCGAACGAAGGACAAAAGGCAGATGGTAGACGAAAGGTGGACGACATATGACAGACAGAAGGTGGACGGCCACAGAGGGACGACAACTCGACAAGGGAGCTCTGAAATAGCCACAGAGGGACGACAACTCGACAAGGAAGTTCTGAAACAGCCACAGAGGGATGGCGACCTGACAAGGAAGTTCTGAAATGGCCACGGAGGGATGGTAGCCCGACAAGGAAGTTTCGAAACGGCCATGGAGGGACGGTGGCTTGACAAGGAAGTTCTGAAACTACCATGAAGGGACAACGACCCGACAAAGAAGTTCTGAAACTTCACAAAACTTAGAAAATTTGAGATTTTTCAATTTTAGCACATGGGAAAAGGGGTAGAAAGAGTGCCAAGACATACTTCCTTAAGATTTGACTCATTTTGAAAAATGTGGAAATTTGGAAAGGGGGAGTTGGAGGGTTGCCGTCATTTTGAAATGACAATGAGCACATGGCGGCCTGAAGGGGAAGTTCTGACGGCGACAGAGGGACAACAGCTTGAAAAGGAAGTTCCCAAACGGCCACGGAGGGACGACATCACGAAAGGGAATTTCTGCGATGTCTAAACACATGGAAAATTTGATCCAAACCCCTTTAAGCATGTGAAGTCACTCACTTTATGGGCCCTAGATGACAAAAACTTAAAATTTGCACCCATTCCAGAAATGCGGAGATTTGGAAGGGGGAAGCCGAAGGGTCGCCACCCTTTTGAAATGACAATGAGCACACGACAGCTTGACAAGGAAGTTCTGATGGCAACAGAGGGACGACGACTTGACAAGGAAGTTTCAATGGCGATAGAGGGACGACGGCCTGACAAGGAAGTTCCGACGATGGCGGAGGGACGGTGGCCCGACATGAAATTTCCGCAACTTCCCAAAACTTAATGAAACCTTGGCAGTTCACTTAGGCATCACAAAAACTTCCCAAATCCATAGGCAACTTGTCCCCAAAGTCAAAAAATGAAGGAAAAAGTGAATCAAGCGATCAGGGACCAAGTCAGCAAGAACAAGCCAAAAGGTAGAAAAAGGAAGGGGGGACTTTGTTTCTCCCCATTTTTGAATTCCCCAAGTAAAATGAAGGGTCAAGAGCAATGTTTATAGGCCAATTTCCATTAATGACATGCATTAATTTCTTGGTACAACAAATCTGGGTTAGGTGAGATGCGGGAACCATACTCATTTGGATGCTTGGTCAAGGCTCGAACGGAGAAACTAAGTGCGGATCCTACCATGCGAGTGGAAGTTGGGCATTAGTCGCTACTCAGCAGTAAAACATGAGTGGCGAACCGCACAAGGCGACCCACAGTTGTGGGTCCGCGAGGCCTGAAGGACGTCGGGGCAACGGACGAAGGGAAACCCGCAGGGGCATTTCCACGAAAGCAAAAGACTTGGCAAAATTCAGGTAGGTGAATCTGGTCAAGGGAAAATTGATCATTTTAAGGCATGTGACCCACTTGGACTCAAGGATAGGGGCACACAAAATGAGGCAGGAGCAAAATGACCCGACAAGAGCGAAAAGAGGGGGTCCCTGCCTTCGGCGGGGCGTGTGTGCAAAACATGCACAACACGAATTAAATAGAAATATGTCTATATATCTATAGTTCTTTTAAAACCTATTATTGTGCTTAAATAAATGTATTATGTTCTTTATAAATAACACACCGTTAACAATAAATATTTTTTATCTATTAACTATACGATAGGTACAATTTTTTTTTAAGTTGTATTATATATATAAATTAACATAATATATATATAATTAAATGTATTTAACAAAATTTTACTCGTTATTAATATAATAAATTATATAAAAGAAAAAAATTATGAAAAAAGAAATTAAATTGATTATATAAAATTTACATTTAATACGTATTTTTAACTGCTAAAAATATATGAAATTATACATAATACATGCTAAATTATTAACAAATTATAATAATATGAATTGCATTTATCAATGTTATAAAAAAAGAGATAAAAAAAATATATTGTGGGGACTAACCCCATGGCTGCGACCATGGAGTCGCTGCCATGAAGGTTGTGTCATGGTGGGGGTTCGGCCCCAAAAAGAAGGTTGATAACCCCCCAAATAAACCAAAAAAATTTAATATATTTTCTAAAGAAAAGCCAACTTATAATTTATGCAATCAATGAGGTTTTTGACAATTTTTTGGATAGATTCTCTTCCTTTTTATGTGTGTCAAATTTTGATCAACAACAAGTTTGTTATTTATATATATAATTGGAATTTGTGGAGAGAGTCTTTGTTCATCTGCAAACAATATTAATACAAATTACTGCAAACGAATTAGATAAACTTTAGAGGAGAATTAGCATGATAAATTGGCAAATCTAGAAGAATAGGAAAATGAAATAGAAACTAATTTGGTAATTCAAATGCAAATGGAAAACCAGAGGGAATCATCAATCTTTTAAGCATGTCAAGTTAGTTGGAAAAGTAGTTTCTAGTTAGGAATTAAAGTGTTTAATTAATTAATGTTTTTTTCTTTTTTCTTTTGTGAGTTCCAAATTATCTCTTAAGAGTTAATTTAAGAAAATTTAACTAAGCTTCCAAATTCTTAAAATTTAATCTTTGACTTGAATTAAAAATAATAGCAATATATCATTATGATTTTATGCTTAAGTAGATGTGATCTTGTGCAATCTACATAGTAATATAAGTTATAATTCAAATCGAATTAATGGAGTTTATTCATATGTATATATAGTGCACAATGCAACCTTAAAACATCTTAAATTTTGGAAGATAGTCACTAGACATTAATAAGAATTTGAATAACTAGAATCTTCATTGTATAAATAATTGTATCTTAATCACTTTTATGTGTGTGTAAAATGTGTGGTATAATGTCTCTTGGTATTCAATAGATAACAATTTTATATTTGACATGATATTGATTAGGATTGGATGGATAGCATTGGTTGGATAATTATTTGGTGTTTATGCTTGGTCTCGCTATCCTTATGCATTACGTAAATATTTATTAGATTTCTTTGTAGATTAATGCATAATACTAATTGACCATGCATATAATAAAGTTTATAAGTTTCACACTTAATTTTCATTGAGCATCTAGTTTAAGGTATGACCATTCAATGAACCTAGTAATTGTTCACATCAAAATATTATCGTTTGGTCATTAATAATGAGTTGTTCAAATTATCTTTTAGTAAACATTTTTGTTCAGTGCCTATCGTTGAACATGAATGTTTTCCATTGATCTAATCTTGGTTATTGTCATTAGATAGATTATTATTTATTCTAAAGGAGCTAAGTTTTCCTTCTTGAATTATATGAGGAAATAATATATCATTTGATATTGAAGTTCAAGAATATTTGAGTAATTAAGTATTGTTAGAAAGTTGAGGTAATTTTAGTAAGTGTAATATTGTCCTTATAAGTGTGACCTCATCATTTTAGTTCAAATTTATTTTATAGCAACTCGTTAAATCTAAGAATACTATAGTTTTGCAAATTTCCTTGTGGTCTTAAATAAACTTCTAGAGCATTCAAAATTCTTTGTGAAGGATAATTTTTTCTAGGTAACATAAGTATAATCATTGAGTAATTGAATTAGGATTATAACATTTCTTATGGTTATAAATTTATTGTTGGCCTTAGAGTTTATTGATCCATTGAAGAATGATTTTCTCATAGAGGGGATCTCTCTTTTGCAAGAACTACTATAAAAGAGTTGTCTTTTGGGAAATTAGAATTCCTCATACTAAGATGCATCCATCCTTCATTTACATTAGGTTCATGTGTTTAAGGAAGTATTATTAACTTGAATTGCATTCTTGTGAAAGGATTTGGATGGTGTAGTGTTTAGGAGGTCAAGGGATTACCTAGGAAAAGTTTGGAGCATCTCAATTTTAAAATTCCTAGAGAAAAATGCAAACTAAGGCCTTTCCTAAGTAGGTTTAACCGATATGATGACATCGTAAACTTTATGTCATCAATTATTGACCAACATATGAACATTAAACTTGTCTTAGTATGAATAAGAAAATTGAAAAAATTGGTAGTTGTGTAAGGTTTAGGTTTAGAAAATTTGGGGCATGACATCTAAGGTTTTAAGTTATATTGTTTGTGCCTATGAATGCATATCTATTGCATATGATGTAATTGTCATATCCACTATGTTGTAAGTGCATGACCCATAGGGTTTCCAATTATATTATTTTTCCTATCAATGCCTATCTATTGTATATGATGTAAATGTTCTACACACTGTATTGTAAGTGCATATATAGGGTTCTCTTGTTGCAATGTAAATGATGTTGGTAGTGTACTATATCTTCATATATATTATTTAACTCTCGGTCATCCACATGCAATGTGTGTCCCTTCACATTTACTCGTCTTAGCACACATCACTTGGAACATGATTAGTTGCTACCAACAAACTTGAAGATTTGAGGCTTATGAATCATGCATTCATGCTAGATGAGCCAACCATCCCAAAAAATGAGAGTATAATTGAAGACATTAGTTGAAACAAGAAATCAACATAATGAAAGAACTAGTCTAATTAACTACATTTACATTATATACACATTTTCCAACAACATGTATATCATATAGGTCACTAGCCCAAAATAGCATTCAACCAAACCAATGAACATTACCCATTTAACAACATATACATCATATAGGCATGTGCATAACACCAAAAACAACATTTATATAATATAAAACATTAAATTGTACAATGGTTTGAGGATGTAGCATTGAAGAGACTTGGTTTTCATAGAGGCCTTTGGTATTCAACTATGTTGAAGTATTCTTCTCAAATTGAATTGAGGACATCTACAACATAGTTTAACACTACAAATGCTTTGGGGGAAATCAAGCATCCCCAATGCATTACTCAATCAGTGTTGAACATGTATCAATTTCTAAGGCAACTAATACTTCAAAATTTGTGTGTAGGAAAGGGGTGAAAATGAGTGGGATGTGTGAGGTTTTGGAGCATTAAATGATCTAAGGCCTTGGAATTGCGTGCCATTTATGCTGAGTAAATAGGAAGAGACTTGTAGTGAATGTTGTTGTATGGAAGTGAGTGAGAATGTGACACACGATAAATGTGAGGAAGTGGATGTTTAGGGTGGTGAAGTGTTTGACTACCACGCATTTGTGTGATTCATTGCCAGGTTCCCCAACACACTGTCTGGAGGTGGACTCGATCGATGATTGATCAACCCCCCAAATGGGAAATTCATGAACATGTTGGACCAATTGGAGCATAACACATCATATATTTAATCCAACTAGCTAAATTTAAATTAAAAGGTTGTCATCAATTGAACATACTTGCAACCAAAAAGAAAAAATAAATGTAAACTTATATTTATAATATAATCTTGTAGTCCCCAGCATACACAACAAAACTATCCAAAAAAGGATGGACTTGTAGGATTGGTCCCTCCCAACCTCAATCAAACTAGTCAAGAAAAGTATTTGGATCCATGTTCTCATCACGTCTCAATGGATTTGGAGTTGTGGTTAAATGATTTGGAGTTGGATTTAGAAATTGACTACAACTTACATGTGATGGGGTGAGTGTTGAACAATTCATACCAATAGAAAATTGAGGGATACAATGTTCATCTCAAGTGGATGTTTGACTTGGAATTTGAGTGCAACTTACATGTGATGGGCTGAGAATCAAACAATTAGTATCAACAAAAAATTGAGGGATATTTATGTTCACTAATTCTTGAAATAAAACATGATTGTTTGGTAATTGGTTCATAGGAGTGCTTAACTGTATTTCTTATTGCAATGCCCTATGGTCTACCTTGATCACTCTTTCCTTTATGTCTTGTTACTTTGGAAAATTTTCTTGCTCCCTCTTCTGCTCTCTTTCCTTTTTTTGTAACATTTTCAACTACTCTCTTTCCTTATGCTGAATTTGCTTGTCAACTTTCCTTTGTTGGACTTCAACTCCATTGCCACAATCTGTGCTACCTTTCTCTCTTCATTATGTTGCTTCTTTATAGATTTGAGGTCTTCTAGTTATTTTTTACTTTACTCCTATTGCATTAGGCGAGTCATGTAGTCATCAGTTGTTAACAACTGAGACTGCCAGCTCAATTGAATATCATTATCAACAAAATTATTCATTCTTTCATTGACAGTATGCACAGGCAGCTTAGGAATTTGATGATTGTTGAAACTGATTGGGATTCCATTTTTTCATTCACTTGGGAGTCAATGTTCTCCTTGAATTCCTTGTCAATAGCTTGTGTTTCTTGGTTGAAATTTGCACTACCTCCACATTAGAACCTCCACATTCAACATAGTAATGTACCATTCCAAGTATGGAAAATGTGGCTGGTGGAGAGGGGGACGAAAAAGTTCCATGTTCTTCTTGGCATTGTAAGTCAATACCCAGATTCATAGCTCCCTCCACCAACCAAGACGGTTGGGTAGGCTATAGGGGAAGAATAAGACCATCATTAAATTCCTCATTGTTGGTTATTTTCCATGTCATGAGATCAAATGACACTTCTACAATTGAATCAATAGGCCTACTTTGAATTATATCTTGTATACCTTGTTGTACATGAGATTTCATTGTACATTGCAATGTGTGTGCCACTTTATCAGTTGAAATTGCAACATACTAAGGATGTTTTTCACTACAGAAGCATCCTCAGCTATGTTGAATTGATATGTGTCACTAGAATGTATGTCATCCACCAATGCGTTGGGATTGAGGGGCCATATCCCCATCCTTTTGAATCTTGATGTGAAATTGGAGAATATCAACACTTTTTGTAGTGAATTGCTACCTAGTTCTACCAATTTTTCCCTCTTGATTTCTATGTTTGGGTACCTAGATATCTATGTTGCTCATTCAAATTTAAAGTACATTTTGAATGGTGAAAACACACTCACATCTAGTGGTTGTAGTTTGTGTGACATGTTTGTGGGTAGTGTAAGAAAATCAATGCCCAACATCCTTGCCTCGTGGATGGTTGTGACTGCAACATGGAAACCATGGCCATAAAAAATGATTAGATGTTTGTTGGTGGGTGACACACCTCCTAGAATTGATTATGCAAAGTGGTGCAACCGGTTCATGAAAAAATCTTTTGTCATCCAAGTGTGTGGCTAAGTTGCCATACAAACAACTGTTTCATAACCTATAATGTAATTTTTGAGTTGCTTATTTCCCTTGAACAAGTTGAAGTTTGGTATGCTCTAACCAATAAAATTAACATAATATAGAATTGTAATCCATTCCTAACTCTTGGGAATCACGTACGACACACTCCTGTTGCCTCTTCTTGCCAACACCCTCATCACACCATTTCTACCTACTTGAATACCTGTTTCATCACATTTCCATATTTGATGAGGAAAATATAGATTAACATCATATTATGTGGACAATGAATTGTAAAAAGTAGATACTACTATAGGTCTCAAGTTGATTGCCCTATCTTTGTCAAGGATTTCAACTGTGTGCAATGTGAGTTCTAGATGGCCCCTATTAAATCTAGTCTACGAGGACTTACCAGGCAACCCATCCTTGAAAGGGTTGGTTATAGATTAGAAAATTTGGGTGACCTTTTTCCTTAAGATTGATAATATCAAGGCCATGGCCAACTGCATCCATTTCTTTGCACCATTGACGATAAGAGCCTCCTCATCTTATGTGAGGAAAATTGGAGGACCTTTGTTACACCCTGTTTCTCAGTTACCAGGTTACTTTTACCTTCATGAGTAAATATGATGATGATAAATGCAAATCATGACCTTAATATGTTTAATAGGTGAATGAAATACTAAAATATGCATTAAGATGTTATTTCTTTTGAAGAAATGATTATGTTTTATACTGATGGAAAATGCGATGAATGAATGTACAATGCAATGTGGAAACTTTAATGCTTTGATGACACAAATGATTTATGATGCAAATGGATTTCATGTGAATGAATAACTACCTTTGTTCTACACTAAGTTGGATGTAGGAAGCAGTCAAGGCCTCAAATAAGAGAGGGGGAGTATCACTCAGGAGAAGAACTTGGTCTGGTAACCCTTAATGAGCCTAATTGAGCATACACACACTCACACCCTAGTTGGTTAGATGAGTCAAGTTAGTTTGTGAATGATTTGTTATGGTTTTGGTTTTGACTTTGATTTTGTGATTGTTCTTAATCCGGATTACGTGATTAAATCTTTGTATTGAGTTGAGATCTTATGTATTTATGTATATATTATATATATTTGCTACTATATATATGAATGAAAGTTAATGGTTTCAATGTATATATATGTGTGTGATTGGAAAATAATGATTTAATAAATGTTATATATATAAATATATATATTAATATCTGTATATATAACATAACGATGGAAGTTATATTATATATATTTTAATAATATATATAAACTGATATATATTTAAAAGTATTTTGAATGTTTTAAAGATAATTTGGGATGCATATATAATGTGAACCATATCACAACATGGCTTATATTAAATCCAATGAACCATATTAAAAGGTAGAATATCCACGTGCAGGAGTAAGTGGCATGGGCATATCAACTAGAGTAATCGAATATATGTTCCATGAATGCTATAACGTGCCAAAGCATAGTATTGATATTATAAGGGGCAAGGTAAAACGTATTATATGCATATGGAAAGGTACACATGAGGCCACATAGTCCATGCACAAGCTATAATGTGTAGCATGTTTTGAATACGTGGTCAACCATTTAAATGGAAAAAGACTATAGCAATGAAACTATGTTGTATCATAGGCTTTGGAAAGTGCTAAAAAAACAAGCTTTAAGTATAAAGCAAATCAATCTGTAATGATTTGAGTTTAAAATAAAGTGGGAGATATTTTTGATGCACATATGGGAGGGAATCTAAAGTAGGTAAAGTGTTGACATATATATTATAATGGATAAATTTGAATGTTGCACATACAACACATGAAGGAATAAGCCAAAAGGCATATGGACAACACATAAAGTATAAGCAAATGATGATTCAAACATTGTCGACTTTCTCTAAAAACTATGCATAGAATAAGGCACGTAAAGTATGAATGGTGGCACCATATTTTGTAGATTTTAGAAACTGAAAGAAGTCTATTTTCTATGCCATAATCTAATGCACAACCTTCTAATAAACATGAGACTTAGTCTTAACCATGAGTTGGTTGAGGTAGTCGACTTATATATTGCAATAAGGAGACTTGTAGGTTGCATTTTCTAAGTTTAAATCATTGTTGTAACCAAGATATGTGTGACTCATTCTTAACAGAGAAGTTGGACTGTATATGTGTTTGCAAACTAGTGTTTTGATCAGCCACCTCTCACCTCTTGAGCCTAGTCGATGCATTTAGAATAGGAAGGTGGCAGATTCGGTAGCTTATTTGTAACATTAAGATGCTCAAATTTTAGTATAGATAGAGGTATCCTCTTTACCCTTTAGGAGAATTATTCATTCTGATTTCTTAATCCATCATTTTATTGTATTTTTTTGTGCAAGTGTATTTCTGAGAGTTTTTGGTGAGAAAGAGAGTTGTTTGTGAATTTGCAATTGCTGAGAGTTCTTTGAGAAGAGGCTAGAGTTCAGAGATGGGTTGAGCTTAGAAGGAATAGTAAGCGTGTTTGTGGATAACAAGTTTGGAAAGTAGTGTTATTAGTTAGAGCTATAATTTCCAGGCATGCTGATTTCTATTTCTCTAATCTCTTTATGTTGACATATTATTTAAATGTCGTAGTTTTTGGAAAAATGATTTTGAATGCATGATAAGCTTTCTTTTATGATCTTGGTTTATTTCCTAGTTTGGGATAATCTTGTGTGATTCTTGGTTGAGCCTTGAATTGGTGAAACCCTTTTATTTGGGAATACATATATACACTATTTTAGAATTTGAGTGGTTATGTTGCTATTATGAACTATACTTAGTTCTTAAGACTATATGTAAGTTGCATAAGTTGTGAAGTATGGGAATTAATATTACATTAAAGTGCTATGTTGAAATTGTTATCTTATGCTGCTAGGTAAATCTTTGTGGATAAAAGGGTTAGTAATACAAGAGGAATGATGGCATGGTAAACATGTCATCATTGATTGGTTGTGATATTATACAAACCATGTTGATAATCTATACTTGATTGATTACTCATATCTCCTTGAAAGTAGGAAGAGAGTCTTTTTCCCTAGGGTTAGGGTGTATACTTGATTGTTATAACATTATTCAACATTAGGGTTGAAAAATGTATTTCTTGATTATGTTATTTCCTTATTTTATGAATAAGAGTTTATTCCTATTCACGAAATTCTAAAAGAGGACTCACGTTTTGACAACCTAAAGCTGTATTGTCAAGAGGATTATGGGTGTAGAAGCACAAACTCCTCGCAAGTTGATAATGTCCTCCAGATTACATAAAGATGTAGTGAATATTTGAGCCATATTGAATGAAGAGGTCTTAAGATTGTTTGTGATCACTTGGTTGTTGATTATACTTTTGATTGAAGTCATTTAATGATGAGATTATACTTTGATTGAAGTCATTTATTGTTGATATCATACTTTTGAATTAAGTCATTTATTGATGAGAACATACTTTTGAAATAAAGACATTTAATGTTGTGACTATACTGTTGACTAGAGTCATTTAATGTTGTGACATTATGGTTACCCATACAATTAATTAGGTTGTTCCTAGGGTTAGATAATCCATGGGAAAGGAAGTAACCAAGTTGGTCACTTAATATGTGTGCATATACAGTTAGCCTGGTTATACCTAGGGTTAGAATAATCCATGGGAAAGGGTGTAACCTAGTTAGTTAGTTTGTTAACTCTTGGTTATACCTGGGGTTGGAATAATCCATGGGAAAGGGTGTAACCTAGTTATTCAGTTTGTTAAGACTTGGTTATTCTTGGGGTTAGGATAATCCATGGGAAAGGGAGTAACCTTGTTGGAAAATTTGTTATGACAACACCTTATATTGAATGTGTGTTATGTTTGTGAATGGCCAATACCAAATCAAGCTAAAGAGTGAGTGAACAGATGACTTGCATTCGAAGTATTGGGTGTTGAATTATTTGGCCAAAGTAGTGTAAGTAGCCATTGTTTACACTATTAGTTCACCGTGATCCAAGCTTGCATACTAGGTAGGAGATCATACATGTAGGTTGTAGCCAATGTATGGTAGCTCTAGATATGTAGGACACAACACTATGCTTAGGAAGGCTAGGATTATGGGGTCACCAAACCAATCTCTTTGTCAAAGGGTAGGGTCATCTTACCATATGTTTGTGGTTGGCAGAAAAGCGTTTGAGTGATGCTCTCCCTCATATAGTTGGCAGTTGGGATTTGAGGATGTAGCACTAGTTTAGGGACACCTAGAATGTAGGGCTACTTAATGGGGACATCTAAGAGGTATGCACCAACATTGGGGACATCTAGATCATTGTATTATGATTGTATAACTATTTCATTAAGCTCATGGAAGCTATGTATGTAAACATGTATCTCTATTCTTATTGAGAAATTGTAATTGGAAAAATGTTATAATTACATGGGATTATGTAATAGATAACCATGACTTGGAATTATGTAATGTACTTTATGAAAATGTAATGGAAATTTGAAATGGGATTAATTTCGAATATGCATATTTTATTATTGAAATGCAACGAGAGTTTGGAATGGGATTATCCCAAATGTGCATCTTATTATTGAATTAGAAAAGAAAACTTTTATTGTTGTATGTTGGAAAACATAAACTATTCACATGTGGATTAAAACATAGTTAAATTCAATGGGTAGAACAATGAGCATGTTACAACCTTTCTTGGAAGTCAATGTAAGCCCACCTAACTAGTTGGTTAGTGTTATAGCTGGGATTCTCTATTCTTTTGTTGTAGCCCTTGTCAACATTCCATTGTCCTTTACATCTTGAAGATCCCCAATCATGTCCTCTGTCAACCACTCTTATTCTCGTGTTGTTCTTAGCCTTCTTGGAGGTGCACTAACCTCTGCAACTGCCTCAGCAGGTTGAGGACTATTGTCTGCTTGTACAAGAGGTTCTTCATTAGGGAAGAATGTAACCCTTATTTTATGTGGAGGCAACCTTGTCATGTCTCTCTTCTTGCATATCCTAGTCCTCATTCAAGATCTGTATGTCACCTGTAGACAATAACTAAAACATGAATCAAACAATCAAAACCATTAGTGAACACCATTGAGTTCATAGTGATTCTTGAACATATCATTTTTTTTGGTGTACAATATTCAAAGTTTATAACGTGAAAGATGATTATAGTTTGTTTTTTATTAGTCTTTTTACCTTTTTTATTTGCTTCTTTACATACAATAAAAAAACATAAATATGCAGTTACAATACAATGGGTTGAAAAATTACATTGTATACAACACATAGGCATATATAGAATAAGGTTGAAATCCATTAACATTTTACAAGACCCCATGTATGCACTTGTAGTACATTGGGTAGAACAATTTAGTATTGTACATCATATGGCATGCCAAATTGGCTAAGACATCCACACAAAACGTCCACTTCCTGCCATTTAACATGCACTGTCTGATCTTTCCCTCTCGACAAACCACATTAGCATTTACAATTGGAGGCCCTATTGGCTTTAATTTGGAAGAAAGAATATAACTGAAACCCAATATGTTATGCACTTACAATAGACTGGATTACACAATCACATCGTATACAATAGATAGAAATTTATAGGCATAAAAAATATAACTAAAAGCACTTGATGTTATGCACTTACGACATAGTGGGTTAAAAATGACATCATATACAACATATATGCATTGAAATTCATAAACAATATAACATGAAACCCTAGATATTCGGTTATAGGTTAGTGTGAAGAATATTTACATTGTATACAACAGATTGACATTCCTAGGCAAAAATAATATAACGAAAAACCCAAAGGTTATACACAACATACTAGATTACACAATCACATTGTATACAATAGTTAGACATTGATAGGCATAAAAATATAAATGACAACACTTGACCTTATGCACTTACAACAAAGTGGGCATAACAACTACATCTTATAGATCAAATATGCATTGACATTCATAAAAAATATAACTTGAAATCCCAAATATTTAGTTGTAGGTCAATGTGTAGAATATTTACATCACATACAACAGATTGGCATTTCCGAAAAAAATAATATAATTGAAAACTCAGTAGGTTATGCACTTATAACAGACTGTATTACACAATCACATTGTATACAATAGACAGGCATAAAAATATAACTGAAAACACTTGATCTTATGCACTTAAATCAAATTGGGTATAACAATTACATCCTATACAACATATATGCATTGAAATTCATAAACAATATAACTTGAAACCCCAAATATTCAGTTATAGGTTAGTGTGAAGAACATTTACATCACATACAATATATTGGCATTCCCATGAAAAAATAATATAACTGAAAATCCAATAGGTTATGAACTTATACCAGATTGTATTGCACAATCACATTGTATACAACAAATAGACATTGATAGGCATAAAAATATAACTAAAAGCACTTGATCTTATGCACTTACAACAAAGTGGGTATAACAATTACATCTTATAGAACATATATATGCATTGACATTCATAAACAATATAACTTGAAACCCTAGATATTTAGCTACAGGTCAGTGTGAAGAATATTTACATCACATACAACAAATTGACATTCCTAGGCATAACGGATATAACTGAAAACCAAATAGGTTATGCACTTACAATAGATTGGATTACACAATCACATCATATACAATAGATAGGTATTGATAGTCATACAAAATATAACTGAAAACACTATATCTTATGCACTTACAATATAGTGGGTATAACAATTACATCCTATACAACATATATGCATTGACATTCATAAACAAATATAACTTGAAACACCAAATATTCAGTTGCATGTCAGTGTGTAGAATATTTACATCACATACAATAGATTGACATTCCCAGGCATAAAGAATATAATTGAAAACACAACAGGTTATGCACTTACAACAAACTAGATTACACAATCACATCCTATACAACAAATAGGCAGTGATAAGCATACAAAATATAACTGAAAGAACTTGATCAAGTATGCACTCACAACAAAGTGGATATAACGTTCAATTACATCCTATAGAACATATGTGCATTGAAATTAATAAACAATATAACTTGAAACCCCATATACTTAGTTACATCTCATTATGTAGAATATTTACATCCTATACAAGAGATATGCATTAAGAGGCATATAGAATATAAGTGAAACCCAAAAGGTTATGCACTTCTAGGAGACTCGATTGCACAATCAGATCCTATAGAACATATAAGCATTGACATGTTGGGTGGGTATAACATTTACATCATAGACAACAGATACCCATTCCCCCCAAAAAAACTAAAAATGTTGTAGGCTATGCACTTACACAATAGTGGGTGTGACAATTAAAACACATACAACATATATGCATTGAGAGGCATAAACAAAATAAATGAAAACCCATTAGGTTATGCACTACAAACAAAATGGGTATATCACTCTGGCTAGCATTCATTCTTCTCTAGATTCGAAGATGGGTGGCAATAGAGTCAGGACTGAGCCAGGATCTCATGAGGAGTTTTGGCACAATGCTCCATTGTGGAATATCTGTGTTGAAGGGGGCTTGGCCCCTCTAATGGAATGCCTAAAAGGTCATGATGAAAAACTCTCAACTCAGTTCGTCAACAACTGGTACGATTGAAGGGTGTCTGTTGGCAAAATTTTGTTTGAAGTGAGTGAAGAGGTTATAGCTCAATCGATTGGGCTTTCTTGCACTAGGTAGAAACTCAAAAAGCACATGAAGGTGTAGGATATGGATAATATGCAATAGTTCTTCAAGGAGAACGAGCACCTTCAAAACTTCATGCTGGCTACAACAAGAGTAAGCTCCCTACACCTTGGGACTAGGTTTGCCTTGTCCTAATGAAATACATTACTTTAGAAGGTCATTTCAAATGCTATTATTTTTACCACATGCCTCTCCTTAATCATTTCGATCATCGACTCCTCATTATCTTCCCTTTATTTATGTTATTGTCTCTTGAAAGCTTTGTTAAAGAGACCTTGAATCTTGCTACCAAAAATTCAGAAACCCCCCTGCCCCTTCACCAAGGGCTCATTCTCTGCTTGTTTTAGTTTCATTTAGCCTTATGCTCCCTGAAACCTATTTCTACCACCAGGGTTGAGGAGCTCGAACCCTCTGAATCTACTCCCTTGAAACCCTCCCCTACTTCTATCATTGGTTCGAAGAGGAAACTTTACCTCCCTCCCAACCAACCCCCTATAGATACTAAACCTAAACAACCTGCCAAAAAGAAAAAGGGGAACGTTGGGCAAGCTCAAACCAATGCTTTTATTGGGTTGTGCGAAATAAAAACACTCCTACAAAGAAGGGGGGAAACCAACTGGTACTTGGCCAAATCTGAGAAAAAAAAGAAAAAAGGGCATTAATTTCTATGTGGAAGAACCCACCACTGAAAATGAGGAGGGTGATAATGACACCAAAGATTTCGAGGAGGAGGAAATTTTGATGGACATGGGTATGGATACTAGTGTGGAACTTGCCAGCATCAGATGATCAAACTGACTAACAAAACAAAAACTTGGAGTCCACATTGATGAAATTTCTAGTAGTTTTGAACATGACAATGAGCACACGAACATCAAGCATGACATCGTGGAGGAAACAGAGGATTATACTGAGGAATCGAGTCATTTTTTGAATCTTAACAAGATGATCTAGGAGGAGTCCAATCTGGACTCCTCCAATCATCAGGTTCTAGGAGAGGAGACTAATCTGCCGAATGTTGTTAAGGATGAAGACTACAAAGGCTTGTAGGCCCGCGTTTGTACCTTGGAGAGGAAACTCAATAGGCTAACTTGCTTCACCATAAAACTTATCCACCACTTGACGATCACTCTCTCTACTGTGCTGAAGGACGAAGTAAAGAAGAATGCGACTGAGGTTGATCCCAATACTAGTTAGGCCAATGGCAATGTTCATAAATTCCTCATGGAGGAATGGGAGAACTTAGCTAGGTGATGGTGTGGGTCTTGTCTGCTCTTTGGGGTTTTTTGCTTTGTTGTTTTTGTGTTGTGTCTGCTTTCTGTCTGTCTGTTGTTACTAGGTTTTATTTTGTTACTATGAACTGATGAACTCTAGCCTGTAGGGCTTTTTCGTGTTAAGAGTATTGCACCTTGTAAATGTAGCTTATTTTATCAAAAATAAAGTGGATATAACACTTACATCGTGCTTAAACAATAGAACTTGAAACTATAAACTAAAAACCCTATTGGTTAAGCACTTACACCAAAGTGTGGATAATAATCACATTGTATAGAATAGAAATGCATTAGGAGCCATAAACAAACGAAGTGAAAACCTTATATGTATGCATTCCCCAACATAAACAATTTAACATCAAATTGCATTGACATGAACTGTATAGGTAAAGAATAGTGTAATACTTGAAACTTTATGTTGTTTGACGATGGTAGTCTGATGCTGCCACTTCAACTTCTTTTGCAACTACCTCCAAGAAAATATAGTAGAGGAAATAAACACAAGAGGAGATAAGAGTAAGAAATTAACAAAGTTGGAATGAATGTAATGCATATTTGAATTGGTATATCTGTTTATATGTTTAATGCTTGTTTGGTATGGAGTCTTTAATTTGTCATATTCTTTTCAAATTTGAAATATGTTTGGGTGTCTTAAATTGCAGAGTTTGTATGAAATTGGCACAAATTGCTTGAATGAATTAATGGCATGGATTGTTTCATTTTTTTCGTATGGGATCTTTGGTGGTCTTACACATTTTTATTAAGGGATGTAGGTGGGGTTGGCAAAGGAAGTGACCAATAGGTGGACAATTGAGTTTGACTGATGGGAGACATGTGAATCTTTTATGTTGTAATAGTATTGTGTTATTGGAAAACATGGATAGGGGAATGCGTTTGATTTCACGTGGTGATGGGATATATGGGGTTCATTAATATTCATGTGTCATTTGGTCTTTCACAAAATTGATGGTTCAAAGTTGCAATAGGTGATATGTGGTTGGGAGTCTTGATTATAGCTATTTTAAATTGTGGGTGCATGCTTTCATGCTATGACTCATAGAAGAGCAACTTGGATTGTTTATGAGTTGTGTTAGATGGTTTATGAATATTCTCTGACATGTATGACTCTGATTATGTATCTCTATTTGGGACAAATATAAACCATTTATAAAACAATTTTTATCTGTACAATGATTGGTCAATTTATGTTTAATTTTTTGATAAAATTTGTTTTACAAATAGTTAATAAAATGCTCCATTGTAAGGCCCAATGAAGACTACTTGTGTTCCCACTATTAAACTCCACTCCACTATGAAACCCTCTCCTATTTTATGTCAACTCTCAATCCTAAAACACATTTGTTAAATTGAAAGAGAGATTTTATCTTGGAAACCCTAAGAGATTTAAATAAAACATTAAAAAAAGTACGTCACTTCCACCAACTTCCAAGGCTGCTTTTGACTTTGTAGCTGGCAGTTCAATCCTGGGGCCTGCTTCAAGGGACTAACTTCGTTTTCTATATTTGCTTTTACTTATTTTCCAGCACTTTCAATTTAAAAATCCATTAAAGGTAATAAGAGATGTTAAAAATTAAATCAGATTCACATAATTAAGGATGAGAATCCCATGTTCTGCGTACGGAAGTGAGTCCCACCTGTTTCCATTAGTGTGAGACAGCTTATCACCTCGGGGTAGAAGAAAGCACGGACCGCCTTAGTGATTGCAGGAAGCGAAGGAAAGCAAATTGGCAGCAATGGCGGAGGAGAGACCCTCCATGATCTTCATTTCACTGCTCTTCATCATCAATGTCTGCGCTTTTGGCCTCGCCGTCGCTGCAGAGCGCAGGAAGAGCACGGTAAGTCTAAACCCTTTAAACCCTATTCGGCTTCTGCATCTGAGTTCTGATGATCCGAGGGTTTACCTGTGTTTAGGGTCTTGTAGTTCCAGACAAGTATGACGAGAAGACGTATTGCGTCTACAATTCGGATATTGCTACAGGATATGGATCGGGTGCCTTTTTCTTGCTAGTCTCCTCGCAGGTGCTGTTAATGGCCGTCACCAGGTGCCTTTGCTGCGGACGACCTCTCGCACCTGGCGGATCTCGTGGCTGCGCCATCATCCTCTTCATATCTTCCTGGTACACTCACTACTGACTCTTCATTTCTTCCTGCTCCACACTTTTTGCTTTCCTTCTGTTTATATCTCCGCTTGTGTTTTTGTGCTTTGTAGGGTAACGTTCATGATAGCAGAGGCGTGCCTGGTGGCGGGAGCAGTGCGCAATGCATACCATACGAAATACCGGGGCAACTTTGGTGTTGACCATTTTTCCTGCGAAACGCTGCGCAAAGGAGTGTTCGCGGCAGGGGCAGCCTTTACAGTGTTAAATACGATTGTGAATGTGTTGTACTACATAAGTTTTGCAAAGGCAAAGGCAAAGGCAAATACCATAGGCGATGGGTGGAAACCCTATGCAAATGAACCAGGCGTTGCCATGAGCGGCATGCCGCGCTAGATGCTCATGTATATTACAGTTCTCCCACTCTTTCTTCTACTCCATTTCCATGCACATGTATTTATTTTCAGGTTTAAACTCAATAGCAGCCGATCTTTAAAGGCTTTTTCGCCTCTCATGTTGCATTTTTTGGTTTTTTCGATCGGATTTCAAAGCTTTAAGCTCGAAATCCTTCTTTTTTACTACAGAAATAAGATTTCAACCCTGCACAGTAAACGACCAGGCAAGAGAGTTTAAAATGTTTGTCTGTCATTTTACCAGTTTAAACTTATTTCAAGGCTAAATAAATTTTCAAGCTTAAAGAAACAGGTGCCTCTCTGGTTGTTGTATCAGACATTATCATTAGGGTTTGGGATGTATCAAGACCTGTACTGATATCTATTTTCCTTCAATAAGATCTACAAAATATACGTATCAGTCAAATCGTAAGGGGGACAAATAACCGAACTTCACTTGGTTACTTTGGAAAAGTAAGATTCATGTTCGTTAGGAATGATTATCTATTTATTTATTTACAGGATAAGCTTATTTAAGTTTTTAAATTAATTAAAAAGCTTATAGTACAATATTAAAAAAATGGGTGGTAAGACGATACATCTTCAAAATTTAAATGGGTTTAAGTTCGAATGAAAGATAATAGTTCAAAGAGTTTGAATATAACATACAAAATTAAGTAGTTAATATAATTTCAGAAGAAGCGGGTCTTTATCATCAAGTTTCACTAAAACATCATGAGGAAGTTTGTCATTGACTCTTACTTTTGTGAGCACCCCTCCTTCCTCGAGGGTGCCTTTAAAATGTTCTTGAGCACATATTGTAGAAATGACTAACTCCATATGAGGGACCTTGCTATAGTTTAGTCAATGGCCATGAGGGTTGGGAGCAATGTGGGTAGCATTATCCTTATTTCTTGAGGTTTTCTTAGGGTTGAGAGCTACGAGGTTGAAAATCATAAATCATAAATCCCTTTTGGCAAATTGGTTATGACCTTGTTGGGGTTCACGAGGAGAAGAGGAGGGAGGTGGGGCTTTGGCAACATTGCAAGGAGCACTAATTTAGTGCTTCAAAATCTCTTATAGATGGGCCACCTTGAAAGCAATTTTGTTAGCTTGTGTTTGAACTTGCATAAATACATTAAAACAAATTATAGCTTTATTATATAGAGATAAATAAACATCAATAAAATATTTTGTAAAAACAACATTTCTATCATTTTTAATAATAAAGAAAATCTCCACTCTAAAAGTATGTCAAATTTGGTATATTTGAAGGGGAGACAAGGCCAACTCCCAAATAAAATCATGGAAAAAGAGTTGGTTTAAAAGGCTTGAAAAAATCATGAATCCAATTCCAAGCTTCTTGAGCTTTGGTGCAAATCTAAAAACGATGCTTGAGAGTGTTCAATCATCCAAAAAATGGGCATCAAGCATTAGGAATCTCTAAAGTGAGAACCAAGTGGAAGGCCTTGATAAAGAATACACCAAGCAAATATAGGTCAATTTAGGTTTAAGAATTGTTGACCAAATAGCTTGAAGGGGAGACAAGGTTAGCTACCAAATAAAACCATATGCCATGGAAAAAGAGTTTGTTTAAAAGGCTTGAAAAAATCATGAATCCAATTCCAAGCTTCTTGAGCTTTGATGCAAAACTAAAAAGGATGCTTGAGAGTCTTCAATCATCCAAAAAATGGACAATGAGTATTGGGAATCTTTAAATGTGTCAAGTGAGAATCAAGTGGAAGGCTTTGATAAAGAATACACAAAGCAAACATAGGTCAATTTAGGCTCAAGAATAGTTAACCAAATAGCTTGAAATTTGTGATGCCAAGTATGAAGAGAAGATTGTAGTTAGCAATAATGGTTTAGTTGATCAACCAAAGGAAAATGAGAAAGCCACAAAAATCCTTATGAGGCTTGTAATTATGAAATGATATATCAAGATACCATTTCCAATGCTTCCTCCAAGGCTTAAATAATTTGACCCTAATTATAGGTCAATTTAGGTTTAAGAATTGTTGACCAAATAGCTTGAAGGGGAGACAAGGTTAGCTCCCAAATAAAACCATATGCCATGGAAAAAGAGTTTGTTTAAAAGGCTTGAAAAAATCATGAATCCAATTCCAAGCTTCTTGAGCTTTGATGCAAAACTAAAAAGGATGCTTGAGAGTCTTCAATCATCCAAAAAATGGACAATGAGTATTGGGAATCTTTAAATGTGTCAAGTGAGAATCAAGTGGAAGGCTTTGATAAAGAATACACAAAGCAAACATAGGTCAATTTAGGCTCAAGAATAGTTAACCAAATAGCTTGAAATTTGTGATGCCAAGTATGAAGAGAAGATTGTAGTTAGCAATAATGGTTTAGTTGATCAACCAAAGGAAAATGAGAAAGCCACAAAAATCCTTATGAGGCTTGTAATTATGAAATGATATATCAAGATACCATTTCCAATGCTTCCTCCAAGGCTTAAATAATTTGACCCTAATTATAGGTCAATTTAGGTTTAAGAATTGTTGACCAAATAGCTTGAAGGGGAGACAAGGTTAGCTCCCAAATAAAACCATATGCCATGGAAAAAGAGTTTGTTTAAAAGGCTTGAAAAAATCATGAATCCAATTCCAAGCTTCTTGAGCTTTGATGCAAAACTAAAAAGGATGCTTGAGAGTCTTCAATCATCCAAAAAATGGACAATGAGTATTGGGAATCTTTAAATGTGTCAAGTGAGAATCAAGTGGAAGGCTTTGATAAAGAATACACAAAGCAAACATAGGTCAATTTAGGCTCAAGAATAGTTAACCAAATAGCTTGAAATTTGTGATGCTAAGTATGAAGAGAAGATTGTAGTTAGCAATAATGGTTTAGTTGATCAACCAAAGGAAAATGAGAAAGCCACAAAAATCCTTATGAGGCTTGTAATTATGAAATGATATATCAAGATACCATTTCCAATGCTTCCTCCAAGGCTTAAATAATTTGACCCTAATTTTAGGTATCATTTGAGAAGAAATAACAATAACAATTGCACAAAGTCTCATAATCTTGGTTAGACAACTTGATTATTTTTATAAAATCTCTAGCCAAAAAATGAGATTCTTAGTAGCTTTGTGAATGAGATCTAATAGAGCTTTATTGCATCGTTTGAAAAATTTCAAGGCATGGATCCATGACACGTTAGCTAGTAGGTAATCTTGACAAGAAAGAATAAGAGACCACAAAATAGATTGTTGGCGAATTGAAAGACCATTGCAAATATCATTTCCCACCTAGAAAAGCCAAGGCTCAATAGCCTCCCAGGGCTTCCAAATGCTTTTAATGACAAATTGCCTTGAATTTGAATTGGCTCCCTCATGGAGAGGAGAGTGCAATATCCAAACCTTTCCACATTGGTTGTGTGTAAGACACATTTGAATTGGTGCAATGCTTGATGAGGTTTTCTTAGGTTTCATTTCCCTCAAAGCCCTAAACATCCATTTATCATATAAGGCAATTCCTTTTCAACATATTTAAAGCAAGCCTAGGCCACCAACATCATGGGGAAAACAATACTGCCAAGCAATAAGATGAAATCATTAGTGTTCATCACTAGAGATCTAGAGGAAGTATTAAGCAATTTTCAATTTTTAAATAAGAGGATTTTGATGGCATCCAACAAGAGGAATAATAAACTCGAGAGCTAGTCAACACTTTTGAACAAATTTGGAACTTGTCAGCCAAAGAGGTTTGGTAATCCAATAATTAAGTTTTTTCTCAATCCTAGCAACAACGACTTACTGAGGGCAATAGGAGAAGGTTGGAAGGGAAAGGGAATGCCAATAAAACATAAGACTTCCTCGTGATTGATCCATTTTTAGCCAAAATCATTACTAACTTGGCTTAAGAAAAAAAAATTGCTTATAGCACTAGGTCTTTAACCGTTGGGTACTCAAGTTGAAGGCTTGGAAAAAAGTATCAAGGCATTGAATGACCTGCTTAACATTGTCTTCATCTTAAATGAGGGTGTAGAAATAATCATTCGCAAAATGATCATTGACCAATTGAGTGGGAGAATTAAGGATGACAATCCCCTTAAACAAGGTTTAAGAAACCACATGAGCCAATAAATAGTAAAAGTTTTCTAAAACAAGCATATAAAGAGCTAGAGCAAGAGGACATCCTTGACCAATAGACGAAAAAATTCCAAATGGTTTGGATTGGTGAATATATAGGCTAAGACATCAATAACCAACACATGCATAGATTAAATAAAACAAGGAGCTAGCCCAGGCACTTTAAGTGTGATAAGAATAAAATGCCACTCAATGTAATTGTAAGCCTTGGAAAAATCAATTTTAATAAAAATGATAGATTGCTGAGAACATCAAGCCCATTCCATTCCTTCACAAGCAACAATTATATTATTTAAAATAAAGTTGAATTTGATAAAACCAATTTGTTTAGGGTAGACAAATTGAGGAAGAAGAGGCCTACGCTTCAGATTTAGAGCTTTGCCAATAATTTTGTATGAGACATTTAGTAAAGTGAGGTTTTCAATTGCATGTTTCTTCAATATATTTGGCTTTATGAATTTGATACTCCCTTTATTCATTTTTTTAAAAAGATTTAGAATAAAAAGCCTCAAGATCAACCTTATGAAGACCATCATCCATTGTGTCCCAAAAGATTGTAAAATTTGTAGGGAAACCTATATCTAAATTAAGAGCTTTGTCATTAGAAATTGCAAATACAACCTCTTGCAAATACTTTTTGGTGAGAATTTGATCACAAAGGATACATTAGAAATTGAAAACCTAGCAAGTAATCACATTTAGGCACTGTTGCAAGGTAGTAGACCTAGTGGGAGTGTACTCTTGAACAACAAAAAATTGCACATAGAGTTGAACAAAGGCTTGAAGAATGTTAGCAAGCTCAATTAGGATTTGTTGCCCTTGATTTTCTTAATGGTTTGAAACCTATGGTGAGCACATAGAGCTTTGAAAACTCTTTTGAGACCTTGTCTCCAATCTTAAGCCAATGAAATCAAGATTTGATTTGAGCGCCATAGGTAGTGTGAGCATTTGCAATTTGATTTTGATGGTGGATTTGAGCCATTAGAAGTTGAGCGACCAAGTCAAAACCTTGCACTTCCAAAGTGATGATGGCTTGGCAAAGCTTTGAGGTAGTGGACTTGTATGATTGACAATGAAATGGGCTAACTAACCCTCAGATATTGATAAACCATGAAATATGAGTGATGAAATCATTCCACCAAGCTATCCATCTAGTCTCATGCACAAGACATGGCTCCAAACTCTAAACACTTTGAATGTGAGCAAAGGTGACCTTGAAATTAAGCATTGACATGCTTATAAATAACTCGTCATCATGGCCTTGGGTTTGACATATTGTCACTCAATATGAAATTGTATTGAAGAGTGGTATGAAAGGACAACATATGACAAAGGCTCTATTGAAAAATAGCAACAATCAAGACAAAAGAGAAAAATATTATGCTGTTGACATCATTACATGAGCAAAAAACTTGAGTACTCTCTTAGGCCCTGCTCTAAGATTACTCCAAGTGTACCATGTCATATGATCTTGTTAACAACCAAGATTGGAATCAAAAAGTTCCAATTTGTTGCAAATAAAGAGCTAAGTCTCTTTCCAATTTGTTGCAAATAAAGAACAAAGTCTCTCTTTCACCATTCCCTAGAAACATGGAACCTTGTTCTCCTATGCGGAAGCTACACAACCCTTTTATTTTTGTTAATTGGAAAACTGCACTAGAATGTGAATTGCATTTTAGGAACCCTCTAAGCTATTCCATGCAAACATAGATCAACATGTAACATTTGAGTTGGCTCTTCACAATGTTCAAAACTCATTGATTAATTATTACATTGAATTTGTAAAAAAAATTAATATAATTACATAATTTTTTATATCAACCTTTCATATTACATTCATCATTCATCATTCTCTTTTGATAGTGATGACATTGTGCAATATGAAACATCAACATAAATATTATTGCTCAAATTTATGTTAAAATCTTTACAAATTTACTAATAAAAACTATGGAAATCTAATGTTTTCTTATCAAATGTATAACCCATCTAATATGGTACATAATTTTTCATTTTTATCATTCTCCTTGCAATTGTGTTCCTCTTATATCCATATCTTTCAAATAAATCATTTCAGCTTTTCCCATGCCTGAATTTCTTTACGAGGTTATAGTTGTAAAGGCAACAATCGAGCTCTGTTATTATTTTTTAGATTTAAATAACATATAAGGGAAATTTAAAATAGAGAATCATCTCATATTGACATTTGTGATAAAAAAAGACATGTGCCACATACTTATATCTTATTGTCTAATTAGTCTTAAGTAATTTTATTTTTTTATGTCATAATTTTTATTGTGAATTTTAACAGATAGCTTGTTATTTTGTTTAACCTTGTCCCCTCAAACAAAGTGGTTAGGTTGTTTTCTAATAATCCAATCAACTATCATACAAATGATTGAACTTACCCTCTAGATTGATTTGTCTATTAATCTTTGCAAGAAATAAATGTAACATGAGATAAATAGTTTAAGGTAAATAATTAGACCATAATAATACCCTATAGTCAAATTAATGAAATTTAAATAAATTATATGATATTTTAAAAGTTGGATCTTAGATAGAGGAATATATTATTGAAGGTGGTAGGAACTGATTCACTAGTAAATTTTAACAAAGGTTTTATCTTTACAAAAATTAAAAAACTTACAAATTGATTATGATTCACTTTGGTTCAAATCTGTATTTGCAAAATTGATTTGGTTTGTCAAATTGATCATGGACCTATAGAAGTGAACATGTAGAGACTTGGTGATTATAATTGTAAGTGCCTAAAAATAAACATTTATACATGACAAGCCTAATAATGCTTCAATAGCCCAATACATTACCTATGTGGGATAAATATAACTCTCTCAACTATGTTATGATTTAGTGTGATCTTCACCTTGCAATCCTATGTGTATTTGGACACTCATTTGATCTCCACCTAAATTAGCAGGGAAAAGCCCCAAAACCCTACCCCTCACCCTAGCCCCATAGGAGGATTCAAAGGCAGGGTTTTTTTTGCATTGTTTTTTGACCCATAGTTTGGGTGTCTATGGAACTAATTTTTGATATGCCTATTAATATTCACACATGTGTTAGGGGTTGTGGAGAGAAGAAAAGATATATGTTATGCAAGTTGAGTATTATTAGGTTGCTAGAATATTGACAAGTTGAAGAAGATAAAGTAGATTATGTTGGTGTATTCTTGTTCCTAAGATTAGTAAAAGCTTAGTATGTCTTTGGTGGTGGAGTATTATTTCAAAATGGTTTCTCTATGTATATTTGGTGTTATGATTTCATTTTATGGGTTTGTTGATTTCTAATTGCTTCTTTATTGTTTCATTGGTTTAAATTTTATTGGCTTAATCACATCCTAATTGAATTTAAATTCTACATTGTTCACTATTTTTGATTTGTTGTTTATGCTATTTTTCAACAAAACAATCTCAACTTGATGAAAGTATTAAGTTAACCCTTAAAACATCTATCTTCCTTTGTTGTGTGTTTATCAGTTATTTGCTAAGAACTTATACATTGTTGTTTGTTGGAAACCTATTTTTGACTTTTAATTAATTATAGATTTTCCCATTTTCAATTGATTCACCCTTTTGGTGAATTGGAATCCACTTTGACATATTCATTACTAGTAAAACTGAAAAGCATGCCCATTATTTTTGTTGGTGTAATATTATTTGTATTCTATATTAAGTTACTTAGGTAAGTTCATTTATTTACTTAAGTTAGAAAACAAGAGTACATGTCGGTTCTCTTGATTGATGGGATTATTTACTACCTCTACCTTATTTATCTCCTTGATTGATGCTAGTTGAATTCCACGTCTCCTTCATCAAGGTGAGTTCACTTGACACATATGCTTCCATAGCCAAGTTAGTTCTCTAGTTCATTTCTCTCCTCTAGGACTATAATTGCCTAAAAATGGACAAGCATGCATGACAATCCAATGATGATTCAACAACCTAGCAAACAACCCGCGTGATGTGGAAATGACTTTATGTTTATTGTTCCTAACTAATGGTAGTGTCTAGTCAACTCATAAAGCACCTCTTTACCTTTTGCTTCATGCTTGCTTGTCTCTTGTTTTACCTTCATGATTCATTGCATTTAAAATTTGTATTTTGTCTTTTAAGTTTGTTGGCAAATAAATTTGTTGCTGCAATATTTTGTTAAGAATAACACAATAAGCCCAATGAGCAACGCCAAAGTTCATCACAGTTGAAGAAAACACTATTGGATTAGGAATTTTCCTTTGTTCTTGAGAGGAGCAACTCCCTTGTAAGATATAATTTTGGGATTTTTAGGGGTATGCTTTTAGCCAAGAAAAAGGAAAGACACAAACTTAAATTTAAATAAAGGAGAGGAAACCTTAGGTATGGTTGATATGAGGCCAAAACTCTATGTTTTTTTTGATAAAGATGAAAACAATGACAAAAAGTTTCACAAAAGGAGAAGAAGAAACACAAAAACTCATTCCCTAGAAAAGATGGTTTGAAGGAAAAGAATGTCACTAGGATTTTAACAATGAAATATTATCTAACATAAGAAATAAGCATTAACATAGGGTTTTTTGAATCACAAATCAATACCCTAACTTATAGACCAACCATATCATTCTTGATTTAGTTCAAAAATGAAGAGCTCAAAGACCTTTTTTTGCTCCTATACAATGTGAGAGAATCAAAGTCTCAGAAAAAAATCCACTTTCTTACATTGATTTTTTTTCAAATTTATAACCTTTTTCCTCATAACTATCTAATAACTATTTCTTTAAATGTAATAATTTAAAATAAACTTGATTATGTTTTTCTTTCATTTTCTAGAAATAAGATTCACTTTCTAATCTAAGTGACAATGAGAAACTTAAGTCACTTTCCAAAAAGTAATGATGAATAAGAAGGAGAAAAGAGAAAAAAGTGAAGTCATTTGTTTTGTTGGAGAGATTGCAAGAATGGGCTAATGTAATCTGTATTTGCAATAACAACTATGTCCAATGCAGGCTGCAATTTGCACAACCATCTATAGCATAGTGCACAGGGTCTGAGGGGAAGAAGTTAATGAGGTCTCTGTAAACAGACTCATTAAGTGCATTCATTGGGCTACAAAGTTTTGCATGAAATTAATTCAACAGTTTCTTGGCCTCATGCATCTATCATCAATGTAAGTGAGTGTTTTCCATTTGTAAGTTGGGTTGAAAGCAAGAAAACAAACCTCTTGAATGCCTGGCCGTGCCTCTTTCTAATTTGGATGCTCTAACAACCATCAAAACCACTATATCCTTATCAACTCCTTTTGCAAATACTTCAATCAGATAATTGTCCGAAGTAAGCTTGTTTTCCATTTGTTAAGTGACAAGCATTGTTATGATACCACCAAATCTTGCGAGGTTTTCCCCTCCATTAATTATTGAAGCTTCCATAACCCATGATAATGGCTTCCACATAAAGCCCAAAAATTTCCTAATCTTACTTTCCCTCTTTTCTTCGAATTTGTTCTATCCAAATATCTTCAACCACTCATCTGCTTCATTAGAGCTCAAACTTTCCCTAGTACATCTAAGATGTTTTTTTTTTTTGCCTATTCTAGAATGCTTATCAATTGCATTTGCTTGAAGGTTTCAAAAACCCTTTTTACTAAATCTATTTTGTGGATATACTACAATCGTTGCTATCCAGAAGATGACATCTTTTTGAGGGATTCTGCACAATTGTGTGACCTGTAACCACAACAACTGACTAAAATTTTGCACACATGTCGTCCAAGGCAATGGGAATTCAACATTTCAGAAAATTCCTATATCCTTGGCGTTGATGGGTGCCCACAACTTGTTCCAAAGCTCCCTTTTCAACGCTTTTAAAAAGCTCAGGAATCCTGAACGAGGCCGATAAAGGACATTGGCCATGGTTTGGTGAGTTCATTAACTCATGAAATCATTGACAAAAGATGCATTTCGGCTATTTAAATGTTCGACCAACCATAAAAACATCCTCAAAAATGTACTTCGGCCATTTGGACAATTTTATGAACCTTTGAAATGGCCGATAAGATTGAAGGTTCAAGGAACTATAAAAATGCTGACAAAGTTCTAACTTTTAAAATCTTTTCTAAAAAAAAATTATTGCCCATTGAAAGACTTGAAAGAGTATTCTCTTGAGCAAATGAATAGAGATGCTATATATATAATAAGTATGCTTTTCATATTTTTCTTTTTTTTCAATTAAACATGGCAAAAAGTTAAATTTTCATTATAGCTTTTATAGATCCAAAATGTAAAGACAATGAGGTCAGGTGTTTTGAATCCATCAAAACTATTTATGAATACAAATTAATGACCATAGTTTGATGATTGATTGGACACCTGAGGATGATGAGGCATTGCAACCAAGATTGACATGAAAGAGGGACTTGACACATGTTTGATTATCAACATATAATGCAAGAAAATGATTTGACAATATGTGTCAATTCTAAGAGCATGAAAGCATTAACAAATTACAAAGATAAAAAGCCAAGTCAGTAATTAGCTTTGATTGGGGACAAGGACTGTAAAGGACATAGAAGGGACCTACAATCTTCATCTGGATCAATGCCTTATCCATTCGGCTATAGAGTCAAAAGTTAAAACAATAAAGCAAGAGGAAATGAGTCTTTGACACAAACAAAAAATGAGACAAACAAGAAAAGGGACACACACCACAACACAACAAAATTTTTCTAAGTATATATATGGTAGGAGACCTCTGCCTTAGTAGCTCCATAGAGATCATGTAAACCAATTGATAGATTGAGAAAATAGGAACTTGTGCAAAAAAAGGGTGTACCTACAAAGTGCTTGTGACTCATATTGTCACTTCGTAATCACTGTGAGAGGTTTAAAAATTATGGAATTTAATAACTCTCTTAATAATGTATTGTATCCCACTAACCATCCTTCATCATAGGCCTCTAGAACCTATTGAATCATGTTAACATTGCCTTGCATATTACCAATCATATTTTCCTACATGGGATTAAATATATTGATGATATCCCATATATGGATGTGCTCATGATGGTTGGAAGCTGGGAAGAATAAATCTTGTGCTGTATACACATCTCTTAAACCTTTAGATAAAGGAAATTCAACTAATTTGTGCTAAAAATATGCCTTGTGAACATCAACTTCAAAGAGAATAGGATCTTTTTCAACAAAAGATATTTTCTCTTTCTTTGATGCAACTAACCTAGAAAATTCATTGTTCAATGATGAAGAAGAAAAAGATAAATTGGTACCTTTGATTTCAATAGTTAAGTAGTCTTTTTTTTGCAATCGATAAAGTAGAAAAGATAACATATTATCCACAAAGAAAATCATTATTCAAGACACCAACTTGGAATGAATACTTCTTTGAACTGCTAACCTTTATCATATTCATTTGACTAATCTTCATGAACTTGATACTCATTTAATGCTCCAAATTCTTTGAGTTTTATCTTCATAGAAACCATCTCCCTATTCTCATATGTGATAAAACTATTGATGAAAAGACTATCAAAAACATATGTATGTTTACCATGTGTATCATTAGAGGGATTAGCATTTGAAGGTATGAGAATTGATGATGAATCTATTGGATTTTGTGTATGAAATTCAAAATAAAAAATAAAAAATAAAACTATCTCTAACCTTTTCTTGTAGTATTCCTTCTTCAATGTTTTCTTCAAGAAACCTAAATACTTCATACTTGGGTTGGATGCAAGTCATGCTTAATAGTTTATCCTTGTGCTCCTATATTCCAAGTTGATCTCAAATATTTTCTTCCACTAGATTGCTCATTGAGTGTTTTTCAATGGTTTCAAAGGTGAAGACTTCCATTTTTGGAGAAAGGAATGACGTCAGTGAGGGTTCATTCACACTTGTCTCTTCATTGGTGGTGGTGGTGAAAGATTGTCCAATGATTAATGTTGCTAAAGTGGAACCAATTGCTATACTTTCTGATTCAATGTAATGACAACTGATATTTTCCCAAGGAATGGAGAAAGCATTACTCTGGTCTTCAAGAAATTTTTTGGATTCATCATCATTGTCTTCAACATGTAAATGGTACATTTCAGCATGTTGTGTAGCATAAAGTTTGATCACGAGTCTACTAAATAATCCATAAAAAACCTTCCTCATCTAGAATCTTGAAGTTTAAACAATCATATGAAGGAGGCATAAACTTTATGTTTTTTGTATTGAGATTTAGTTGTGCATAGTTAGGATCTTTAAGCTAGTAATTATGATTGTGCATGATACATATTTTTACTAGCTTATTATTTGAAACAATTGAAACAATAATCTAATTATTAATTAAAATTCAAGACATAATTAAATCATGTTCAATTTCAGTGGCTTCTTTTTGTGCAATTTCTAGCTTGCATACCTTATTTTGTTTTAAGAGAAATATGACTTTATGGTATAGTGTAGTGATAAACGTACACATTTGATTTTTTTGTTTGGATCATTTGCTTGAGGAATATATTTTAAATATCTATTGAATCATTCCACAAACTCTTTTATTGGTTCACCGTCTTTATTTTGGGTTTTGAAGAATTAAAATAAGAGTACATATAAGTTAACTGTTGTCATCATCCTAATATGATATATTTCTAAGGATAAGCACTTGTGGCATTCTTAACCCTAACATAAATATTAGTTAATACATTAATACCTCTTAATTAGGATGAAGGGGTATGTCCCTACATAGTTTAGCCTATAAATAAGGAAGAGAACTCTCTCCCATATCATCATATCATACGGGGTGGTGGGTCTAGCTTGATTGGCTAAAGCATCCTGTTGTAGGAAAGAGGTCACGAGGTCTAGTCTCCCCACTATCCCTATGGTATCGGAGGGCGTGTCACACCAGCGTCACTAGTCACCCTACCAATTCCTACAGTCATATATATATATATCATATCATACAATATTGAATTCATATATTAATATCTGATTATTGGAGGTCACCCTCTCAAAGTGGTTTGCTATATTTCTGATTTTTACAAATATTTGGAAGAAATATCATAACAAGTGCTATTAGAGCTACAAATTGGGTCAACGGTTTTGTTTCCAACATAATTTCCAAATCAGTGCAAATTTTGATTTGATTTTTTTTTGGGTTTTTGAGGTACATGACATAGGTATGGTCTAAAAAGAAATTCAGGCTTTGAAGGAAAGTTTTCTAAACTTTATTGTGATTTTATGTTTTTTCATTAATTTGCTCTATAGGCTACAATTTTTAGATTTTTTTATTTTTTTTTTTACATTTTTGAAAAGCTTATAAAAAAATAGGTAGGTTTAGTTCTTTGTAATTTACTATTGGAAATAAAATAAAGTCTTTAATATAGTGGTCAAATTTTTCATTAATTTTCTCTATATACTACAATTTTTGGATTTTTTTTTAAATTACATTTTTGGAAAGCTTATAAAAAATTAGGTAGAATTAGTTCTTTGAAATTTATTTTTAGACATAAAATATATTCCTTAATTTAGTGGTCTAAGTTTGGTCCAAACAGAAACACCAAATTCTCTCTCTCCAAATACTTTCCTACCTTCATAAAGCTTAAAATAAAAATATAATTAAATCCATGTCATCTTTAGGGTTAGAGTACCTTTCTGCACATACAAAACCTAAGGAGCCATTTTATTTTCCACCATCTAAATTTGAGTTAAGAATTCTTCAAGGATACAAGACAACAATACATTTAATTAAATATAAATTGTTTGAACCATTTGTATAATCCTTAAATGAGGGTTTAGATAGGTTTACGAAAGAAATATTATCAAAATTAAAGTCCCAAAAAAACCAAGGTGGGTACAACCCTAATAAATCAAACCAAGGGACATGAGAACCTTTTCGAGGTCAACAATTATACCCACCAAGGATAAACATTCATAAATTTGACGGTAGAAATGTAATTTCATGGATAAGCCTCATAGAACAACAATTTAAACTTCACAATATACCAAATAATGCCATGGTTGAAATTGCTTTACTATATTTAGAATTAGGACCTTACCAATGGTACAAATGGAAGATGATTGATAGACAATGACAAATGTTCAATTGACAAGAATTTAGTAAAGAATTAGCAACCTTTTATGAGCAACCATGCATTGAAAGCTATTCTACCGAACTAAAAAATCTAAAACAATTAAGGTCTTTAGTTGAATATTGTAGACATGTCAAAATGCCTTAACGCATATCACACATCCTAAATTGCATTTTTCCATCGTCAACATCAATTTCATCCTCATCCTTGCACTTCATTTCATTTTGCACCATTAAGCCTCTTTTCACTTCATTTTCACCAATTAACCCTATTTCTCTCTATTAATTAAATGATCCTGAATTGTTTAATGAATTCATCCATTTCACCACTAATATTTCCCTTCGTCATCCTAATTGAATAATCCTAATTATTTAATTAGTATCATATCATCTATTATTCTTAGATAATCCCATCATGATTAAATAATCTTGATTATTTAATTATCCTATCCTAATCTTCTTGTCACATGAATTAAATAATTCCTAATTATTCAATTATCCCTATTTTCCCTCCACAAAGCATATTCTTTTGCAATATTCTATTTCAAAATATCTCAACCAACTTGTCTCAACCATTTATGACCCTTGATCTTGAAATCAATCCTCATCCATTGATCTTAAATATCTCAACCATTTTCCTAAAATGGTGGGGAAAGCTTGAGTTCTAACTAATCTCCTCCATCCATCCTCCTTGGTTCACTCTCCTTTGTGGGTGTTCTTGATCGATCTCAACCCTTCTTTGTGGGGTTTCTAACTCAACCTCATCCATTGATCTAATTTCTCCAAATCTATAAAAGATCCCTCACCCCTCTCATAATTCATCTAGAGAATTTGTGAAGAGATCATGTCCAAATGAGTCTTGAGCAAATTTGAGCATTCAACATTGCATTCTAGGTCATTATCAAGCTTTTTCAATCACAGAGGCTTTGTGTTGAAAGGCAATCAAACATATCAAATCAACACAAATACATTCCACCATGGGATGGTAAGATTGTGTAGTTTGAATTCATTTATGTTCTTGATTGATTGAGCTAAATTTGTTGTTTGAATTCATTGCTATTGCAATTGCATTGCATGAGTAGGTGGGTTAGATAATGCTTGTTTTGGTTTCATTTTGATTGAATTCATTGATCCAGTCCATGTACATTTTCTCCCCCTACAAATATAATATTGAACATTTGAGATTAGCACTTAGAGCTCTCAAAGTGACACCTTACCAAAGGCTACAATTGTACATCAATGGACTTAAGGACAAAATCAACATGATGTTATTTTGTTGGAACCTTGTACAATTAGGAAAGCTATGCAACAAGAATTGCATATTGATAAGCAAAACACCACCCAAGGTGAAACCATGAGAGTAATTGATAAAAATGTGACCAATCCTACTAGCAAAAACATGGACAAATTCTTTAACCTAAGAGAAATTAGTAAGCTCTCTCCTCGACAAGAGATAAATAAAAGAGAAAAAGGCCTATGTTGGAATTTTAATAGAAAATGATCAAGGAGTCATAAGTGCTCTAGTAGTGAGAAAAAGGATGAGGTTGAAGAAGAGGGAGACGTACCTAAAAAAGAATCAAACATAAAACTTAAGAATGAGGATTCTAAGGATAAAGAAAGCACTACTATCTCCCTACACACATTGAATGGAATAAATGCACCACAACCAATCAAAGTAATTGGTAATATAAAAAAGAAAAATGTGAAAGTGTTAGTAGATACTGGTATTACACATGACTTTATTGATAAAAGATTAGCTAATGAGCTCAATTATTTTGTTTATCCAATCTCTAATTTTCAAGTCATGATAGTCGATGGGAAATAACTATCTTGTGGTGTTAAATGCCATCATATATAAAACTCTTGATGAGAAATTATCAACTAGATTCAGAAATGTTTACTATACCTACTAGGGGAGTGGATGTAGTTTTGGGTGTGCAATGGCTTAAATAATTAGGAACAATATCTTTCAATTTTCAAGACTTATCCATTTCTTTTAGGATACATGGGAAAAATTATGATCTTTTTGGAATGAAATCACCACCAAGTGAAATCATTAGCTCCCATAGGATGGATAAATTACTCAAAAAAGGTTCTTATAATATAGGGGCACAATTACATTTTATAGAAGCACAAGATATGATAACTCAAAATCAACCAAAAATTCAAGAGATTATTCAAAACCACCAACAAGTATTTCAATAATCCAAGGTTGTACCTCTAATTGGAGATCATAATTATGATATTAAATTAATACCACGAAGCATTGTTCATCTCAAAAAAATTATATTTATTCCCTATGCTTATTCTTAACAAAAAGGATGATCAATGGAGAATGTGCTCATATTACAAGAAGATAAACAAAATAACTCATAAATATAAGATTCATATTCCTATTGTTAATGAATTGGAAAAAAAAAAATCTATTCCAAATGTGTCTTTATGGTGAAACAAGTAGAATACTCAAGAAATTTGGTGTCAATTAAAGGTGTTAAGAAGGACCCTAAGAAGAGAGGATTTTTGGGTCTAACAAGATATTATAGAAGATTTGTTCATACCTATCATCCTATTAAAAAAATCTTTTGGGAAGGTATTAAAGTGAATATCCTAAATTTTTTGGTAGAGTGTTAGATATGCCAACAAAGTAAAATGGAAATATTAAAGACTCCAAGCCAATTACATTGAGTGGCATTTTGGGGCTGCCAAAGACAAATAATATTGATGTAATTTGGCTTGTTGTGGATAGACTAATTAAGAATGCATATTTATGTGGAATCTCTCATCTATTTTCCACTAATATTATGGAAAAGGTATTCACACAAAATATACAAAAACTTCATGGAATTTCTAAAATCAAATTGGGAAATAGAGCCACTTCGAAATTTCTAATCAAGTGGAATAATTTTCTAATTGAAGATACAACATGGAATGATGAATGATTCATACAAAAAGAGTTTAGAGTTGCTAAGAATTGAGGGAAATTATTTTCTGAAGTGGAAGGGAATGCTATGCTCCTAATATGATATATTCCTAAGTATATATTATATATTCCTAAGGATAAGCACTTGTGGCATGCTTAACCCTAACATAAATATTAGTTAATACATTAATACCTCTTAATTAGGATAAAAGGGTATGTTTGCACATAGTTTAGTCTATAAATAAGGAAGAGAACTCTATCCCATATCATCATATCATAAAATATTGAATTCATATAATTATCTAATTATTGGAGGTCACCTCCTTGAAGTGGTCTACTATATTTTTAATTTTCACAAATATTTCTAAGAAATATCATAACAATTGTTGATTTAAATCTTGCAAGAAACTTTCCTTCCAAGTTTTCCCAATCCATAATGCATCCATATTTTAGGTGTTGAAACCATTCTACAACAAATCCAATGAGGCTTTTATCAAACAACTACATGAACACATCTTCTTTACCGACTCCCAAAATTTCACAAGAAAATGTAAATCTTGAATATAATTATCAACATTCTATGAGTATTCTCTAGTGAACTTCATGAAGTGCTTTTGTGAACCTACATGTAAGGTTTTGTATTGAACTAGGGATATAGGAACAATGCGGGTTCACCATGGATGAGATGAAATTATTACCATGGTATGAGTTTAAAAATAATGGTAGTGGGTATCTCACTTTTGTAAAGTCACCAACCTCCATTCAAGGGGAGGACACTTAGATTATTGAGAAAATAAATGCACCAACACTTCATTCCTCAACATAGTCACCAAAAATATATTGGTAAATAGAATTTTTGTAGTAATATTTCACCAAGAATAATGTGACTCATCCAATTGACAACAACAAAGTTCATAATAGTTGTATAAATTTTGCTAGAGGACTAACAATTTTCCTCTATGTTTCAGAGGGGAAGCTCTCTGGCAAGATACAATTTTAGAATTTTCAAGGGAATGCTTTTAACTATAAAGAAATAAATGCACACAAACTATAATGTAAATAAAAGATAGAAACCTATAGGAATCGTTGATATGAGGCCAATGAGTTGTAGATTTTCTAATGAATAGAAAAATAATAGTGAAAAGTTTTAGAAAAGGAGAAGAATGAACACAAAGATTCATTCCCTATAAAAGATGGTTTGAAAGAAAAGAATGCCTTGAGATTTATAAAGATGAAAAGTTATCTAATATAAGAAATATGCATTCACATAGGATTTTATGACTCACAAATCAGTGAACAACCTATTATCTCATCCCAATTACATAGTTTGAACCTGCATATTAAATGAAAACATTTGGATTCTTCACATAATAGAAAACACTTAAAATGATAGTTACAGATTCAACCTAAGAAGATTTTACATCATAGAAAGACAATGCCTTGACTCTAGACCAACCATATCATCCTTCATTTGATCTAAAAATGAAGATCTCAAAGATTTTTTTTTTTCTGTTGTATAATGTGAGAGAACCAAAGTCTCCAAAAAAGAATCCTCTTTCTTACATTGAAAATAATCAAATTTTTAATATTTTTCCTCATGATAATACCATGAATTCAGCATTACTAAAGCAATAGGAAATTGTAGAACTTATTCATTCACTCAAATGCAACAAGCATACCTCTAAGTACCCAATATATTGAGAAGGTCCATCATTTGTGAAGTGTAAAAATGATACTATAAAAGTCTAACAATTCCTACATAGGAATTTTCCTCTAGCATAAAATCTCGTGGAGAGAATAAGTGGGAACAATCACGAGTCACAAAATCATATGTAATCAATGAAGTCCCAAAACATACATTTACATGCAACCATAGCACCCAATGCTATAAAACATGGTTATGATACCAAACACAATGTTGATTTATGTAATTGGACCTAACTTGATTATTTCTAGGCTTGTCTCTCAAAATTGTTCAAGTCTAATAGGATTGTTATACAAATTTTATGTACAATGCTTTGAATTATAAATTGAATGCATACTTATATAAATAAATAATACTTGTTACAATTCAAATGCAATGCATATTATTTTAAGTTCCATGTATAAATATTTCTTGATGATAATTGTTTTTAACCATTCAAATGTTGTAATTTTTTTGTTAGTTTAAATTATAAAATTATTTATTTATTTATATATTTGTAGTTTTAAACGGAAAAATATTATGCATGTTTAACATTTTGAAATGTACAAGTAATTATTTATTTATATTTATTTTTATAATTGCAAGTAGTTGAGGTTTATACTTATGGAAAAATTACCAGAATATGAGTTCTTACTCGTCTTGATATGTGGATCTTGATCAAACTTGGTGTCTACATTTTCCCCACTTTACTCGATGTGTTTTCCCCTGAAGATAAATTTTCTTAATATTTTAATAAGAAATTTGCTGCATATTTGAATTTGAAATTCTATTTAAAACAATTATTGTAGTACCCCTTTGATTTGCTTTATGTTTTATGGCGGTGTGTTTTTACTTTGATAGACCTTGATACTATGTTGTATTTGATCGCTGACAGTGGAGCGATGATGAATTTATTTTATGATGTGATGATACACTATATGGATGGTGATTATTTGTGACATGTTTTCTGATTAGCATAGTTGTTTATTTGAGTGGATATTGTTGTATATGCTCATCTGTAGTTAATTGATATTTTATTTCGTCAGTTTGATGTGACACTGTATTGGTGAAGAAAACGAGATTGCATCACTCGCCTGTGAGTGCCCTGCTATTCTGCGATTTTCTCTTCACGGTGTGTTTGATTTATGATGTATATACATGTACGACATATGTTTGATTGCAGGATTGTAGGTACATGACATCATCTCCACCTGGCTTCACAAGTCTGAGCGTGTCCATTACCCAATGGTATTGTTGATTGGGAGATGGTAACGAGGTTTTCCTAGTCTAGCCACAACCCTAGTCATAGTGTGTCATCAGTCTATGTTCGGTATGTTTGGTTGTCATGTCCACGTTTGTCTTGTCCATTGTTAATTATTTAAGCAAGGTTTATTTTATGGAAATTAATGTTAAATTAATGCTTTCAATGATTTTAGTGCTTATTTAATTAATTTTAAATAATATTGTTAGAAGCTTGAATTTAATTTAATTAATTAAATTTAATTATTTTGTAAAGTAAATTAATCTTTATGATTAAATTTATTTTATAAGGTAATTAGATTAATTAAATTAAATTTATACTAAATATTATTATGTGAATTTGATTTTAAAAATTGCATAATGTAGATGATATTAATTTGTGGAATTTTAAATTATTAAATAACATAAATTCTTTATAATTATCAAAAAGGAAAATATCAAAGAGTTGATTAAAATATATTTTAGATTTGACATGTGTGTGAGAAAAATTTATTAATCACTCTTGTTGAGAAATTATTCTCGGAGAGAATATTTGCCATAACTGAGTGAGGTAAGAAGTTACTTCACGGAATGGAAAGAGGGATATTTTTTAGAAATTGGTTGTTGAAAATTAAAAAGAGGTTCTCGGGAATATTTTGGGGGCTCTGTATTTTGCATCTTTCTGGAAGTGGTGATTTTGGAAAAAGCTTTGGAAATTGAATTCTTAAGGCGAGGCTCTGCTTCAATCTTCATTTCTTCAAGCTTCAAGAAAACAAGTTCTTTTATTGTTTATTTATTTATTGTGTTGATTTGAAAAGATTGCTTGTACAAATTCTATTATGTAGAAGTTTTGTTAATTTTCTAAAAATTGAGGGATTGCCTGTACAAAAGAATTTGTAATTTTAGTAGAAGCTTTTAACTGTTTTGAAAATTTACAAGGCTTTTGTGTTTGAAGATTTGTCGTGCTTATTTTAGTGCTTCTGTAGAAAATTTTATAGTAAAATCAGATAGCCTCTAGGAAATTGTTATTTTAAACAAAAGAAAACCTCAGAGAAAAACAATAGTGATATTTAGAAATCTCTTGTCAGAATCCGTGAAATTGAAAATCCTCCGATAAATTTATAAATTTCTTTATGTAGAAAAAATTTATATTGTGAAAATTATTTGCCCATCTGGAGCAATTGTTGATAAATTTTTATATATATATATATATTATATTTTATTTGGAGCTTTTGGTGAATTTTTCCTATGACTGTGAAGGTCCATATGCTGTGAAAGTTCGTATGCGTTTTTGTCAAACACAGGGAAATTAAAATAAAATTAAAATAAAATTTTATGTTTATAATGGAGGGCTGGGGGAGCTACCCCCATAGCCACCCCCCATAGGGAGGCACTGTTGTGGAGGCAGCGCCCAACGTTACCTTCCACAACAGCGACCCCATATGGGGTTCAACTGTAAGGCAACCCCACCGCAACCTATATATGGTTGCGCCTGCGATATGCTTTTTTTATATAATAGGTATATATATTATATATATTGTTTTGTATATATATATGTGTGTATTTATATATATTTGTATATATTGATATATGTTGGAAATTATATTTAATTTTAATATATTTGAAATTGTATATATATTTAATATATATACATTTTAAAAGTATATTTTTAATAAAAGCATGCAAATGCATGGATTAGTTAATTTTAAAATAAAATGATTTAGGAGAGAAAGTTGATTTTTAATTAAATATAATTGTAAAATTGGAAGTAAACAATTAGACTCAATTTCTTTATTGTTTGTGAATGGAATTGTATTTAAGTTGATTAATTGCATGTAGTGTGTTAATGTTTTATTCGATTTAGGAAATCCTAATGATAGTTAATCAATTGCCTAAATTGCTTTTTTTAAAAGTTGGGTTCTCTTTTGTTCACGTTGTTTGGGCATTTGGGGTTAATTGTGATTATAAGTCTTCCAGATGTCGAAACTTTATGAGGGGGTTAGTATATGTTTTGGTTCAGCCTTAGATTTACCTTGGGTAGTGCACGTGGATATAGTTCAGTTTGAACACCCGGTTACTACGAACGAGTTGTGTGATTCAATTTGAAAACCTGGTTACTACGAACGAGATGTGTTGCTCTTTGTAGAATGGTTGATATTTGTTATCGTATTTTGTGCACCTTCTCTACCCATGGTTTGTGGATTGGAACCTAGTGTTGTCAATAGGAGAGTGGCTCTTTGTGGGGGTCTGACACACAAAGGGGTGCTAGGGTAACTCACTTAGGGTTTAATCAAGTGATAACTTAAAAGAAATAATGGGTAACTCTCATAATAATAAAGATAATGAATGTTTCTCTCATGGATCAAGCACTTGTTTAGGCTTGATGTGAGATGAAAGACATGGTTTGTATGGGGGTTTGATGATCGGTAGAGGTAGCCAGGGTAACCCAGGATGGGGGTTCGGTAGCCTAGGAAGGTTACGCCAGGGTAACCCATAGAAAATTACGTGTGACACTCTTCCTATGACAACAATCAGTTGTATTATATAGTGGATGTACTTGATTCTTTTATTCTGGAAGCAATGTAACCATAGTGTTGTGTATTGTACTTGTATAGTTTAGTCTTGAGATTGCCTGTGTCTAGAGGTAGTAGGTTATGCCTAGGAAACCTTTTTACTATCTCCTAGCATGGGGGGTGGGCCTACAGGTACCACTTGGTTGGGTGGAACGTGCACTTTACACCGTTGGGTCCCCACTTCATGTTTGTGATGGCAGGATCTTCCAGATTGAAGAGCTCACATGTACCAGTTGATATGTATCATCTCTTTTGTACTTTGTATCAATGGTTAATTGTATATGTACTACTCCTCATTTGTATTCGAGGAATTTTGTATCGATGTAATTGTAATCATTGATGTATGAACTTCCTCATTATGGAAATGAGTATTGTAACTATTTTATGAATTGAATGCAAGTTGTAAATGATTCTTTAATATACTTGTATGTTATAAGTTGAATTAAATGTTTTAGATATATGTTCAATATGTTATGAGTAGTGTTTATATGCTATGATTAGTTTACTTCTATGTAATGGGTTTCAAATGTAATGCGTTGTCACGTATCTTAGAGAATGTATGCGTTAGTGTTGTTCATATTACATGTTAATATTACACTTTAAAAAAAAAAAATTGCTACGCTTCCGTTGTGGTTTGTGTCATTCTTTAAGGTTACGTGGCAGGGCATTACAATTATAAAATTGGTCTAGTTGCTTACCCAATTTGCACAACCAAAAAACACATACCATTAGTATTCCAAGTGATAAAAAGATGAGGAAATGAGAGAAATAATTAGATATACATTTCTTTAAATGAAGAATAGAAATAAGTAATGAGTAGTAAAACACTTGCAAAACCTCTATGTGGTTAAATGAAAATACCTACAACTAAAAGAGATAGAAAAAATGGTTGGGGTTGTTTGGGAGATTTACAAGAGTGGTCAAGCCCCTATGTTGGTATTTCAACTCCATGAACAATCAATGATAAAAATAATAGAAAAATAGTGTGTACATCTCAAAATTTATAGCAATGACAATAAATAAACCTATAAGTGTCAACCCTAGTCTATGGAGAAGAGTACCATAGTGTGAGTATTGATAAAATGGGTGGTGGTCTACACCCAAAAAAATCCAAAAGCTAATGGAAGATACAATATAGAATTGTAGCAATATTATTCAAATGTGATCAAAACAATATCGCCAAGCACTTGATGCAGGAGAGAAATGGTGAGCTCTTTAGAGGACTTGATAAAAAGTGTAGTCAACATGATCCTTCATGAAATTTAACAAATGATGTAGAGAAACAATGTGTTCTAAAACAAAGTTTAAAAAGAGAGATTTTCTACCAAAAAGAGTTTGTCATCCTTGTAATAGAACTGCAATAGAGTTTTCCCAAGAGAGAGATCAACTAAGAGCTCTAAAATTTGTTTCTCCAAAAGGATATGAGGGGATTGTTGAGTCAAATTTGCATGTAGAAGACATTAAATTTCTAGATGAACATTATAGTAGGTGCCAATAGATAGCTAATTGAGAAACAAATGGTTCAAGTTTAAGAACTTTTAGGATGCTAGCATGTTGTGTAGACATTTGTGTGTTGTGCTCGTGTTCTATAAAAATTATCCTAAATATGGAATGCACTATTGGAATATAAGAGAGAATAATATTGTATTGAAAAATATTGGAAAAACTTGGTGAGGAGAAGATAGACCAAGATTTAAGCTAAAACTAACCTAAAATGGGATATAGGAATGGATGCTAAAATAAGTTCAAAACACAATGTGAAATTGCAAGGGTACAAAAATTTCTACATTACACTTAAATTGATAAAAAAAAATTTAATAATGTGATTTTAGGAAAAAAAGAAAAGAAAGAAAAGAAAGAAAAGATGTTCCATAAGTGGGACACACTATTGTGGGATCATTCCATGACATGTTATATTAAAAATGTGGTTTCTCACTTAGTTAGAATCAATAAACCCCTTGGGTCTACTAATGACTTGGATATGAAATAAGATTAAGACTCAAACATGAGAGAAGTCTAAACTTAGCCTATAGAGGCTCTCATGTCTACTAGCCACTCAATATTTTGAACTCTAGATGAAAAAGAGCATATTAAATATGATATACTTGATTTATTAGGTCTACTAAAATATAGATCTTGAAAAATATTCAAATATTCTCAAGATCATGGATTCAACAAATGTATGAATGTTACATGTCCAGGAATGACTAAGGAAATAAATACTTGGAATTGAAATTACACTTGAACTTGAAACACTCAGTAAATGAATAAAATAAATACCCTCAATTTGTGAGATAATTAGAGAAGACTCATACATGAAACATTGTACTACACTTTGTAAGGGCTTTCAGATTTGATGATTGGCTTAGGGTTTTGGATTCTAGACATGAGCATGTATATTAAATCTACTTCTCATGGTATATTAGGTCCACTAAAATATAGATCTCGACCAATATATGGTCATGAGAACATGGATTTAGGATAATATAAATACATTACAAGTCTAGGGATAACTAAAGAAACAAAGACTCAACCTTATTGCTACACTCAAACTTTAAAACTACAACTCTCGCAAGCTTGAATCTCTCATTCAAATGGATTCAACAAGAGATCTAGGGTTCATAAATTCTTGCACTTTACTTATGGATGCAAGAGAGTGAATAAACCACAACACATAATTATATTGGGTCTAGATGTATGGTAAATACTAAGGAATGAATTCAACACTTGAATAGGGTCAATATGACATGGAAATGATAAAAAATAGTACTTGTATAAGAATGAGGGTGATCCTATAATAATGCATCCCACTTTTTGGTCAAAGTGGGACATTGAAATCAAAATTTTTAACCAAATTTCCAAATTTGGCATGTCTCTAGTAGCTAAACCATTAAGAATTTGAAAATGATGTGAATTAGTGATTTTTGAGATTTTGTGTGTAGATTATAAATATTTTTTTTAAATTCAGAAATAATTTGTAATTTTTTTACATAAATTTTAATAACTTATTTTTTATAGTTAGCAATGTATTTAAAAAGTGACCTTACTTTCATAAATAGATCAAAATTGGATCACAAAATCTTAGACGAATTTCTCCCCTCCCCACTTTCTACAAAAGGGTTTTTCCTTCTACTGATACAGAGCCTGTGTTGATGTCAGATTTGGAAAAAATTGAAACTCAAGAATCTCCTCAAATTCCAAAGAAGTGTAAATTGGATCGCCAACCAAGTAACATAATGGAAGGAGCTTTAGAAGATGATAAGGGGTATGAGGATGGAGAGAATGACTCAAATGAAATTGACATTGTGATCCTTGATACATAATTCAACCTACTTCAAAGATTCTAAATTATAGTCATAGAGTGGAAAAGAAGAGGAAAATAAACAAGAAAAAAAGAGGGGGAAATGACAATTGAGAAATGTATTTCAAACATAAAGAATATATGTTGAGATCTAAGAGAGGAAACCCCTCCATTACAGATCCATGAAGATTGTAAAATGGAATGTTAGGGGCTTAAATTCCCCTAACAAAAGGTGTTTGATTAAGCACCACTTGGAAATAATCTTAATTGATATAATTATATTAGAGGAAACCAAACTAAAGAATTATGAGGCTTCTTTATTCATCACACATTGCCAAGGGTGGATGGGATTATTTTTGGAAGCAATTGGTGTGGTGGGGGGTCTTGGAATCCTTTGGGACCCTAAAAGATTTTTGGTAGAGTTGAGTGTCTCAGAGCATTACTAGATGCTTTGCAAGGTAAGATGCTAAATTTTGATTTGAACTTTCTTTTTTTCAATACATATGGACTAGCTAAAATAGAAGAAAATTTGAGAGTGGGAAATTCTATAAAACCAAATTAAGGACCATAATGGGGATTGTTGACTCAAATTTGCATGTAGAAGACATTAAATTTCTAGATGAACATTATAGTAGGTGTCAATAGATAGCTAATTGAGAAACCAATGGTTCAAATTTAAAAACTTTTGGGATGCTAGCATGTTGTGTAGACATTTGTGTGTCGTGCTCATGTTCTAAAAAATTCTCCAAAACTTGGCATGCACTCTTGGAATATAAGCAAGAATAATATTGTATTAAAAAATCTTGAAAATCCTTGGTGAGGAGAAGATAGGCCAATATTTAAGCTAAAATTAACCTCAAATGGGATATAGGAATGAATGCTAAAATAGGTTCAAAGCACAATGTGAAATTGTAAGGGTACAAAATTTTCTACATTACACTTATATCATTAATTTTTTTAAAAAATATGTGATTTTAAGAAAAAAATTAAGATGTCCCATAAGTGGGACACACTATTGTGGGATCATTCCATGACACATTATATTACAAATGTGGGTTTCTCACTTAGTTAGAATCAATAAGCCCAAGTTGGGTCTACTAATGACTTGGATATGAAATAAGTTTAAGACGCAAACATGAGACAAGTATAAATTTTGCCTATAAAGGCTCTCATGTCTACCAAACACTCAATATTTATATTTTGAACTCTAGATGAAAGGGAGCATATTAAATATGATATACTTGGTTTCTTAGTTCTACTAAAACATAGATCTTGATAAATATTCAAATGTTTGAACATGGATTCAACAAATATATGAATGTTATATGTCTAGGAATAACTAAGGAAATAAAGACTTGGACTTGACATTACACTTGAACTTGAAACATTCAATAAAATGAATAAAATAAATACCCTGGGTGAACCCACAATAGTAGTTTATAATTCTATTGAGGAAGGAAAATTGAAAAAACACTCCAAAGAAATAAAATTTGGGTTTTAAGGGGTTCGTTCGAAGGGGGGGTTCGCATGAACCCAAAAAGGGGTTTGTGAGATAACTAGAAAAGACTCATGCATGAAACATTGGACTAAACTTTGTAGGGGCTCTCAAATTTGATAATTGGCTTAGGGTTTTGGATTCTAGACATGAGCATGTATATTAAATCTACTTCACATGGTAGATTAGATCCACTAAAATATAGATATTGACCAATATATGGACATGAGAACATGGATTTAGGATAATATAAATACATTACAAGTCTAGGGATAACTAAAGAAACAAAGACTTGACCTTAATGCTACACTCAAAATTTTAAACTACAAATCATGCAAGCTTGAATCTCTCAATCAAATGGATTCAACAAGAGATCTAGGGTTCATAAATTCTTAAACACTTTATTTATGGATGCAAGAGAGCGTACAAACCACAACACATAATTATATTGGGTCTAGATATAGGGTAAATATTAAGGAATGAATTCAACACTTGACTAGGGTCAATATGACATGGCAATGATGAAAACTAGTACCTATATAAGCATGAGGGTTATCCTATAATATTGCATCCCACTTTTTGGCCAAAGTGGGACATTGAAATAAAAAAACTTTAACCAAATTTCCATTTTCTAACACCTCTAGCAGCTAAACCATTAAGAATTTGAAGATAATGTAAGCTAGTGATTTTTGAGATTTTTTGTGTAGATTATAATTTTTATTTTCATTTTAAATTAAGAAATAATTTATGATTTTTTTACATAAATTTTAATAACTTGTTTTTTATAGTTAACAATTTATTTAAAAAGTGACCTTACTTTCATAAAACATTTTTTTTTGTAGAAAGGATAAAATTATAAATTTTTAAACATAGATTTATAACACAAGTGCATAAATATTTTTTCATATTTTTTGTTGCATAAATTTTTTTAATAAATTTTGAAGTGAGATTAACTATAATTTAGACATAGGTTACTTCCATACAACATAAATTTTCTTGCACGTATCCAAATTATTATTATTTTGTTGAAAAAAGAAAATCAATATCTAGTGTGCAAATATTTTTCAAATTTTTTTATTATCTATTTTACTATTTTTCCTTGTTTGTGGAATAGAGACCTTGGCAATTGTTGAAAAAACCATGTTCACTAGAAAATAAAAAATAAATATAATAATCAATTTAAATATATCCGAAAAATGCCTATTGAGTAAAAAATGATCAAAGTGCAAATTTTGTATTATGCTTCAGAATAGTATTTTGAAGAAGATTTTTTTATGCAGGAGAGAATATCTCACTCAATTTTTCCAAATAAATGGATGTTGCTATCCTCCATGATTGAGCAATAATTGGATGATTCTAGAGAATATTTCTAAGGAAATAGATAAAAAATTGGATCACAAACTCTTGGATGAATTGCACCCCTCACTTTCTACCAAAGGGTTTTTCATTGTAGAATTCGAGAGAAAACGGAGTAGAGATTTTGTTCTCCATAACGAACCCTAGACGTTGAACAAATCAAATTTATATATACAAAAATAGATCCCTAACTTTAACCCAACCAAATATTGTATGCCAACATAACTTGTTTGGATCAATCTATACAATTTATTGTATGAATTTTGGAAGCCTAATATACTTAGGGAAATAAACAATAGTTTTGGATTCATTGTGGATATAGACAAAGAAACCATAGAAATTAACTCCTTCATCTTCACAAGAATTAGAGTATCATACATCAAGGCAATTCTAATTGAGAATTGTATTGTAAGAAACTAAACCGAAGAATTATGAAGCTTCCTTATTCATCACACACTGTTAAGGGTGGATGGGATTCTTTTTGGAAGCAACTGGTGTGGCGGGGGGTCTTGGAATCATTTGGAACCCCAAAATAGTTTTAGTAGAGTTGAATGTCTTAGAGCATTACTAGATGCTCTACAAGGTAGGATACCTAAATTTTGATTTGAACTATTTTTTTCGAATATATATGGACCAATTAAAATAGAAGAAAATTTGAGAGTATGGGAAATTCTATCAAACCAAATTAAGGACCATAATGGGGAAAAGTTAATTCTTGATAGGGATTTTAATGCAATATTGAGTATGAACGAAAAAAGTAGAGGTATGTCAGTTGAATCTCCTGCCCTAAAAGACTTTCAAAATTTTGTAGAATTTGTCAATTTAATACATGGAAACTAAGAATGGTGTATATACTTGGACTAAAAAATAGATGGGATTCTCCCTAATATATTAGAAAGTCTAGGCAAGTTCCTTCTTTTGACAAAATTGGCTAAATGAACCAATTTGATTGTAAGTATCTATTCTTCCTTACTTTGGTTCTAATAATTACCCAATTTAACTTCATCTAAGATTTGAAAAGCCACCAACCAAATGTTATTTCAAGTTTTAAAAGATGTGGTTTCATAGAGGGGATATATTCAATCTAATCAATGGCTAGTGGAAATCAGCCCCAATGAAGAATGTCACAAATAGCTTCCAATCTATGAACACATTAAGCTTTATCAAAGAGAATTTGAAGGAATGGAACAAAAAATCCTTAAAAAATTGAAGAAAATTTAAGGATAAATCAAGAAATAAAAGCACTAGACAATAGAACAATACATTTTGGAATGTATCAAGCAAATATTTTGGAGGAAAAAAGATTATTGGTTGATCAATCTGAGATCCTAGCTTGTGAAAAAATATATTGGAAAATTAAATCAAGGGAAGTTTGGTTACTAGAAGGGGATTTGAATACAATTTTTTTCATAATATCATCAAAGTTTGCAAACCATAAAAAAAAATGAAACAATCATAAATTCTTACGACAACAAAGTCCACTCATGTCAATCAATCTAGACCAAAGTGGTAAAATTTTTGTAGTACTTGCTAGCCCAAAATTATGCTACATATCCACTTCATATAAGCAAATTACTTATCAATGTCCCATCCCTAGTATCCTCTACAAAAAGTACAATGTTAATGGCTCCTTTCTCCAAAGAGGAAGTAAAATGTGCTACCTTTTAGCTCCATACTAATAAATCTCTAGGGCTGGAAAATTTTCTAGCAAGCTTCTATCAGAAGTGTTGGCACATTTTTGGTAATGATGTATGGGAGATTGTAGAAGATTACAAGAAAGGAGAAGATTAGTAAAAAATATAAACAATACCTTAATTGCACTCATCTTGAAGAAATCATAGTGCTCATCCTTGGTATAATTTCAATCAATTTCCCTCTATAACATAATATATAAAATAATCTCGAAGATGATGGTGAACAGACTAAAATCCATATTACCAAGAACCATCTCTTCAAAACAAAGTGGCTTCACCCTGAGAAGAGACATCAATGATGGTATCATTGTAGCAAATGAAATAATTCACTCAATTGAGAGCTTGAGACATAAAAGTATGATTTAAAAACTCGATATAAGTAAGGATTATGATTAGGTTTGTTGGTGACTTCTCATATTAATATTGAAGAAATTTGGATTATGTGACCAATAGATAGAATGGATCTACGGTTGTCTATCAATTGTATGTTTCTTTGTACTTTTTAATTGATCAACATGCATATTTTTTTGTGAGTTCTCATAGACTACATCAAGGGAGTCCAATATCCTTCTTCCTTTTTGTGATAATGGTACAAGCCCTTTGTCATATGGTGAACCATAAAAATAGGGAAGGCTTGTGGATGTGGGTTCATGTGATATGAAATATTGCTCTGGTAACACACCAATTTGCAAACGACATAATGCTTTATGGTGAGTCAAATACAACTACAAAAATAATAATTAAAGAGACCTTAAACAAGTACAATATGCCATCTATTTAGCTTTTGAATATAGAAATATCCACAATATTCTTGTTCAACATAAATAAACCTCTATAAAAAAATTATTTTGAAATACTAGGCTTCTCAATAGGCACCATTCCCACAAAATATCTATGGATTCCCTTTTTTCATGGAGCAATTTGAACAAATTTATGGAGGAATACAATTGAAAATTCTTAAAAATAAATATATGATATGGAAAGGAAGATGGCTAACTTTAGCTAGTAGAATAGCAATGATCAAAGTAGTCTTAGCTTCCATACTGATATATATAATGTCATGTTTACAAATGACCAAAAATGTAGAATGAAGCCTAAACAATATCTTGAATAAATTTATCTTGGAAGGCTCTAATGGGATCAAATGCCTACCTCTTATAATTGGGATCGAGTAGAGAAAACAAAAGCTCTTGGTTGGTTAGGGATCAAAGATATCAAACAACAAAACAAAGCACTCAAAGAAAAATAAATTTAGAGAATGTTCTCCTTTATTGATTTGTTATGGTGAAAAATCCTTCAAAGTACATGGATAAAAACAACCCAAGTAGAATTTTGACAATTGCAAATGCTTCAAATGGATCTCATGTTTGGAAACTCATGTAGGAATGTAGATCACTCATCACATGACACTTGTCTTGGATAATCAATGATGATAGATCAACAAAATTTTGGACAAACTCTTGGAATAGCCATTTTCCTCTTGTGAAAATTGAAGAAATGGATGAACATAGAAGAATAATGAAAAATATAAAGGGCACCAAGGTTGCAAATTATGTGATGGATGTCAACTGTTTTGGGTGGTGATTAGTGGAATGGTAAATTTTGAAAAATATCCTAATAGTGATCAAGCTAAACAACGAATCACATCTGATTTGACCAAATAGAAGATCATCTGAAACAATCAAAAGGATAGAATAATTTGGTGCAACTCAAAATTTGGAGAATACTCTACTAAACTTAGTTATCAGATCCAATCAATCTACCTGAATGGAGATTTGTAGCCTTACAACCTATGCTAGAATAGTCTTATCCTTCCCAAGGGGGGAGCTATTGCATGGATGGCCCTAAACAAAAGAATTTTGACTGGTGATTAATTACATGATATGGGGATAGAAGGTCCAAATAGATGTCCAATGTGCAAAATTGATGAAGATAGTACTAACCATATCCTCCTAAATTGTTTTTTCCTCTCATTGTTAAGATTAGATTTGTAGCCAAATTAAATGGAGTACAGCCTCGTAGGATGACATCCTTGCTATTTTTTGAAGCTATCCAAGATTAAAAATGAAAGTGTTCTGGGTTGGCACATGGATTGCCATCCCAAAAATTCTGGTTTAAAAATTGGAACTTGTAAGGACGGGTTGATGTAATTGGGTCTTGTCTTACAATATTGAATGACCTCTCCCTAAGAAAACTATGTTGCAAACTTCCTTGCCAACCAAAGAATTGTGCATCCCAAGGAATACCTCGTTTCTTGGTTTGGATCAAACAAATATACAATGACAAGAATCTCCAATATTGATACGCAAGTACACAAAAATATTGACTTCTAGAATGTTCGAATTTTTAAATAGATTTGTCGACTGAGAGAATATATAGTGCCAAAATAACATGGAGAAGGAATCTCTCGGGGAATTAATGCCAAAATATATTAAAATGATTTTCAAAGACCTTTGAGCGAAGGTGTAAAGATTAAAATATTTAATAAAAATGATCTTTGAGCAAAGGTTCTAAGGTCAAAATTTAAAAATAAAAATAAAAATATATTAATATATAGAATTTTACAAATAAAAAAATAAATATTTTCGAATTTTGAAATTTTTGTAGTTGGATTTTTTGATGAAAGTTCGTAAAAATTGTTTTTGCAATGTTTGACTTTTTGGAAGGAGAAAATATTTGACAAAGGAATTCCGAAGAAATATTTTACAATGGAATAAATTGGAAATAAGAGGACAAGTCAAAACAAGGCTACATTGGTATATTGAACAAAAAAAGAACAAAAAATATCTGAAGAAAGGATAGAAAGATATATATGAGACAAGGACATGGTATGTATAATTTTTTAATTTGTATATATATATTTTTTTAAATATTAGATTTGTATTTATCCCTATTTTTTCAACTTTGGGGTTTCAATATAGTTTTTAATTTTAATAAAAAATTGGATTCTCACATGTTCTACATTCATATAAATTTCAAATTCTACATAGATTCCAAATAAAGTCTCTAAATTAAATTCACTAGTTCATCTTTAAGATTTGTAGATCTCTTTCCCCTACTTCTTCTACTCTAGAGTTTGAATATAGTTTCTAATTTTATATTTAATTTTAATAAAAATTATATTCCTACATGTTTTACATTCATATAAATTTCAAATTCTACATATATTCCAAATAAATTATCTAGGTTAATTTTACTTGTCCTTATTTAGGGTTTATAAATTTATGCCCCTACTTTCTCAACTTTAGGGTTTGAACAATGTTTATAATTTTAGATTTAATTTTAATACTTAAATTAGATTCCTACATCTTATGCATTCATCTAAATTTCAAAAATCCTACATAGATACTAAATAAATTATCTAGGTTAAATGAACACTAGATTCATTAGTTCATCTCTAGGGTTTGTATCTCTTTGCTTTGCTTCCCCAACTCTAGGGTTTCAATATAGTTTATAGTTTTAGATTTAATTTTAATACTAGGATTAGATTCGTACATCTTATAAATTCATCTAAATTTTAAAAATTCTAAATAAATTTCAAATAAATTCTCTAGGTTAAATTCACTAGATTCCCTAGTTTCTCTCTAGGGTTTGTATCTCTTTCCCCTGCTTCCTCAACTCTAGGCTTTTAGTATAGTTTCTATTTTTAAATTTAATTTTAATACAAATTATATTCCTACATGTTCTACATTCATCTAAATTCCTAAACATGTCAACCAAGACAATAAGATATCCATGCACTTTTCTATTCATGTAGATAAATCACCTACAAAATCTATCACTATATTTTCACCTAGTAGTGTTTGGATTTGAAGTGGTTAATATAGTCAAGACTAGTTTCTAGTTTCTTAGCCTAATAACATGTCACCTCTTACAATATCAAACATAATTAGCATCATCAATTTGCATATGTGACTAATTTTAATGTAATACTACAAATTATATATAGTGTAGTGGCCCTAAAGTTCCCATTTACCATAAGGGTACATGCACTTCCATAATACTAGAATCATCTTATGAAGATTAGTCTTATGAACAAATTCATCTTTCTTACCTTCTTTAATCTACTAATATGACTCTCCAAAATCCTCTTTATAGACAGAAACCATTGCATATACTTAACTTGCAAAGGTTTTAAGAAGAGAAAAAGTACTAATTACAAACAAAAATTTGGTGGTCTTGAAAATATAACAAGCTTAAATTATGTACACGTTTTTTATATTTAATGACTAAGTGGAATTTTTCAAGAAAAAAAGGTCTCCTTATTACATGGTGTGTTTTTTCAACCTTCTATTCATCTTGTAAGAATATAATGGTCAATGGTCCATTTAAGCAATGGTCTCTTTAAGGTCAACTTGCACCAAAGAATATATCTCTTTGTCATATGTCTATGTTTATGTATATGTATATGTACATATACATATACATATACATATACATATGTATGCATATATATGTATATGCATATATATACATACATATGTATATGTTTATGTATATGTATATGTATATGTACATATACATATACATATACATATACATATACATATACATATACATATACATATACATATACATATATATACATACATATGTATATAGATACATATACATACATGTATACACACATATATGTGTGTGTGTGTGTGTGTAGCATTGTAAATTGTCACCTTTGACAATTTCACTCTATGTTTTTCCCCCCTTAATTTATTGGACCTAATTAAGCTCCTAATTTCCTAAATTATGCATTATGTGGCCCAATTTAAAAAAAGTTTCCAACAATTTTCAAACATAAAAAAATGCTCTCATTTAATACTATCCCTGACACTTTAAACCCTTGAAAATAGGGTTGGGACACTAACGCCTAGGGTGTCTATGTCCCCCTATTTTGGCTCAAAATTCAAATATGTCGGTGTCGGCATTTTATTATTTGAAATTCAAATGTCTAAAGTCGACCATCGGGATTTATTTTTTGGGAAATTAAATTAAATGCCTATAAATAACTAGTTATTGCATCATTTAAACATTAAGTGAAAAGAGGTGAACATCAAGAGTAAGAATTATCATCAAGATCATTACTCAGCAAGTCAAGAGCAGTCATTAAAGATTTATTGCAGCAATTCAAGATCCAACATCATATCAATGTGTATGTGAGTTCATGTGTTCATATTATCGTTGTTTTGTGAAGGCTAACCATTTTTGTAAGTCTACAAAACATTCAATCATTCAAGCAAATCAAGCAAGAAAGATCCAAGATCCTTGAGATGATGTGTATGACTTCAGTCCTTCAAGGAAGCCATTGAAGGGTGGTGAGTTGCGACACTTCATGATTTCATCATTCCTTCCTTTCATTTATCCATTTATCATTGACATTGCCATTGTGGAAGTGGAAACACTTACATGGGGTTTGACTAAGGCAAGCCCCTAAAATGGCCCAACATTTCCTCTCTTTGTGAATGTGCAGATCTCAGGTTGAAGAGGATCAAAAGAAGTTTGAAGAAACTTTATTCATTATTGCATTTGAAACCCCAGGCCTTGGCAACACACGAAAACTCAATTACAAAAATATTTGACAACGATCCAAAAAGTTTGAAGATAAGAAATAGAAGTGCAGATTCGACATCAGACGACTACAAAAATAGATATGAAAATACCTAGCAGGACAGTGGCACCCCCAACACCAATGTCCCAACAAATCAGGCTGAAATTTATACCACAGGTGCATAGTGTCCTCCCCTTTCCGTTTTTGTTGTTCGATTTTCTATGTGACATTTCAGATTTGTTGTTTCTATGTTAAAGTGATTATTTGTCTTATTAAGACAATTAGATCATTGCATTTCAGTATTAGGACATTTCTAGATTTGGTTAAGGCTTGGTTGACTCACCTATCAGGTTGTAAGTCAATCACATACCTTGTCCAAATCCATCAAAACCCACTACCATTCAAATCTCTAATTAAACACCATTTGAAAAAGTGCCTAAACCCTAGGGTCAAATCTTAGGGTTTCACTTTTTCTATGTTTCATTTTGGTGAACCTGAAATGTTAACATTATATGCCCTTTGAAATCTGAAGCATTGCATCCTAGATCTAAGTTTTGCATTGCATTATTTGCAATTTTCATTTAGGCATCCATTTTTGCATCATAAAAAGCATAAAAAATTCAAAAAATTGCATATCATATTGTATCATAGGTTGTAATAGGGTTAATTTTAGTCATTATAGCTCAAATCTAGATTCCAATTTCATTCACAAATCTGCATTAGGTCATTTAAATTTTGAAAAACAAAATAAGAAGTTACATTTGCATACATTTAGGTATCTTGCATATTGCTAAAAAGTGAAAAATTGCATTATGTTATTTTAAAATTACATAAAATCATCATTTTCAGAATTTTGCATCTTGAAATCAATCAATTATTGCATCTTAGATCTTAAAATTGCACTAAAAAATTTGTCATTTATTGTTCACACATTTGCACATTTGCATAATCATAAAATCAGCAAAATCTGGAAAAATATATGTTGTAAAACCTATATGTACACAAAATTGGGAACCTTAAATAGCAACAAACACAATCAAACTTTGAATTTATAGACACCCTATCTAGAACATAGGCACCTTTGTCTTGCATTTTGTGGCTGAAATTTGAATCAATTCTCTGTTTATGTGTTCTTTGTTGGATTATGTCCTCTAAATTTTGTTTCTGTATTTAAAAAATTTCATTAATTTTCAACATTGCTACATGTTTGCATTCTTAATTTCAAAATCCTAAATTATAAAATCTATAAAACAATTCACTAACAGACATATTTGTACACAAATTTAGGAACCCTAAACAGTACCTTAAACAATCAAACTTTGAATTTTGTGAAACCCTGTCTAGGACATAGGCGCCTTGGGCACCTCTATCCTACTTTTTTTAGCTCAATTTTTTGTGACATAGCTCTCTCAGTGTCTTATGTCCAGATCTGGTGTTTGTTTTTCAATTTTTTTACAAAACTATCTGATTTTGATCATTTGACCCATAAGGCAAGTAACAACATTTTTCCTTTTAAAGATGTGGTTTTCATAGGGTAACTCATGGCTTGTATGATTGTAATCTCCCTACTTATGAGCACAATCTAAGGAAGAAAAATGAAATCATTGATAATCATGTTAATCATTCTCCCCAAATCTCTACTAATTGTGAGAGTATCTTGGTGCAAGAAAATGAAATCATTGACACATTTCTTAATACAACTTTGCCTAATATTCATTCATCATCTCCCAATATCTCTCCCACATGTGAGAATATTTTGGTACAAGAAGATACAATCATGGACACTCATGACAATCATAGTTGTTCTTCTCTTGATACCTCACCTTCTTGTGAAGAAGGTATCTTGGTGTTAAAGGATCCAATCATTGAGCATCATGAGAATCATATTTGTTTCTCTCCCACTACCTCTCCTACTTGAGAAGATATTGTTGGACAAGAGGATGAAATCATTGATACATTTCTTTCAAAATATAGTAAGAGGGATTACATAGATGAAGATGCTAAGGTGACCTTACACCCCCCCTCAATAGAAGGTCATCAAAAAGAAGTTAAATCCATTGAGGTTATGAATGCACAATTGCTATTAGATCTCCTTTGATTATTGGACCTCCTAAAACTCCTTTTGGACCTCCTAAAAGTCCTCTAATTATTGGAACTCCTAAGTCACCTCTCATTATAGGACCTCCTAAACCTCATGGCCATATCCTAAACTTTGCAAAACAACTTACTAGTAATCATGTGTCGCAGAAACCAAGTTATCATACTGTAGCTCACACATTTAACACTAGAAACAATAAGAAACCAAAACAAACTCTAACATCCATTCCATTGCCTCAACCATACCTCCCACTCACACCTAACATTTCACAGCGTAGTGGTAAATAATTTGATCTTGTTGAGCAACTTTGTAACACTCCTGCTAAGATCTCTTTGTGGGATTTGATTCAAACATCACTTTCTTACCATGGAATGCTTCAAAATGCTTTGAAAAAAATTTGTGATCCCTCCTAGTGTGCAACCAAATCATGTGGTAGCTTTGATTGAGAATATGAATTTACCTAACTTGGACATTGTCTTTCATCAAAATGAATTATCTCCTTTGGAAATGCAAAAATAAAATGACGCTTTGATGACCATAGCTATTATTAAAAGGGTTGGGATTAGACGTACCCTTATTGACAATGGTTCAAGGATCAATGTTTGTAGTGTAAATCTTTTGGATAAAATTGGATCGTACAAAACTTTAATGCAACCCATTGATTTGTCAATCAAAAATTTTGATAATGTGGAAAGCAAGCCACTTGGTGTGATAATGTTACCTATTAAGGTTGGTAAATTTGTGTTACAAACTCCCATCCATGTCATGCCCCATGATCTTTCATATAAAATTAAGGGTAGACCATGGATTCATGAGATGAAAGGTGTTCCCTCAATGCTTCATTGTTTAGTGAAATACATATACAACAATAAGGTTTACATGATAAAAGTTGATCCTAAATCTAAACATTGTTTACAAGCTGAAATAGGAGTGAAGGATCCTCTAAGAACATTGACACCAACTACGAAAGTGGAACCTTTACAAGTTGAGGATAAATATAAGTGTCTTTAATCAGTGACAAAGTTGTTGGATGATGTTTGGGGTTTATTATTTTCACACCTACATCCATGGGTGAATACACGATTACAAAAAGATCAAAAAAAGAGAAAGAAGCAACAATGGGATCAACACAACCTATCATCGAATCATAAAACACGTGTGATTCTACAACTTCTAGTAAAGAGGAAAACACAAACTACACATCCACTTATGATGAAGATGATCATGAAAAACCACCTTCTTTGAAAAAAATGGAAGCCATTTATGGAAGAGGTTATGAACTTTTAAAACAATTTAGCTATAATGGAAAAGGATGTGTTAAAGAGCAAGGAATTTGTGTTCCCATAGAGCCCAAAATGTAAGAAACAACAAGAGGTCTTGGCTATTGTCTTTCAAAAAAATAAAAACATTAAAAATCCTTTCACTTAATAAATAGCATTAGTTGTTGCTCTTTGCCATGTGGTAGTTGTAGTGTCACAACATGCTCACTACCATCCATGAGGGTATAAAATAGGCTTTATGCAATCATATTTCATTTCACAAGGAAGAAAATATCATCCATATAGGCTCACCTTTGTCCTTATGCTTGGGGGGAAAGAGGTTAGATAGCCTTGTCCTAGGTGCATTCCTTCTAGTAAGGGATCCCTCTTTATCTCCTTAAAATGTTAGTGTAGCACGTACACTAAAATTTTAAGGTGGGGGGCATATAGTCCCCCACTCATTGTTTGTGTAAGAATAGTCCCTTCTTAGTGATGATAGCATACATCTCCTAGGAAGTGTTACCTTGTTAATCAAAGTGTGGCTTCCTTGATCTATGTGAGTATCTCTTTTGTGGTGATATTAGGCTTGATATCCTTCAAGAGAGTGACCTTTCTTGGTATATGACGTTCCCCTTGGTGGTAATGCTATGGATAATATTCCCCAAGACACAAATTTCTTTTTCCATGACTTTTCCTCTCTTGGTGGTGATGTCATGAGTGATATCCCCTAATGTGTGACCTTTTGTATATTGATCAAATCCCCTTTGTTATCATATCTTGTGGTGGTGCTGATATACATCCCTTGAGTTTTTAACCTTATCCTATTATCATTTGTGCACCCCCTAAGGTGAGTTTTATGCACCCCTTGAGGTGAGTTTCATTGCACCCCATGAGGTGATTTTTATGCAACCATTGAGATGAGTTTCGTTGCACCTCCTAAGGTGAGTTTTATCATTTATGTACCCCATGAGGTGAGTTTTATGCACCCCCTAAGGTGAGTTTTGTTCGTCCCCTGAGATGTTAAACTTGAACACCTTTTTTAACATGGCCACCTAGCATAACACACTTTGCTTGCTAGTGGAGCCATGTGTTTCTTGAGTGATGTGGCATAACACAACTTGCTAGTCCTCATGTAAGCTAACATTTATTTGATGGATGATGTTTGGTGTTTGAGAAAATTTAAGACTAAGGTCTCTTTTCCTTACCAACTCGAATCTTTTAGTACTAACCTTGTATTTTGTTGTGTGTCTTTTGTGTGTTTTCTTCATGTTCACATCATTTTTACATCATGTTTGTTTTCATTTCATTGTCATATTTATGTTCCATCATGTCATGTGTTTTCATCATGTATGCTTCGTGTTTTCCGACATTATATGTTTGTGTATGTTGTCTTGCTACATATCATACATGTGTGTTATTTTATGCCTATGTTGGTTTGCCATGGGATCTTGGATCTTGGGGGCTTGGCCACCTCCTTAGTACTTAGTCATCCTATCTCTTCAACATTTGTACAATCAGACCCCTCTTAACACATAGATTCTCTACTTTAGTGTGAGTCGAAGCATAAGTTCATACTCTCACTAAAGTGGGGGCTAAATGTAGCATCGTAAATTGTCACCCTTGACAATTTCACTCTATTTTTTTCCCCCTTAATTTATTGGACCTAATTAAGCTCCTAATTTTCTAAATTATGCATTTTTTGGCCCAATTTAAAATAGTTTCTATTAATTTGCAAGCATAAAACAAATTCTCTCATTTAATACTTTGTCCTCAATACTTTAAACCCTCAAAAATACGGTTGGGACACTAGCGCCTAGGGTGCCTATGTCCCACTATTTTGGCTCCAAATCAAATATTTCAATGTTATAATTTTATTATTTGAAATTCAAATGTCTAAAGTCAGTCATCAAGATTTAATTTTTGGTAAATTAGATTAAATTCCTATAAATACCTAGTTATTGCATCATTTGAACATTAAGTGAAAATAGGTGATTATCAAGAGCATTAATTAGCAAGTCAAGAGCAACCATTGATGATTTATTGTAGCAATTCAAGATCCAACATCATGTCAAGGTGTATGTGAGTTCAATTGTTTATATTATCATTGTTTTGTGGAGGATAACCCTTGTTGTAGGTCTCCAAAGCATTCAAGCATTCAAGAAAATCAAGCAAGCAAGATCCAAGATCCTTGAGGTGATGTGTATGACTTCAATCCTTCAAGGAGGCCATTGAAGGGTGGTGAGTTGCAACACTTTGTAATTTCATCATTCCTTCCTTTTATTTATCCATTTATCATTGACATTGCCATTATGGAAGTGGAAACACTTACACGGGGTTTGACTGAGGAAAGCCCCTAAAATGACCCAACATTTCCTCTCTTTGTGAATGTCCAGATCTCATAATAGGATCAAAGGAAATTTGAAGACACTTTATTCATTGTTGCATTTGAAACCCTAGGCCTTGGCAACTCATGGAAACTCAATTACAGAAATATCCGACAAGTTTGCAAACATGAAACAAAAGTGTAGATCTAACATCAAAGGACTACGAAAATAGATCTAAAAATACCTAGCAAGATAGTGGCACCCCCAACACCAACATCTTGACAAATCAGGTTGAAATTTATACCACAGGTGTACAATGTCCTCCCCTTTTTGTTTTTATTGCTTGATTTTCTCTATGACATTCTAGATGTTTTGTTTCTGTGTTAAAGTGATTATTTTCCTTATTAGGACAATTAGATCATTACATTTTATTATTAGGACATTTCTGGATTTGGTTAATGGCTGGTTGACTCACCTAACAAGTTGTAAGTCAATAACATACCTTGTCCAAATCCATTAAAACCCACTACCATTCAAATCTCTAATGAAACACCATTTGAAAAAGTTCCTAAACCCTAGGGTCAAATCTTAGGGTTTCACTTTTTCTATGTTTCAATATGTATACATATATACATACATACATACATACACATATATATATTATACATATATGTATACATATATACATATACATATATATGTATATATGTATATATGTATAATAGATATACATATATATATGTTTGTGTATAGATATATGTGTGTGTGTATTTTTTCATGTGCATGCATGAATTTTGTATTTCTTTCCCGCATCATGGGTACCACATCTTGGGTTCAATGGTGTATGTTATCTAAATAACATGTTAGAAATAAATGTTTAATTTTTATTGATTTGAGAGTAAATGGAAAAACACGATATACATATTTTTCTGAAAATGAGTTTATATATCTCATCCCTTAAATATATTCTTTAAAGTCTTCTCTCTTTTATACGTGTAGGTTATCAACATATAGAAAAAGGATTACATATTGAGCCTAATTTAGATATTGGAGTAGAGGGGGCTCAAGCAGACATAGTTGATATCAAGGAGGAGGCCCAACCACACATAGTTGATGTCAAGGAGGAGACCCAACCACACATAGTTGATGTCAAGGAGTAGGCCCAACCACATAGTTGATGTTAGGAAGGAGGCCCAACCAAGCTTTGATGTTAGAGAGGGTTTTGGACCATTTACTTCTACATATATGTATCATATGAACCTAATTAAATAGGTTGAGAGAAAATTTTCTTAAAAAATAAAGATCATTTACTTGATATTGATATATAGATTGAAATTTTATGGTGAACAACCTAGTACAGTTAGTAAGAGGCTATGGAATAAAAATTCAAAGGAAATAGTAGAGAATAATTAAAAAAATTGTGATACACTTGATCAAGCCCAACTATTATCAAGTATACTTAGTTGTGATGAGCTAAAAGAGCCATTGCAATTTTTGGGTGTAGATTTCACAAAAAATTGAAAAGTAGGCCTAGAAAAAGATATTTTTCAAAATGTTACAATTTTTTTGAGTTCCATTGGTAAAAAACATTGATCAATTGATAAGAGAATTTCAAGAAGAGTGATGTTGGCCTCTATTGTAAGTACACAAATGCCAAGAAATTGTCAAATCTCTTCATGTTCAAGTGAAATTGACTTAAGTAGAAAGACACTAACAAGATATGTGAAAAGAAGAAAGGTTTTGGATGATAGTAATATAGAAGGAAATTGTGCATTGAAATGTAGAGATCCTTGTTTTAAAAATATTGAATAAGGTGATAGAAAGCTTATCTCAATTTTTTTGCATGATCATACTCATTCCTCATCAAATAGTAGAGATGTTCTCAAACACAAGATCAGGCCAAATGATTATGAATTGCATACAAAACATTCGTTACACATATCAAAAAATGAGACATATGTTACATTTTGTGATGAAAATCCTCATATAAAGATTGGATAAACAATGTTTGAAGTTTTAAGACCATGGTATGTGAAACCAAAACAAGTTTTTGAAAATTATTATTGTTGTCACCATATTGAACTCAATCTCTATTATCATGCAAATTGGAACATCATAGAAGAAAGTGATAGTGTTGCAAACATACTTCAAAAAAGGGTAAGTTGGTTCATAGCATCCATTTTATGTGATAGATATGATGATGATGCACATGGTCCAATGAAATGCATTAAATGACTTTGTGAAACATGTGGTAATTCGGCTAAATTACCTTTTGTGTTGTTGGGAAAGGGGATTCCCTAATGTTTAATATGTTAACCTAGGGTTCATGTCTTCCTTTTCCCAAATTACATTAGCAGGGGAGATCAACAAGATAAATAGACTAACTATCAACCACAAAGGTGATCCAATCAGACCTGGATCTCCCTCTCTTAGAGGTTTGGAAATGGATTGGAAATTATTTGAAATGACTAACCAAATTGAACTATATGACCTAAAAATGTAAATGTAATATTCTGGAAGCACACAAACTGAAACAACAAACTACATGCATATCTGAGTATTGGAGATTGTGCACCTGTCATAAAAGTTTGGATCCTACATGCAGAGGAGGACACAGACGCCTAGGGGCATATGGGTCCTTGATGGGGGGTCCTAAAACTGATTTGGAGGTCCTCTGGTGCTGGATTTGATCTTCTAATTCTCGATCGCAAAGTTGTCAAAATGTCCTTAGGTAATTTTATAATTGATTTTTCGTAGCTTGACAACTTTTGGGGCTTTGAATGCAATTGAAAATTTGCCTTCAATCCTTCTTCAATCTTCTTCAAACCTGAGATCTGCACATTCACAAAGAGAAGAGATATTGGGCCATTTCGGGGCTTGCCTCAATCAAGCCCCATGTAAGTGTTTCCACTTCCACAATGACAATGTCAATGATAGGAATGATAATTGAAAGGAAAGAATGATGAAACTAAAAAATGTTGCAACTCACCACCCTTCAATGGCTTCCTTTAAGGACTAAATTCATGCACATCACTTCAAGGATTTGGATCTTTCTTGTTTGAATGCTTGAATTCTTTGGAGACCTACACCAAGGGTTAGCCTTCACAAAACATGAACATGAACACATAAACTTTGAAATGATTTTGGATATTGAATTGTTGCTATAATGCTCTGAAATGCTTCTCTTGAATTTCTCAATAGTGCTCTTGATCATAAGTTTTCCAATAGTTTTCTAGATGATTTCAAATGATAAAATAACTAGGTATTTATATGTAATTGTACTAATTTCCCAAAAAAATAGATTCCAAAAGTTGACACTTGAAATTTAAAATTTGAATGTTAAAATTCCGCTAACAACATATTAAAAATTAGTCCTCGACAAGATAGGGGGACCCATACACCCATGGGCATATGGGTCCTGACCCTATCTACTAGGACATTTAGTGTTGGGATCAAAACATTAATTATTTGCATTTATTCAATGCTTGCAATCCTTCAGAAAGTGGTAAAAATAGACTTTAGGATGCATAATTTTAGGAAATTAGGGAATTAATTAGGTCCAATAATTTAAGGGGGGAAAACATAGTGTGAAATTGTTAAGGATGACAATTTTTGACACTACACCTTTGAAAATTGAAGATAATGATATAAATGGAGATGGTAAAGTGTAAGAGTTACAAGTACATAACTAGTATCAATCTAAATTTGGGAAAGAATCTTGTTGGCGTAAAATCTAACACCTGCAGGTCTTGAGGTTTAATAGGGCCGACTATGTACACTCGCATAATGAGTGCTCTTCAAATTAGGAGGGGAAGCTCCCTCGTTGTCTTTGGAATGCATGAAAAGAAAAGTAGAAATCTAAGTCCTATCTTTTTTGTTCTCGGCTGGAAGAGGCACAAGGTTAAAGAAAACCAAACGTTGCGGCTAAGGATTTTACGGTTTGCGGATCATTAACTACAACTAAGCTAACTACTTTAAATCTATCCGTTTCCTCAAAGAAAACAGAGCATGAGGAAATGGAGCAGGGATTGACTATCGGACGATAAACGAGTTTAGACTCTCTACTTGAAGGCAAGGTGGCGCAACTATCATCTCAATCTAAACAAGCTTATTGGGCACAAAACAGATTTAAGAATTTACCAAGACAATCTTATGGAACCCTGTGTGGCATAACACTTGATTGAAATAGCAAAGTCTTCACAAAACAGCCTTTATCATCACAATCTCACGAAACCCTATGTGGCATAACCTTCAATTATAATGATAAAGATTCACAGAACAGATTTATCACTGCAATTTCTCGAAACCCTATGTGGCATAACGATTGATCACAATGGTAAATTTACATAAAGCAGATGTATCATCTCAATCTCTTGGAACCCTATGTGGCATAACAATTGATCTCAATGGTAAATATGCAAAACAGATCTAACTATGGGAGGAATTTACCACGCCAATCTTATGGAACCCTATGTGGCATAACACTTGATTGAAAGTAGTAAAGACTTCACAAAACGATTTTATCATCACAATCTCACGAAACCCTATGTGGCATAACACTTGATTGAAATGATAAAAGATTCACAAGACATAAAGAATCCACCATTACAATTGCATGAAACCCTATGTGGCATAACACTTAATCATAATAGCAAAGACACATGAACAAATACCAAAAGAGCAATATTGAGGGCAAGGTAGGCGCAGCATATATTTCTCTCTCAAGCAAAAGTTATTTACAAATGAGCAAAAACTCTTATTTATAGACATCAAAAGGTGTAGGGAACCCTAAAATCACTTTGAGTCAACTACAGTCTTGCAATGCATGCAAATTTATTGCTAAACCCTAATAAAGTAAAATATACAGTTAACTGGAAAGCTACCATGAGTTAACCGAAAACCCTAATCTAA